>CM056503.1:41210386-41810386 GCA_029783415.1 Anisodus acutangulus
ATAGTAATAACAAGTATCATCGTATTAGCACCATAGTATTACGATGGAATCGCGACAAATGGTGAAACCTCTTTCGGTCTTAAAAAACTAATGGGCACAATGAAGTTCAGATCCAAATCCTGTTCATGGTAGAAGCTCCAACAGCCTACAAAGAATGCTGCTAACTAGAAAAAAATGAGACTGGAAAAGAAAAAGAAAAACAAAGAACTAGCAGTCTAGCACAAAAAGACGGCCTATTCAAAGAAATTACAAACAATTGAAGTGAGGTCCATGAGAAAGAGCCAAGTTGTAAGATATCCAGTTTTAGTCTTACTGGAAAGGAGCACGAGGATCTGATTTTCTTGAAGCAACAACTTGAAAGAATCAACTGTCGATCCACGTCCAAAAATTGATACATCATACTATTTGAGTAGTTAACATGATATTGCTCAAAAACTGACAGGAGAATACGTGCTCCTGTGACCATGAGAAGGTCCTCTAAATCTCCGCACCAATGATATAAACGAATTCTGCAAAAAGGAAACAAAGATGTGATAATAAGTTCCGGTTCAATCAGCAACAAACATGTCCTCCAATAAAAAAAGAAAATGTGCACAATATTAAAAGTAGGCTATTCTCAATCAATTCTACTCTTCTCTTTTAGTGTGTTCAGGGCAAGGGACTATAGCATAGTGTTTCAGCAGGTCCATGAATCTATAATTCAACTAAGATACCTCTTTGTGAACTCACATATACCTCTTTGTGAACTCACATAAGCCACAATCTTCAGCTTGCATGGAAATAAACAGTGAGGAAGGAAAAAGTCTAGAATGATAAACATTAATCCAGGAGAGTTGTCCATACACGGGGTTGAAAACCCACTGCTAGATTCGACGACCACGCGATTAATGCAACTATGGTCCTTAGAACTCAGACACCGCTAGGTGCTTAATTGAATTCATAGCTAACATACCCCATGTGATATGTTGGCAAAATACCAACTTACGCTTGCCTTTTTCTTGAGTTTAAAAAAAAATTCAGTGCAATGTAATAACCTAAACTAACTTAAGTCGGTGAATTTCAGGATTTGAAACTCAAGGAAGGCAATCAATGAAAAATTGATCAAGAATGATGAAAAAGATGGAAATTGGAGCAAAATATTGAGAAAAGAGAAGATTGAGAAGACACAAAAATCGTGGTCACGTTTTGCTTTTGTGAGCCATTTCTGGTGGTAGAAGAGCTTGAATTTGGCCAAGTCTGAGAATGAGAAAGTTTGTCTCAGTCCACTAAAATAAATGGCTAGAAGTTGCTCCACGAAATTAAGAAATCTGAATCTTGCAGAGAAGCGCACCATGTTGGGTGTTGTTTCAAGACACCACATTTGTCTTATCAACTGTTATTGTGCTTATTAAAGAACCACAACTGTTATTGCGCTTATTAAAGAACCACAACTGTTATTGCTCCTAGCCTACCCCAAATCTCTCCAGGAAAGACGTTCGTTACTAGAGACGTTTGGACAAGCAAGACTCAATTCTGCCAAAAATGTTTCACCCAATCCTAGCCTAAGGAACTTTTACCAGAACAACTATCTCATTCTAGAAGGGGAGCCTTTGAGTAACTGGTAAAGTTGATGTCATGTGACCAGAAGGTCATGGGTTCAAGCCGTGGAAACAGCCTCTGGCAGAAATGCAAGGTAAGACTGCGTAACAGACACTTGTGGTCCGCCATTCCCCGGACCCCACGCATAGCGGGAGCTTAGTGCACCGGGCTGCCCTTTTTAACTATCTCATTCTATTATAAGACCTCAGTAATATTCAGTACCTGTAATGTATGTGGCAAGCTCACCCAAAACTCCAAATTTGGAATTATCTGCATAAGTTTAGGAGAAGGAAGATGTCAGATTACAGCATTGCATAAACAATGTCAAACACAAGCAAAGTCAGCACAAATTTTAAATTACTGTGCTACACTCACAGAAAAGACGTTTCTTTAGTCAGGAGTAACATTTAAGCCAACAACGCATCTTCAAACATTGGATTAAACTTAGAATAATGTTACTTCACTTCACTGACACCCGGTTAGCTAAAGTTTTCCAAACAAATCTCCTTTATTTTCTGAATAAAATTGTTGCCAGTTTATACTAAGGTTGGACCATTGTGTTTGGTATGAAGGAAAATGTTTTCAATGGAAAATATTTTTCTAGAAAATAAGTGGCTTTATACTTTTTCTGGTATTGGTAAGTAAGCAGAAAATATTGTCTCAAAAGTATTCATATATAATTTAGTCAAATGCTATAGAGGTGGAGTGGGGTGGGGTGGGGGTGGGGGATAGTGGAGGTGGGGCAGGGGTGGGATTGTGTTGGAGGATGGGGAAGAGTGAATGCTGTTTATGAAACTTGTTTTCCTTACCTCCACCAAGGAAGTCATTTTCCTCATTGTAAGGAGCTTGTTTTCCTAGAAAAAATGTTTTCAAAACATTTTCGAATAACCAAACATGAGAAAATTAGAAAACATGTTCTCCATACCAAACACAACCTAAAAGAACTAATATTTCTTCGACTTTGCCTGAAATCATTAAGTTGGGCCCCGCTTATAAACTCGTTGAGACTGAGTATGGTCTAGTTTATGGCTTATTAGAAGAAGAAGGTGCTCTATGGGATCTTCACGGTCTGAAAGTCTTTTTCTGCCAGTTTGACAGTAATCAGTTAGCATTGCTCCTTCAGCCTGAACCAAGGAATCCCTTAGATGTGATGCTATTAATTTAAAAGATTCTTTCTCAACCCCTAATAATTTGGAAAGAGACGAGAAAGATAGGAAAAGGAACTTCAACAATCCTGTAAGATTTTGTAACTTCTGCCAATGGCATGCACTCTGGTGCAGCGAACTACAATTCGAGCAAAACTGCAAGCTTACACACACAGAAGCGAAAAAAACCTACCTCTCCCTCTTCTAGCAATGAGTCATTTTATGGTTACTTAGTGTGGTGAACTTTCTACATGCAGATATAGAAAGGAATCTTGAATGCATTTTTCGCATTTATGTATAGCATCACGCGTCGACTGCAATCTGCATTAGTTCGTAATCACATCCACTTTACATTGTAAATAGCAAAGACAATAATAAAGTTCGAATCAAACCGGTATAAATTAAGAAACAATAAATCCAAATCATACACATCCCAAATTTGATAATTTTCCTCCAACATAAACTTAAGGTCAAGTGATCATTGCTCTGCAACATGTTTTCATCTCAAAGTTCACAAATTATCCTCCTTGACATTACCATCTATAACTACAATATATCAATATCTACACCACCCCGAGGACCAAATCTGTAACTATACTATTAGTCTCGTCTTGCGTATCAAAAATGATATATTATTCGTAAAAGACTCTTACTGTCAAATCATTGGGACCCACCATTCTCATCCTTTTGCTTTGTTGCTCAACAAGTTCTGTTGAGGTTTATATATATGCAGTTCACCCCTACCCCTCACCCCCACCCCAGCCCCACCCTCAGGGCCGAAAACATCACCTGTAGTCAGAATTTGACTTTCAAAATTAATGGACAAATATGGGATCCTTTTATGTTGTTATATCTGATTTTTCTCTATTACTTGTTTTAGGCTTTTAGCTGCCTACTTGTGTATCACATAAGGGTATTCATCTTGTGCTGACTTAGTCAGTAGAATTATAATCTTGCAGCAAAGGGAAAAAGGAGGATAGGGCAGCAAAGAATCCAGCGACAGTCAAATAAAGACATTATGGCCAAAGCAGTCTGGATAGGAACTTTCATGCACCCATTCCGATTAACAGAAAAATGAAGACAAAAGACAGAAGACAGACAGAGATGATGGAAGAGAAGCAACATACGTCTATCCCACGAATGCCCAAAGAGTAGTACCGATAGACTGCACCTCCCAGAAAGTAAACTCCAAAGAAGAATAAGATTCTGTGCAGTGTGTATCAACCAATCAATCAATGAGCAGGCAACTCCATTACCTAGATTATGTTTTTAACCATTAAACCTTACATGATCAACGTGGTACCAAACCAGCCCATTCCGTCCCCGTGAGAGGATATAATCACCGCACAGCCGGAGGGGTGATGTATTTGTGTAGCCTGCCAACAAAAAAAAAGTAAAGCATGAACTTCACGTTGAAAATATCCACAAGACCAAGGTTCTTGAGAAAGTTAAGAGGATGAGAAATAAAGAGGAAACTGAAGAATGCTACTTGCATCGCTATTCACATTAACAATTTTGATTTGAAGGTTCATTTTATACCATGCTAGGCTATAAGAACTTATCATAATGCGGCTGTCTGTACCAAATCCTGTTACCTTATTGCCAGTTGGGAAAAAAACATTTTATGTATTTTATTCACCAAGATCCTTTCCATAATATAATGACATCAAGTACTAGTATGAGTGACACAAAGTACTTCATAATGAGATTGAAACATGGACAGTCAGAGTACTTACGTAATCACAAGTTCCAACTAATTCAAGTGTCTGAGGACCCTAGCAAAGGAATGGAAAAGAAATTCATTGGCCGAATTCTGATGAAATGTCACAGGAGAAAAGTAGAGCCAATATACAAAGGAAACAAGCCCTTACTTTAACTCCATTTGTATCACATACAATAGACACAGCAAGTGAACAATTGAGCTTTGGCCCTCTGTTAGACAGTTTAGCCGTGATGCCTTTGAGTGGATCCTTTTTGTCTGCCATATTAATAAACGCAAGAAAAAGCATTATCATTTCCATTTCCAAATAAATCTCGTAAAGTTGACTACAAGAGTGATTGTAGACTATATCTGCATGAAAAAATGCTACAGATTCGTAATTACTGATTGTGTACCCAAAAACAACAAGAAGAACAAGTAATTGATAATTTCTTTAATCTGAACTAAATAATTGAAGGATTCTTTTTTGATAAGCAATAATTGAAGGATTCTTACCAATGAGTTCAACGGAAGTGCTTGATGAATATCCAAGAGTAGTGCACACGGGATAACCTGCACTAACCATACTAAAACCATTAAAGGAAATAGAATAAAGAATCAACTTGTGTACAGTTAGTTAGATTTTTAGAAGAGTTGATGTATGTGCTCATGATACACTTTTGTAAAGATTGCACCATCTTGGCGTAGTATAAATGAATTCTATTGTTTTATCACAAAAGGAAAAAGGAATACATATCATCTGTTTGTCTGTTGTATTTACGATTTATTCCATGTTCAACTTAAACATGATTTTCTGAAGGTAATACCTCTTTATTCTTCTTCAGATTCGGTTTTAAGAGGAATCGTGATGTACCAACTGATGTTCATACACTATAGATTACATGCATAAATTAAACAGAGGATGAATAAAATCCCAAATGTTCATGCCATTTAACTGTGTCATTACGTTCACCAATCAATATATTAAAACTTTACTAGACAAATGAAGAATAGTTGACTCTGAGAACAAGGGAATGTATAAGCTAGGATTCATTAAGGGCTTCAAGAAGATACAAAAAGTAACAGAAGAGACTGAGTCAGCTCTGATACAAAAGATTAAGCTAATATGAAGGAGCTGATAAAATCCAAAAAGTGTTCAGTGCTTGTTACATGGGTCAGATTGCACCAGCTAAACAGAAAAAGTAAGCATTTAGCCTTCAGGAAGTGATTAGGAGTTGAGATTCTATTAAAACATCTATGGGTTTTTTCTTTCCAAATACACCAAAAAATACAAGCACGTATCATAACCAGATTTTCTTGATGGATTTATCAACTTTCCAGGAACTCCAACTCACATAGGCCTCTTTGGTTCTGAATGGCATGACCCAACTTAATCCATAAATAGAGTAAAACATGCTACAGATATCAACAGCTACTACAGTGGAGCAGGTGGTTAACACTTTTTCAACTGACACATGTAGCACCTGTTAACTAGCTAGGAAGAACTTTTAGGTCACCTATTAGTATTTTACTCATTAAATTTTGTGAAAGGTCTCATCTAAAAGTTTAAATTTCTAGTTAGTTAATGACTTATTTATTTTTTATCTTGTGCTTTGTCTTGAGCCGAGGGTCTCTCGGAAACCGCCGCTCTACCTACCAAGGTAGAGGTAAGGTATGTGTACACTCTACCCTCCCCAGACCCCACATTGTGGGATTTCATTGGGTATGTTGTTGTTGTCATCAAGAAGCTCTACAAGACACATTTTATTTATTACGTTTTCAATGTGCCCCTCATGTGCGGACTAGATTTTGTTCGTAGGTGAAAATATTCTTTTGAATCTCCTCATTGATTTCCTACTCCTAATTGATTCCAATTGATGTATATGAACTCCCTAACGGAATATTTACTCCTTATTTACACAATATTCTGAATAGTCCTCCTGCAGATGGAGCATGCATATCTTTTTTTTTTATTAGGTAAGGTTTTTATTAAGGTGGTACTAAAAAGATAGAAAAGACCTGCAGGGGATGACCATTCAGTGTGTTACATCTTTCTTCCAAGTAAATCTAGAAAATCCATATAATTGCTAAGTCTATCCACCCTACAACATTTACTCCAGAAATATAATGCATATCGTGTGTTCCTATATTGTTGCAAGTGTATTTGACTAATTTTGTAAGTGTATCTGCTTTCTTTTTCATTAATGGGCCTTTTACAGACTCGACTCTATCAAATCCTCTCAACAATAATTGAGTAATTGACCATTCTCTCATGCTTTCATGAGATCAAGCAACTGGAAATCCATTGGTGTTTATCTGATATTTTATTTCCTGGGAAGAGTTCATCAATCAAAGCGAACTAACTTTTTTTAAGGCGAGGCAGTCCAATCGTTCAGAAAACAATTCCAGAACCAATTCTCAAAAAGTCATTCGAATTGACAAAACTCGAAGGTAAACATCTTACACAGAGAAGGTCTCCTGTTCGAGTCCGGGCGACGCCGTTCTTCTTGATTTCTTGATTAAAAAAAACATCTTACTCGATCATTTACATGAAACAGTGACAATTTTTTGTGTGGTTCATTCTTTTGTGCAACATGGAACCTGAAGAGATATGTAGTGTAGCTAGATTATTTGTCACAAAATCAGTTTCATCATTGGACTTCTTTTTTTCTTTCTTTTTCTTTTTTTATTCATAGTGTCCAGGCTAGCTTGCGCGCACCTCGACTAATTCCATGGGTACCTGACACCTCCCACCAGCCGAAGTACCGAGTTTCTTGGCTCCCCATCATATTATTTCTCAAGGTCAATGAACACTATGTGCAAATCCTTTTTCCACTCGCAATACATCTCCATCCGTCTTAATATAACCTCCATTGTAGATCTACCGGTATTTTTAGTTAGGACAGCCCAATGCACTAACCTCCCGCTATGCGCGGTGTCCGGGGAAGGGCCGGACCACAAGGGTCTAAGATCTACTAGTATAATTGTATAAATCCAAATTGATCTCATGTCACTCTATCACTCTTTCACAAAGTTCCATTCTACAACTTATATGAGTTTAATAATATGATAGCTTGCACTACTTTGAATATCTTCTATATTCTTATAAATTGGAATCAGAGTATTCTTTCTCCACTTGACGGTCATCCTACCACTTCTATTATAGCATTAAATAACTCAATCTCTCCGAGACACTTCCAAACCTCTATTGGATACCATCTGGACCGCAGGTTTTTCTAATCCTCATATATTTCATGACATCATTTATCTTTACTGACCTAATTCTATGATTGTAGCTAAAGTTTCTATCCTGTACAGATGCATGGAGATCCAAAATGTGTATATCTTTCTCCTCTTATTTCTTCAAAACTTATTAAGTGCTTAATGCTTTTGCAATCAAATGTTCAACTATAACAACAGACACTACCCCCCCCCCCTCCTCTTCCCCCCATAGCTTTTAGTTCATAAATAGTTGGCATGAGATAGACATATGGACAACACAATTTCTCACATACTTTTCTTTTACATACTCATCTTGCTTAATCCATTGGATATGGAGTACATAAAATCTCAAAAGGAAAAGCTTTTTTTTTCTCCTTTTTTTATTGTCATAAAGGAAAAGTCGTATTCTCCTTGTCATGTCCAATTACTGAAACCATTCAAGTTTTAATGAAATTTAACACCTCTTGACCTGCCAGTCCTCTACCAGAACTTAAAAGGACGCTTCCAGAAGAGGATGTAAAAAATATAAAGACAATACATATAATGATGTAAATGTTGTTAATAAGGTGAAAAAAGAATCCCAGATATCCATAACTTCAGGAGTATTACCTCCAACAGTGTTAGCCACGAGGGCACTACAACCCATACCACAGCGAGAAATACCACCACAGTCCTGCAAGTGTAAGCATGTTCAAGTTAGAGTTGTCTATGAGGTTATTAAAGAAAACTAACATTTCAGAAAATCATTATCAAGTCGAGAAGTATTAATTTCACATCTAGAAGACAGAATATTTCTACACATGGGTGATGGGCCTAACAAGCTCAGGCTTGTATGTGATAAATAAAATCACTTGAATATGCTTTACCAAAGATAATAAATAAACAAACTTCATTCATGTACATCTTGGTTACTTTCTAATGTTCAATATGTCTGAGCAGAACATAAATTTATCATAGCATAGATCATAGTCCTCTAAACTCACCCCCTAGATACCCAAAACTGACGTCATATATTTCCAGTGGCAAATCCAAAATATTCGTCAAATACTCAATATTCAATCTATGATATCATGATAATCCGAAGAGTCACTAATGCTCGAAAAACTTAAAAAAATGAACTTATAAGGTATTATGCTTAGTAAAACTCTAATAATCGGTAGAATTTTTTGAAAGAGAATCTATAACTTGTTTCATAGTCATTGAGAGATTTCTGAAGGCCACCACGGTCCTCCTGGACTCTCTCTTAGTATGTTAATATAGTGTTTATTCTGCGGCATTCACTAGTTTGTAGAAACTAGCCTAGTTTACTCTGCCGCCCCACATTAGTTGTGTATTTGGCAGCTACTAGAGTACTATTGTTACAAAAAGGCTAGCTAGTTTTCTGTTGCACATGATAATTTACATTACATAGGGTTAACTAGAGAACAACTTTGTCTCCTCTTGCAATAATATTTGGCAAAGAAACACAGATGTAATTTGAGAAGCACTTACCCCGCATTCAATACAGGTAGGAGGATCATGGTTGAAAATCATTGTATCACAAAGCTGTTCCATATACAGAGAAGAACCAAAGTGAGATTCAGCAAAGTTTTAGCAGTTTCCCAGATTAACCAGTAATAACATCCAAAAAAAATCCTACATCACAAGATGTAACTGCCACTTGTATTAACCACTCAACTACATTATACTTCCTAAATGAACATAATGAAACGTATAATGGCTCATTCACAGATTTAATAACAGATACACCTCATACTACTTGTCCATAGCTAATAAGATAACTTTTTCTTCTTTCTGATAAGGAGGAGCTTATAAAATACGTTAGTACATAATTAAATAGTCAATGAGCAAGTATCAAAAAGCCATTGCAAAATTGACAATCAAACTAAGCATGACAGTGTAACCTGATGCAGCCAACCTGAAACCATAGCACAGTCCCATTACCAGCCACCTTGTAGAACCTGAAATTATGTACAATACAGAGTACTCTAGTAGAAATGCCATCCCACAACAAACTAACAAAAGAAGAATTTTCTTTGACATTAAACTATGGATGACACAGTCCTTTAGCAAAAATGCCACCCCACAACAAACTAACAGAAGAAGAATATTCTGAGATTTGTATCTATTCTGCTCTAACATCAGTCCACTTTATACTAACACTAAATAATGTCTTTTAGGCAAAGTAAAAGTTCTTTGGAACTAGAGTTCACTAAATCACACACTTATCCTTACACAGACATTCAAGTCTCGAACAAAAAAAAACACTCCTGACTAACCCTGGACCCAATGTAAGTATAACAACACTAAGCCTCAATCTCAATTAGTTGGTATATCCTATATGGATCTTTCGTTTCAATTGTCGTCTGTTCTTAGGCAAGAACAATCACAAATACAAGCAAGGCCGCAGCTAAAGACCAGGGTAGGGGGGGTTTGGCCAAACCCAGTAACCTTTGTCCAAACATTGTATTTGTCTTAAGAAATTCATTTAATATGTACTCCCTCCGTCCCAATTTATGTGGCATCATTTGACTTGGCACGGAGTTTAAGAAAGAAGGAAAGACTTTTGAAATTTGTGGTCCAAAACAAGTCTTCGATATTTGTGTGGCTATAAATCATCAAATAAAGTTAAATTGTTTCTAAATATAGAAATGTGACATTCTTTTTGGGACAGACTAAAAAGAAAATGGTGTCACATAAATTGGGACAGAGGGAGTACAAATTATTAATTTAGAACCCAATTAATTAAAAGAGCTAGAATCATGAACCCATAAGTCAAATAATGGTTTCGCCTCTGTTAATACGAGCTTACTTTTTCCCCCACATATAGCATGACAATATTTAAGGAAATAGAGAGATTGACGATGATGTCGTCCACCGTATTGGAGTAGGGTAGAGGCTCGCCTCCGGGGTGCTTTGTGATAAGAAGGTGTCGCTTACGCTGAAAGGTAAGTTCTACAGAGTGGTGGTTAAACCAACATTGTTGTATGGGGTAGAATGTTGGCCAGTCAAGAACGTTCATGTTCAGAAAATGAAGGTAGTGGAGATGCGGATGCTCAAATGGATGTGTGATCATACTAGAGATATGATTAGAAATGAAGATATACGGGACAAGGTCGGAGTGACCTCCGCGGAGGACAAGATGAAGGAAGCGAGACTGAGATGATTCGCGCATATAAAGAGGAGGTGTGAGGATGCGTCAGTTAGGAGGTGTGAGACATTGACGGTCGCAGGAATTAGGAGAGGTAGAAGTAGGTCGAAGAAGAATTGGGGAGAAGTGATTAGACTAGATATGGCTCAGCTCCAGCTAACTGAGGACATGACCTTAGATAGGAAGATCTGGAGGTCAAGGATTTGGATACAAGCTTAGTAGGTTTTTGACTTTTATCGTGTTGTGTGTGAGAGAGGTGGGGGGGCTAGCCTTTCCATCTCCTCTTCTCCGTATTATTTTGGTATCGCATAGATTATTATCTTTATGTGTGTATTACTATGTTGCGTCATTTGTTTTGTATCTTAATATTTTTCCAACAATCCTGCATTGACTACGCGCCGCATTTTGGTATAAGTTATGATTCTCGGGTAGGTCGAGGTATAGGAATGGGGTAGGCATTTTGGTAGACAGAGAGATAAGGGATCAGGTGGTAGAGGTTAGAAGGGTCAATGACAGGATGATGATGATGATTAAGTTGGTAGTTGGAGGGTCCACTATGAATACTATTAGTGCTTACGCGCCGTAGGCGGGCTTGGACGAGGAGGAGAAGAGACGCTTTTGGGAGAATTTGGATGAGATGGTGGGAGGTATACCACCCATTGAAAAGTTATTTGTAGAAGGAGATTTCAATAGACATATCGGGTCACTTCCGGGGTTATGACGACGTGCATGAAGGCTTTGGCCTCGGGGACAGGAACGGGGGAGACGTCTCACTCTTGGAGTTAGCCAAAGCTTTTGGAATGGTGATAGCTAATTCGAGGTTCATGAAGAAGGAGGAGCACTTGGTGACTTTCCGTAGCTTGGTGGCTAAGATTCAGATAGATTTTTTGCTCCTTAGGAAGGTTGATGACGGTCTTTGTAAAGACTGCAAGGTTATTCCGAATGAGTATCTTACAACCCGTCATAAGCTTTTGATAATGGATTTGGAGATCAAGATGGAGAAAAAGAGAAGGGTTGTGAATGACAGGCTAAGAATCAAATGGGGGGTTTGACCATAGCTAGTGCAAAGGAAATGGGGGAGAGGTTGATGGCCAAGGGGGCTTGGGAGAGTAGTGGGGATGCAACCGGTATGTGGGACAGGATGGCCAATTGCATCCGGGAGGTAGCTAGAGAAGTGCTAAGGGTCTCACGGGGTAGCCGTGGTGGGCATCGAGGGGATTGGTGGTGGAATGATAAAGTTCAAAAGAAGGTGGAAGCAAAGAAAGTGGCGTATGCGAAATTGGTAGAAAGCAAGGATGAGGTGGAGAAGTGAACGAATATGGAATTGTATAAGATGGCGAGGAAGGAAGCAAAGCTAACGGTTACAGCAGCGAAAACGGCGGCTTTTGAACGCATGTATGTGGAATTAGAGGAAAAAGACAGGGATAAGAAGTTGTACAGACTAGCCAAAGCGAGGGAGAGGAGGGCCCGTGACTTGGATCACGTGAGGTGCATCAAGGACGAGGACGGCAAAGTACCGGTGGAGGATGTGCATATTAGACAGAGGTGGCATTCTTACTTCCATAAACTCTTGAATGAAAAAGGAAATAAAGACATTGTGTTGGGAGATCTGGAGAAATCCGAAAGGTACCAGGATTTTGGATATTGTAGAAGCATTAAGGTTGAGGAGGTTAAGGGTGTTGTTCGCAGGATGCGCAAGGGACGAGCAACCGGGCCTAATGAGATTTCAGTTGAATTTTTGAAGAGTGCAGGCAGAACAGGTTTGGAGTAGCTGACTAAGTTGTTTAATGTCATTTTTAAGACGGCGAGAATGCCCGAAGAATGGAGGTGGAGTACAATGATTCCTTTGTACAAGAACAAAGGTGACATCCAGAGTTGCAACAACTATAGGGATATCAACTTGTTAAGCCACACTATGAAAGTTTGGGAAAGGATCGTGGAGATGAGGGTGAGAAGAAGCGTGTCTATTTTCGAAAATCAGTTTGGATTCATGCTGATGTGTTCGACTATAGAAGTCATTCATCTTATTAGGAAGTTGGTAAAGCAGTATAGAAAGAGAAAGAGAAAGAGAGACTTACATATGATTTTCATCAATCTCGAGAAGACATACGACAAAGTCCCTAAAGAAGTTCTATGGAGATGTTTGGAGGTTAAAGGTGTATCTGTGGCGTACATTAGAGCGATCAAGGATATGTATGATGGAGCCAAGACCAGGATACGGACAGTCGGAGGAGAGTCGGGACACTTTCAAGTGTTGATGGAGTTACATCATGGATCAGCTCTTAGCCCATTCTTATTTGTCTTGGTGATGGATGGACTGACGTGACAAATTCGAGGGGAGTTGTCATGGTGTATGCTATTCGCAGACGACATAGTCCTGATTGATGAGACTCGCAGCGGAGTGAACGCTAAACTATAGGTTTGGAGACCGACTCTGGAGTCTAAAGGGTTCAGGCTGAGTAGGACCAAGATAGAATACTTGGAGTGCAAGTTCAGTAACGGGAGCGACCTTGAGACAGACGTGGAGGTGAGACTTGGTACTCAGGTCATTCCAAAGAAAGGAAGCTTCAAGTACCTCGGGTCTATTATCCAAGGGAATGGAGAGATTGATAACAATGTCACACATCGTATTAGGACAGGGGGGATGAAATGGAGGCTCGCATCTGAAGTCTTGTACGATAAAAAGATGTCACCAAAACTTAAAGACAAGTACTATAGGGTGGTGGTTAGACCGACTATATTGTATGAGGCGGAGTGTTGGTCAGTCAAGACTTCACACATCTAAAAGATAAAAGTTGCAGAGATGAGGATGATGAGATGGATGTGTGGGCATACAAGGAGAGATAAGATTAGAAATGAAGATATCCGGGACAGAGTGAGAGTGGCCTCGATGGAGGATTAGATGCGGGAATCGAGGTTGAGATGGTTCGGGCATGTGTAGAGGAGAGACACAAATGCCTCAGTGCGGATGTATGAGAGATTGGCTATAGACGGGTTCAGAAAGGGTAGAGGTAGGCCAAATAAGTATTAGGGAGAGGTAATTAGATGAGATATGGCGCAGGTGCAACCTACTGAGGACATGACCTTAGATAGGGGGTTGTGGAGGACACGGATTAGGGTAGAAGGGTAGTAGATAGTTGAACGGAGTCCTACTTACGCTTACAAACTGGTAGTTGTAGTGTTATTATTGTAGGCATGCTTAGCCTAGCATACTAGTAGGCACAGTATTGCTTTATATCTCCCTGTCATTTTGATTTCTACTGCTATGTGTTCTTTAGTGTACTTTGTTTATCTTATTTACATGCGTTAGTTACTGCTCCTTTTTTTAGAATGCGCTATCATGAATTATTCGCTTTTGTTACCATCATTTTCATATTGCTTTAAATTTCTTGTCCGGGTCTGACTGTTTCTTTTACTTTGTTTGTGCTTATGTTTTGCCTTGAGCCGAAGGTCTTTCGGAACCCTCCCCAGACTGTGAGATTTCACTGGGTATGTTGTTGTTGTAATACTGCATTGACTACATTCCTTTTGAGTCGAGGGTCTATCGAAAACAGTCTCTCTGCCCGCAAATCTCTACCCGCAAAGGTAGAGTTAAGGTGTGCGTACATCCTACCCTACCCAAATCCCACTTATGGATTACACTAAGTATGTTGTTGTTGTATATGGCATGACAATATTCCCTTCTACATCATTACATTCTAAGATGAAAGTATCAATCTGGAATCCAACAATATTATTTTTTGTTCTCATATGTCAACAAATTACAACTAGCTTTCCCACGTTTCACTATCAATCTAGAATCCACAATTAATTATTTCTCATATTTCATCATATTAGTTTTCCCATGTTTCAATATAAAGCTTCCCAACTAAAATTGATGAAATGGGCCCACGTGAACTAATCTCTAACTAACATAAAAGTGCAAGTTAACCAAAAATAGCAAGTGTAAGCAACTAGAAAAGGAAAGAGAGAGTACCCATCTTCACTAAGGATGCCATGAGGGAAATTACGAATTGGGTTTGTTAAGCTGTAATTATAAAGCTTATTATTCTGCTCAAAACTGAGTTGGCACGTTGCATTGACCGAACTAACGATGGTGGCGAAGATTAATGGAAGAAGTAGGATGAGTTGAGGGCGATTTGGGAAACTGCCACCAATTGTCATTTCCGAAATCCTGAAACTACATAAGCAAATTTTTGGGTGGTGGAAATTAAAGTAATTGAAGGTATGTTTTGTTGATCTTTAGAGAAATGAAGTGGAATCTTGATGTTACGACGTGTTTGGGGAGATCAGCGAAGGGGAAGATGAACTCACGGGGTCTTACATGTAACCTTAGGTTCACTGACAAACTATATTCATTAATTATTTTTCTTCTTTTGATAATAATACTTCTATTTTTATTTTACCGCTACTAATCTAATATGGACAAATATGACAAAGACATGTTGCTCAAATGGCGAGCATACTCCACCTTCAATTCTAAGATGGTTGGGTTAGAGTCACTGCGAGAGCAAAAAGGGAGAATTTGTGGGGAAGGGGTTAAAAAAAGCTATATGGGCAAATATCTATCCTCTATTGATGTAAACTTATCATGTAATTTAATGAACGTGAATATATATATATATATATATATATGATACCCCTACGTATATATTCTAATATATGGGTCGTTTGCTAGAGTTATACATGTATTAATAATAAATGGATGTCAAATACATGATTACTTATGTATAATTTTAATACATGAATAATTTACTCCTAACCAACTACCAAACGATCCTAGCGTAAATACTCTGTGTGTAGAGTTGGTCACATAAGAAAACAATAATTATTGTGCAGCAAATAAGTTATTTAATTGACGATGTTAAATATTAAATATGAAATAAGAATATATGTGTTTGTAATTGATGGGGATTAACCTCTGTCACACCCCAACCTTAGGGGTGTGGCCGGCACCCGGCGTTCTAAGGCCTGAGTGTACCAACCTTGATACCGTGACATAACCAACAGCTCATAGATCGACATGGCCTCTACTAATTAACTCTCTGAATCAAGAACACAATTTTCTGCACACAGAAAAAGCCCAACCTATACATATATATAAATACACAAGGCTGACAATGCCAACATGAACACGATAAATCTACTGGAAAGGCCGACAAGGCCACACACAAAATCATAATACACAACACGGCTGTCTACAAGCCTCCAAGAGTGAAACGACAACATCTGATCAGGACAAGGCTCCGCCATACCCAACTATATACATATACATACCCATCATACCTATCAGCTCACTACACAGCTCCAGAAGAAAGTTGCATGACAATCTCTAGCTGAGTCGAGTCCTACTGTGAGGAAAGCATATGCATCTCTATCTGTACATGCGGGCATGAATGCAGTATCCCTGAAAGGGGCATCAGTACGAAAGATGTATTGAATATGTAAGGCAGATAACAAATGCTAACTGGAGATATAACATAAGAGATATATATACATAAGTCAACTTGAAACTCATAACAGGACTCTGAGGGCCTACCTGTCACAATCATGAAGATATATGTATGTCTGTAAAAATCAAGCTACTATATGGGGTCATATAACGTAATATCCAGCCTCTTTTTGGGGCAAATCATATCATAATATATATATATATATATATATATATATATATATATATATATATATCGTACCCGACCTCGATGAGGACTCTGTCGTACCCAGCATAGATATGGGACTCGATAATATCAAAACCAACTATAGTGATTTGCACAAATATGTGTCGTACCCGGACGACTATAACGCGGCTCGGTATGAAAATTACTACATATATATAAGTGCAATGCAAGGACTAACTCTGAACGGCCTTATGAATCCAATCGGAGTGACTCAAGGTCGTTATCCTTCAATTATTGTTATGTAACTAGGTCAGTATCAATTATCTGAGAGCCAACCAGTATCATAAGAAAAATATAAGCTTCAAAGGAAAACAAGGTGAGAAGTGTCCTCGACAAGGAACAATAATAAAATCTAGGAAACATGTGTCAGTATGAAACAATGAGGTCCGCAAGCTTTCAATCTCAAGAATATAATTCCTTTTTTAAGTAATGGTGTTATAGTTACGTTTCTTCGTAGATCATGCGAAAAAGAACGAAGTGAGCCTTACATACCTTGGTCGTCCAAACTGTTTTAGTTCTGTTAGCCCTCGAAAGCTCTATGAACGGTTATCTACATTACACGAATGGTTTTCATCAATATAGAACTCAAAACTTAAAGAAAAGCTTATTTGGTCATTTCATCAAACCACTTAAGCACGTAGGATTCTTAGGTTCTTTTACAATGAATACTTACGCAATTCGATCCCACAAATCTCCAAATCGTACATTCCTTATTCCCGCCATACAAACAACTAGTTTGATTATCCAATTCAACTTATATTTCAAGTAAAACAGCCTAACAACTCTTACCACGATGATGCCATAAGTTTACGAGTTTCGACTACGAAAATCATTTCACAACTTACTCCAAATCATCAATTAATCATAATAATAAGTAGAGGAGGGTAAAACTTACCTTTACGCATCATAATATCCTCAAAACAGTAGAGTACTCCATTTCCAAGGGTTTCCAAAATTAGTTCCACAAGGAGACGACAATTCTCACGATACCCACGCGGTTTATTACGTTAATCTTGCGTAATTGGCCTTTGACTTGATCTTAGGAGGGTATAGTATCTTGGAGAGGGGTTGAGAGGTGATTTTGGGTCTGTTATTGGAGAAAAATGAAGTCTCAAACTAAAAATTCCAATTTAAACCTGACATAAAATCTTCACCGCCTCAAAAGGATGGTCATTTTGACGGCCCGTCAAATTTTTGATGGTCCGTCAATTTGGACCGTCAATCCAGATCTACAACCTCAATTTCTCAGGCAATTTTAACAGTTTATATTGGCCATTTATATGGTCCATCAACCTTTTGACGGTCCGTCAATCTTGCCGTCAAATTGGATAGTTTTCCAATTTCGTAGAAACATATTTCTTCGATTCGTTCAGCTTTCAAACACTCCGGTACTTCCATAAACAAGATGTAAACCTTCATTATCCTTTCGTAAGGTTGTACCTCTTCACAGGACACCGGTATCAAACAATGACACGGTGGAACATGAAATTACGGGGTGTAACAACATTCCCCCCTTAGAAACATTCGTCCTCAAATGTTGGAGATATTTTAACTTCTCCAGTTTTTCAGAAATTTTGGCAGAGTTTCTCTTGTTAACATGACTATCCAAAACATGTTAAGAAGTCCAAATACGCATCCAACACCACACATGGCGACATAATAACAAAACAATATCAAATCGGCCTCACACGACCGCATATACTTATAATAATCAAAGAGAGTTCAGCCATAACTTACCTTAACATTCTCTTGCTAAACATCTGAGCTGCACCTGATACATTTGTTTCAGCAATATCATCTAAATGAGGAAGAATTCATTTACCTACAGCTTTAAGGGGGGTATCAACCGGTTTCTATTATGACTGGCCACTTGTTACTTCTTTGGGGCGGTTCCTTCTTGTAACTCACCTAATGGACCTCATTTTTCAACGGTACATGATTTTAGGGTCCATTATCTTTCTATTCATTATGTCGGAACTTTTTATTTTTCATAATCTCTCGAATTCGCATACTTCTTTGGCTATGTTATGTATTCCAAGATATGTTCATCATTCCTTAGTTGTTCCCCGTATTTGCTCAAATATCCTTTCTCGAATCATATTGTTACCCTCCTAATTTCTTTAATTTTCCTTTTTCGCTAAATGTTGAAAACAAAACACTCTCATTTTCAATGTTGTTTCTCCTTTTGTTAACCTTATATCTTGAGCGTCTACCATATTTACATGCCCCAGACTTATGATCTTCTGAAATTAGACTTTTCTTCATACTAAGAGTGCATACTTGCCCCTTGTAACTCCAAGATCATTTACACGTCATATGCGACTATTCGTTCGTTAGGTATCTCTTGTACACTTGTCTCCGAAAGTAAACCTTTGACATACTCGTGTGACTTTTTAGTATTGCTCGTTCCAGGGGTCATCCTACCTCATTTTCCTTGAAGGATTTACTTTTACAAAGTGTCGATCTACTTGATTCTTTCGTGGTTACCGTACTTGAGTCATCGTTGTTGTCCTTATTACTCAGTTTTCTGCTCCTTTGTAACTAATGTCCTTAACCTTATGACCGTTTCATTATCTTTCTTGTGTGGTTTCTAATTTATTCGGCAGTCACCATTTACCATTACTTGTCTGCTCATCCCTTGTTCTCTTGCTCTTATTCTTTAGCTCTTCTCCTTATCATTTATCTTAGACTATTTCTTTATTACCCCGCCATATGCTCACATCGGGCTTTATTCGTCCTAACTTTCACTCACATATCCTTAAATGTCTTATCGATATTCGTGGCAGAACTAGTGTTTGACATATCCAACTTCAAATTGTGGCTGGATTCAATCTTGTTACTGATTCGGGCTTCTTCCTCTTAATTGGTATTAGAGTCCTTCTCTATCCGTCGTTCAGTCAATAAACTTGTATATTACCGATTTGAATTCCTTTAAAGATTCCTCGTCTTAGTGTATTCCTAGTATCATCATTTATGGACGTCATAGATTAAATTTTTGGCTCGGAAAGCTTAAGTACCACTTATTTAATAGTATCATTATCTTTTGATGGTAATCATGTTGCTGGGGTCTCACTCCAATCCCGTTATCGATATTTTTACCATTACCGTCTTTCCACCAATCTATTTATGTGAGAAACATCCTTCAGCCTTATTACGTTGTCGTAAAAGTTTTGTTTGTATTCATCAGACACCCGTTCACCATTTATCATTATTCAATATAAAAAATTCTGCTATCTTTTACTACCGTCCACGCGCGTGCTGCTATGGTAAAGAAATGTATATCACTTGCCTTTAACTGACAATACTCCTCCCGTCTCACGGTCTTCTTAAATAGTTTAGTCCTTGTAGAGGAGTTGGGGTTACTAGTTTATGTATATCATTTCGCGTCTGTTTCCTTTAACTATTTTCTCAACCAAACTTCGTGTAACTTATTTCCAGTATCACTCACGCTACAAAGTCTAAGGGTGTTGGGTGTATATGTAGCCAAGAAATGGTTGATTCCTAAGTCATTTTACTTAGAACCTTAAACATAACTATAGTTTCACTTACCACTTTCCACTCATATTATCCATTTACGGTCTATATATATTTGTATGCCACGCTTTCTACATCAACAATAATCAACCGATCATAGGCATAAGCACAGTTATTCTTAATAAAATTATCAACATACCTGATTAATTGCATACTCTGAGTAACATCGGGACCTGCTATTCCCTTTGACTCAATCTTGGGCACCTATACACTCTATAGCTTCTTCTCCCACACCAATAACATTCCTCAGCATCCCCCGGGCATTGCCCATAATGCACATGTCCACACTAATGGCACAACGATTGAAATCTTTTGGGACATTCTCTAGCCTTATGGACCAAGGCTCCACATCCAGAACATAACTCGATATCGGATAAACATACTCCGTCATGTCTTCCTCCATATTACTGACAATGTGGTCTACTACTTCCAACCTCTTCTTGTGCTTGCCTAATTCCTGCTTGGGATCTTCGATCTGACCCGTCTCACAACGTAACTCCTTCGGTACATGCTTCCATCCCAAACCTTCCGGTTTATCTACTGGTTACTCCTTCCTCACTTTTACTCGTTATGAGCGAACTTAGTTAATTGACTTCAATGCTAATGGACTTCTCAGTCTCTCACAATGTCTAACATGTGGGGGTATTTGAAGATGACCCTGCTCTGGGAAGATAACTGAAGGTGTTGTTGCGTACACAGTACCACTCACACCTAACCCAACCGAAAATGACTTTTGCGCTGATGGCCTTTATAATGTGCGAACCCTCCTATTATCTAGCAACACCACTAGAATCGATGGCACTCGAAAGAAAAATTCTTTTGGGGCCTCAAATGGGTCCTCCTCCATAGATAATTCTTCAGACGGGTCTTCCTCCATAGAAAGATCGTCTTCCATAGACGGATCTTCTTCCATAGACGGATCTTCTTCCATAGAATAACTCACATTTCTTTCTGGAGTCCTTATACCCCTCGGATCCATATTAAAGGGTGGTAGTCGGCTAGTACCTTCTCCCGCATTTCTAACCCAATTCCTCCTATCAGTAATTTTCTTGGATCTTGGCATTACTCAGAAAAGATAATCAAGATGAAAAGATAGGAATTCAGTTACTTACGACTTCGCTTCTAACGCACGATCTAGATTTTTCAAGAAAAGTAACATCCTAAATGCCATATAGCCTCCTGTTTATAAGTGTGGCACGCAACACACCCATAAGCAAGACACTACTAGACACAGCTTGTAGACATCCCTAGTACTGACATGCTCTGATATCAAGTTTGTCACACGCCAACCTTGGGGTGGCCGACACCTGGTGTCCTAAGGCCCGAGCGTACCAACCCTGATACCCGTGACATAACCAATAACTCAATATGAAACAATGAGGTCCGCAAGATTTCAATCTCAATAATAGAATTCTTTTTTTAAGTAATGGCATTATAGTTACGTTTCTTCGTAGATCATGCCAAAAAGAAGGAAGTGAGCCTTGCATACCTTGGTCGTCCAAGCTGTTTAAGCTCCGTTAGCCCACGAAAGCTCTACGAACTCTTATCTATATTACACGAATGACTTGCATCAATATCGAACCCAAAACTTAAAGGAAAGCTTATTTGGTCATTTCATCGAACCACTTAAGCACGTAGGATTCTTCGGCTTATTTTATAAGGAATACTTACGCAATTCGATCCCACAATTCTCCAAATCGTACCTTCCTTATTCCCACTATACAAACAACTAGTTTGATTATCCAATTCAACTTATATTTCAAGTAAAACAGTCTAACAACTCTTACTACGATGATTCCATAAGTTTACGAGTTTCGACAACGAAAATCCTTTCACAACCTACTCCAAATCATCAATTGATCATAATAATAAGTAGGGGAGGATAAAACTTACCTTTACGTGTCATAATATCCTCAAAATAGTAGAGTACTCCATTTCCAAGGGTTTTCAAAATTAGTTCCACAAAGAGGCGACAATTCTCACGATACCCACGGGGTTTATTACGTTAATCTTGCGTAATTGACCGTTGATTTGATCTTAGAAAGGTATAGTATCTTGGAGAGGGATTGAGAGGTGATTTTAGGTCTGTTCTTAGAGAAAAATGAGGCCTCAAACCCAAAATCCCAATTTAAACCCGACATAAAATTTGCACCGCCTCAAAAAGACGGTCCGTCAATCTGGACCGTCAATCCAGATCTGCAACCTCAATTTCTTAGGCGATTTTGACAGTTCAGATTGGCTATTTTGATGGTTTGTCAACCTTTTGAAGGTCCATCAATCTTGCCGTCAAATTGCACAGTTTTTTCATTTCGTCGAAACATATTTTTCTTCGATCCGTTCAGCTTCCAAACATTCTGGTACTTCTATAAACAAGTTGTAAACCTTCATTACCCTTCCTTAAGATCGTATCTCTTCCCGGGACACCGATATCAAACAATGACACGATGGAACGTAAAATTACGGGATGTAACAATCTTTTTATAAATAAATAGTTTGTTAAGGAGATAGCATAATATAATCCTTTGTAAGGCAAGTAGCAACATAAAATTCAAATTTAGATCCTTAATTCGAATAGATAATAAAAAACTTAGTATAAAAGCGCAAACTAACCCATTCACATGTATGGCAATGAAGAAGCCAACCATAGAAGATTTTAATATATTGATTTCCTATTTCCTAACTTCAACAAGAAATATACCATACTACAAAGACGATACGAACAAGAGGAACAAAAGGAGCTTGAAGACATTTTGGAGTACAGACGAACGAGTTAAAAATATTTAAAGAATTTCAAAATTCATAACACCTGAAACACTAGGCAGACATGACAATGAAACAAGCTCCTCAAGGAACTTAAAAATGGCTTCCATCAATGCAGTTCTTGATGTGAATATTTTAGAATTTCATATTGTAAATTACATGATTCTCGTACTTCAATGTCAACAGTTAAGATTTCAATAAGAGAATGAACTTCAGAACTGAAAAAACATATTCTTTTGAACACTGGTAATGTTGTATTCCTCAACATTAAGGACATGCTGGAGACCTCCAAAAAGTTTCAGGACCAAAGAAAAGAAAAACATAGAGAATTTACAGAGAACTTAAAAGATTAACTAATTGTTCTACATCCTCTTGACTATTTTCTTTACACCAAAATAAAAAGACACACACTTCCATTTCACTTTCTAAATGGAATTAAACTTATCCTCAAAACATCTACCATTTCTTTCTTTCCACACTGTCCACCAAATATAGGTTGTGACTATTCTCCACCACTTCTTTTGACTTTTTTTCCCCCTCTTCTAATCCAGCAACTCAAAAGATCAGCAGTATGTTCTGACATTGTCCGTCTGATTCCTGTTAGGCTCATGAACAAAGATCAAGTCTGAGAAGTTACTTTACAATGTACAAAAAGGTGACGATTGGTCTCTCTTGCCTCATTGCATAGAAAAACATTTGGACACAATTTGGAATCCCCTCTTTTTCAAAGCTTCATGAGTGGAACAAGCCTTCCTAGCCACTAACCAAGAGAAATATTTAACCTTAGAAGGTGTTATGCTTTTCCAGATCTGTTTCCAATGACCTATTTCATCTTTCATTTGTTTCACCATGATACTAATTGATACATGATATGAGATTAGTTACAAAATCCTATCCATTGTAGTTACAAGATTTTATCAAAATCTATTTATCTGCTATTTCAAAAGTTAAATTTATCTACAGTTATCCTTGATGATTTGCAGTATCAATAGCCTTAACACTCCCCCGCAAGATTGAGGATCTGTCTTGGATGCCAATCTTGGACCGATTCAAGATGAATAGTTGTTTGGACAACGGCTTTGTAAGCAAATTAGCAAGCTGGTCTTTAGATGAAACATGCGACACACGAAGATCCCCACGTTGAACTAAATCACGTACAAATTGAACATTAATTTCTAAATATTTCATTTTAGAGTGAAGTACTAGATCCTGACATATATAGATGGTGGATATATTATCACAGTAGATTGTGGATATGGGAATTGAATGCCCAAGTTCACTAAGAAGAGATTTAACATATTGAACTTTCACAGCAGCTGAAGTAACCACTCTATACTCAGCTTCAGTACTTGAACGTGCCATTGTTCTTTGTTTTTTAGAGCTTCAACTGATTGGAATTTCCCCAAATTATAATAAATACTCATAAGTGGAAGTTCGATCTATTTGGTCACCTGCCCAATCTGCATCGGAATAAGCACAAAAAACTGGAGGAGACAGAGGTGTAATATTGATACCGAAATGGATTGTGGACTTAAGGTACCGCAACAACCATTTGAGGGATTGCCAGTGAGAGTTGCTCGAAAAATGCATAAACTGAGAGACTTTGTTGACAGAGAAGGCCACATCAGGCCTAGTTAGACATAGGTATTGTAACCCTCCAACCAACTGATGATACTTAGTAGGATCAATGGCCTTTGCATTAGGAGAATACTTGATTAAAGAAGAGGTCATTGTCATAGGTGTGGTGACCTCCTTAGCACTATCCATGTGAGCAAGTTGAAGAAGCTTGCGAACATAATGATGTTGAGAGAAAAAAAATCCTTGAGTTGTCTTCTGCACATTAATTCCAAGGAAACGAGATAACTATGTTGGATCTTTTAAGGAGAATTAAGTTCCAAGAGCTTGGATGAACTGAGAAATAAAACCTGAATTGTTGTCTGTCATAATTAAATCATCAACATATGCCAGAAAGTAACAACATATGGAACCTTTCCTAAACATAAAAAGAGAGTGATCAATGTGAGATGCTTGAAATTCATATTTCAAAGTGAATTATATCAACACTTGGTGCCATACTCGGGGTGCTTGTTTAAGACCATAGATAGCTTTTACTTACTTGCAAACATGAGTAGGTTTGGTAGGATCTACAAAATTTGGAGGCTACTTCATATAGATATCTTCCTGTAGTGGACCATATATGAAGACATTATTAAACATCGAGGTGAAGTAGTGACCATGAATTAGTGACAACCAATGTGAGGAGAACTCGAATTGTAACTGGTTTTACCACAGGACTGAATGTGTCACTGAGATCGATTCTTGGTATCTGATTGAACCCATTTTCTGTAATAATTCTAGGGTAAGTAGAATATTTTTCTCAATGTATTCATCTTTTAAAGGTTCAATATATACACAATATACATCAATTAGGAAGAGTCAATCATGTCTAATCTTCCTAATCAATTCCTAATAATCTTCTACCTTACTTACATAATATTCCTAATTAACATTTTATTACCTACCATATATAATATGATACTACATTAATACAAAATCCTAATATTATTAACATAATATTCTAACACTCCCCCGCAGTCGAAGTTGGAGGGCGGTGAATGCTGAGACTGTCCCCAAAATCTTCAAATAATATCAGCGGAAATCCTTTTGTGAAGATATCTGCGATTTGATGTCGCGTTGGGACATGCAGCACCCGAACTTGTCCGCGAGCCACCTTCTCACGTACAAAGTGAATATCTAACTCAATATGTTTAGTGCGTTGATGGTGGATGGAATTTCCTGAGAGGTATATTGCACTAATATTATCACAGTATACTATTATTGCAGTCGAAATAGGGCAATGAAGTTCAAGTAATAGGTTCTGAATCCAACATGAGTCAGATACAACATTGGCCACATCACGATATTCTGCTTCAGCACTTGAGTGTGATACCGTGGCCTGCCTTTTTGAGGACCATGAGATTAAATTGTCACCAAGGAAGACGGAATACCCGGAGATGGATCGTCTTGTATCCAGACAGCCTGCCCAATTTGCATCAGTGTAAGTAACAAGTTTGGAAATAGAGGACGGGTATAGATGTAATTCATACTCCAGAGTGCCCTGAATATATCGCACAATGCGTTTCAGAGCATGCATATGTTCTTTCATTGGATTATGCATGAATAGACACGCTTGTTGCACTGCATAGGTAATATATGACCTGGTGAATGTGAGATACTGTAAAGCTCATGCTAGGCTGCTGTATAACGTTGGATCAGCAAAAGGTTTGCTAGAGATGGCACTCAATTTTTACTTTGTGTCGACCGGAGTTGCCAAAGGTTTGCAGAAAGACATCCCAGCTCATTCCACGATTTCTGATGCATACTTCTTCTGGGAGAGGAATAATCCACATGTATGCCGGGTCACATCAATCCCTAGAAAGTAGTGGAGTGGGCCAAGATCTTTCATAGCAAATTCAGAACTAATGTGACATGATATTCTTTCGAAGAGAGTCTGAAGATGCTGTTAGAATAATATCATCCACATATATAAGAAGATAAGCAGTATGATTACCCTAACGATGGATAAATAGGAAATTATCTGAACGGCTGTGCGAGAAACCCATGCGTGACCCAAAATCTGCAAACCGCGTATACCAAGCCCTGGGGGCCTGCTTGAGGCCATATAATGATTTGTTGAGCAAACACACATGGTTGGGGTATTTAGGATCCATTTATCCCAATGGTTGGTGCATGTAAACAGTCTTATTAAGGTATCCATGGAGGAAGGCATTTTTGACATCCAATTGATGAAATGACCATCCTTTTGAGAGAGACAGACTGAGAACTGTTCTGATAGTAGCAGGTTTGACCACTGGATTGAATGTTTCCCTGCAATCTACACCAACCTGTTGTGTCATCCCATCACCTACAAGACGGGTTTTATGCCGCTCAAAAGTTCCATCATATTTTTATTTATGGCTGAAAATCCACATAGATCGAATTATATTAGCATTAGATGGACGAAGTACTAAATCTCATGTCCTATTTGTAATTAGAGCATGATATTCATCATCCATGGCCATTTTCCAATTCGGGTCTTTTAGAGCAAATACTGGATTACGAGGCAATGGTGATTTCGAGACTTGGGTGTGAAGGCTATATTTTGCATTGGTTTTGACAATCTCATGTTGACTACGGGTGATCGGACGGGTTGTTGGGCCAGTGGACAGGGCGCCACTGACCGAGGAGTGAGAAACCGAGGGGGCCAGTGGGTTGTACTGATGGAGATTGAATTGGGCCCGTTGGGGCTGCCTGGCCCAATGGGCCTGAATTACGGTGTTCAACACTAGTAATAGGTACCGGGCTATGAAAAAAATGTGTTAGATACGAGAGCTTATCATTATCCAAAAAATCATAGTTAGGGGTCCCGGTGGCATATAACTTAACAAAAGGAAATATTATTTCATCAAAGATTACATGACGACTTATAAAGATTCTTTTGGAAGAAATGTCGTAACATTGGTAACTGCGATGATGAGTAGGGTATCCTAAGAACACACATGGAGTAGACCAGGCTTGGAGTTTTGTGATTGTGGTGGATGGAAAGAGAGGGTAGCAAAGACAACCAAACACTCGTAAGTGATGATATGTGGGCTCTCGTATGTAAAGCATTTTTAGGGGAGCTTAGTATGATAGATTTTTTTGAGGAAGGACATTCAACAGATAAGTTGCCATTTGGAGTGCATGATGCCAAAATACATGGGGAAGTGAAGCATGAGAAAGAGATGTTCTAACAATATTGTTAATGGTTCTAATTTTACGTTCCGCCTTCCCATTTTGTGATGAAGTATGAGGACAAGAAAAATGAAACTGAAGACCATTTGTTTTGAAAAAAATCCAAAACTGTTTATTGTCAAACTCCCCCCATTGTCACATTGTATATTTTTGATATCATGTTCAAATTGAGTTCGGATGAATGCTCTAAAAGTGAGAAACGTGAAAAACACTTGTGATTTTTTCGATAAAGGGAATGTCCACAAATAATTAGAGTAGTCATCAAGTATAAGCAAATAATATATATGACCAGAGGAACTCAAAACAAAGGATGTCCAAATATCACGATGTAAAATATCAAATGGCAAAAGAGTGCATGAAGTAGAGGAAAAAAAAGGCAACTTAACATGTTTACCAAGTGTGCAAGAATGACACTTATTTAGAGTATGTATCTGGGTACAAGAAATAAAATTATTTTGTTTAAGAAAAGCCAAAATAGCCTCTCCCGGATATCCCAAACGTTGGTGCCAAGGCAGCAAAAACAGAAGGAAACTTGGATTGTTGGGTTGACAGATTTATTGGATAGAGCTCCCCCTTGCTATCACATCTCATGAGAAGCTTCCCCGTCTGAAAATCAGGCACGGAAAAACCAAAGAGGTCAAACCGGACAGATACCCAATTATCAGTTGTAAACTTTCTAACAAAAACCAAGTTTTTGATTAATTTGGGAGCATGAATGACATTCTTTAAAATTAGGGGTGGGTTTGGTGGTAACAATTTGCTAGAACCATAACCTTTTATTGGAATTGAATGGCCATTTCCGACAATTATTCCATTATCATTGCTCAAATTAAAATAGGACGAGAGATTACTTTGGGAGGACGTCATATGTGACGTCGCTTCGGAGTCCATATACCAATTTTAATCCGGTGGATTAAGTCCAAGAGTGTGTATGGCGGACTCAATTTCTGTGGGGTGGGCCCCTGTTGAATGGGCCTCATGCCACTGGGTCGGCTGAGGCCCACTCCTACTGCCTGGGGCAATAGACCCATCGAAATGGGCTCTTTGGGCTGTTCTTCTTCTTTGCCGCCAATTACCTTGACTTGGGCCCTTTGTTTTCTTTGGCGGCGGTGGGCCTCGGGGTTGCTGGCCCAATTGTCTGTGGTGAGGTGGGTGGTACTGACCCAAGTCCATTGCCGGTCATTTCTTGCTGTCCGTCGCCTCTGTCGCCGGGCTGCTGCCACTGATCGCCGCCCCTGCCTTGCTGCTACTACCACTGTCCACCACCATAGTTGGTGTTGCCGCCATTACCGCCGCCGCCGAAATTTCGGTGGCCTCCACCTTTGTTATTTTGGCGATTTCCACCCTTATTTTTATTGTTATGATGTCATTTTTGTCCCTTATTTTGTTGTGAAGGGTCAAAAAATTACCATCATGTGAAGGAGTGGCAATCATGGCGGAAGTTGAAGTAGTTGAGGCCTTTTTCACCAAGCCCGACTCTTCAAGTACAAGCATGGACCTTGCTTGATAAAATTGTGGTAGAGGATTACTTTGACGAATGAGAGTTCCCACGCCGCTATACGCGTCGGTGAGACCGGCGACCAATTGCAAGACTAACCGGTTATTAGTAACCGGTGAACCAACGTTTCGTAGTTGATCGGCCAACACTTTGAGGCGTTGACAATATGTAGAAACATTAGGAAAATCCTCCATGTCAATGGTTGAGAACTCATGTTCCAATGAAACAACGCGAGAGTTTTGGTTATCTTGAAATATATCTCGCAAACGTTCCCATGCCGTTATGGTTGTGGAATCCGGTTTCATTATCGTATGCAACAAGTATGTGGAGATTGTCGCATAAATCCAACCAAGGACTGTGGCATCAAGTGTATCCCACAATTCCTTGTTTGCATCGTTTGTTATGTCTTTCCATTTACCGTCTTTTGGAGGAATTATATGATGAAGAACTTTGTGAGCACGACAACATATTTTGAATAATTCTGCCCAAGTCGCATAATGAACGGTTTCCATTTCTAGTTTGATGGAAACATGTGTTTTGATGTTTGAGACAGCTAGGGCAGGGTGAAAAGATGATTTGGATTCAGACATACCTAGTTGTGATGAAGGATAATCAATAACGGAGTGAAAAATAATGAAATTTTCGGCCACTAGGGTATTCTAGGGAGGAAGATGACCAAAAATTTGGAAGAAATTAAACTAATTTTGGATCTTTCCTTAAGTTCTTGATCCCATGTAATAATTCTAGGGTAAGTATAATATTTTTCTCAATGTATTCATCTTTCAAAGGTTCAATATATACACAAAATACATCAATTAGGAAGAGTCAATCATGCCTAATATTACTAATCAATTCCTAATAATCTTCTACCTTACTTACATAATATTCCTAATTAACATTTTACTACCTACCATATATAATGTGATACTACATTAATACAAAATCATAATATTATTAACATAATATTCTAACATTTTCAACTAAGCGGCCTTATACCTTTGAATAGTTCCATCTGCATTTTGTTTAATCCTGAAAAACCTCTCACAACCAACTAAATTTTGGTGAGATTCATGTGAATCAAGGTTTCAATACCATTCTTGAGTAAGGCATTAAACTCTTCTGATATCGCAGATCACCATTGAGATTGAGAGAGAGCCTGACTAACATTAGTTGGTTATGGTACTCCAGACAATGGGTATTTGGTGACTTGGTGAATGGTTTTGGGTTTGGAATTTTCAATAAAAAAGACATGACGAGATATATGGAATTTTTCATATTTGAAATCATAGCAAATATACGCACTTTGGGTAAAAGAATATCCAAAAAATATGTAGCTGACAGAATTTAGATCAAATTTTAATTTGTCATATGGTCTGAGGCACGGGTAACAGAGACACCCAAATACTTAGGAGTTATAATTGGGAGATCTATCAAATAATTTTTGGTAAGGTGAGGACAATTGAAGAAGAGGTGGGGTAACCGGTTAATTAAATAAGTCATTTTTTGAAATGCAAATGATTAAAAGGATTTAGGAAGTGAAACAGTATATAATAAGGTGAGACCCGTTTTACCAAGCGACCATGACGACGCTCCGCAGCCTCGTTATGTTGAGGAGTATGTGGAGGTGTTTGAAGGTGATTAATGCCACAAGATTGAAAGTACTTCTTAAGTGCAATTTACTCGCCTTCCCCGTCAGTGTAGATTAGGGGTGGCTAGTGGGTCGGGTCAGGTTTGAGTTTCTTTTTTTTTTAGACACTTAATTTAAAAAAAACTGTGAATATAAACACTTAAATAATTGAACAAGATAGTGTAATAAAAATATATCAATGTTGTTTTTATGTCTCTTATATTATTTAATAGAATTATGATTTTTTTGTAGTACAATTTCAAAATTGTAATTTTGTGGTGTTGTTCAAAAGTTGCAAATCACATAGTAAAATTGCAATTAAAAAAATTACATAGTTATAAACATATTTTCTAATTTCTTCACAATGTCTTGTGGTTCTTCGGTTGGAATTGGAATTTGTTGGTCAAATTGGTCGACGTCGCTTCCAGTTCCCTCGGACAAGATTTCGTTGTAGTTTAAATCGTCTTCTTCATTGATCTCTGGTTGACCGCACCTTCTACGCTCCGCTCGTATCCAATCTCTGAATAAAACTGCAATCTCCAAGTTGTCTCCCGCTAATGAGTGTATGTGCTCTCATATTTGAAATCTTTCGGTGGAAAAAGCGCTTCAGACGTTGTTGATGACACTTGAATGTTTAACACATCTCCGGCCATCTTTGCTAGTATCGGAAATGTCTTTTCATTTTCCCTCCCGCATTTAAGCAAGTCTTCACGTCCTTCTTCATTGAGAACTGCTTGGTACGGTACAACACCCTGCAAAACAAAAACATCAAACTCGCTAACTTGATTAGCAGTGGTACCACTAAACATTCTATTTCTAAGGCTTTCAATACTAGCCGAAGAAACAACATGTATTTTATAAGGTTGCATTGAAGAAGAAGATGGTATAGAAGCTGGTTGGTTGCTAGCATTTCTTGTTGGTAATACATATATTTTTTTTTGCTTTCATCGTGTATGCTAGACAAAACTTCTTCTTTAGTTGGTTCCTTAGGTGGTTGATCATTTAGGTTTTTTGGAGTTGGAGGTGGAAGTACTGCTATACAATCATAAATAGTTTCAATAAGTGATTTACAACTGTCTATTTTAATAGTCGGATTTAATACAACACCAATAATATAAATAGTGGGAATAGAAAAAAAATAATTTGATAAACATTTTTTAATAGGTGCCTTATAAGATGGTTTTTCCATATATTCACTATGTAACAAAAATATTAGATTTATATAAAATAACATAGTTGAAATAGTATGATAATATATACCAGAAAATTCTCTAGTTACTTGAAAAAAATTCTCTAAAAATCCAATAAGTTCTGAATTTTTTTTCCAATCATTATCTATAAGCATATCAGTTGGATTTCGATTATGGGCGTTATCAAATAAAGTTATATGTCTTCTACAATCGTAAGCAACAAGTAGTTGTTCATATAGAGAATTTCACATAGTCGCTACTTCTTCAGTAATTTTTCTAAAAGGTAATACACAATCGTGACAATTTTTTTATATTATTTTTTTCTTTGTATTCTATTACTTCTAAAAATAAAATTTATAACAAATTGTACTTTATTAAGAATGTCTTCAAAAAGTGATAGACCATCCTTTACAACTAAGTTATAAATATGGCACGCACATTTTGTATGAAAATGATTAGGAAAAGATGAAGTTAATAGATCTTTTAAAAGTCTCACAACATAATTATTAGAAGAAGCATAATCTAACGTAACAAGTCATTATTTTGTCAGTTATACCATAATAATCGCAAACTTGATGAATATTTTCTGCAATAAAATTTTCAGTGTGCCTATCATTAATATATATATATATATATATGCTAAAATACATTTTTGCATAGACCAATTATGATCTATCAAATGTCATGTTACAGTTAAATAATCATTGTCGTTAGTACTACGGCTTATATCAGAAGTAATAGATATTTTGCCATGAAAATGATATAATGCATAACATAAATATTGTTGATATTAATTTGCAAATTTAAAAACGTCTCTCCTAACAGTTGATCTAGGAAAACTGTTAAAATTAAGATTATACATTTCTCTAATGTAATGAATAAAACCAGGAGATGAAGGAAATGAAAAAAGGCAAACCCTCCACCGCAACTAATTTTGCTATTGCTTCACTATCTCTGTGTTTATCGTATTTATGACCTACAATTCCCCCCGTCTTCAGGTTAATTTGACCTTGTACTTGATATGAACACTATGTGAACCTTGTCCCGACGGAGAGCGCATTGGCGCACCCGACTTTGTAGCCTCGTATTCGTCTCATCTAGCTTTGTGAAAGCCTTGTACATGTTTCAATAAACCTCCTGTCCCACCCTGACCTTTTCCCATTTTAAATTTATAAATATTTTTACAAATTTTACATCTAACTACTTGATTCTATTGGTCTCTATCAAAAAAATTCCATGCAACTGAATTTTAATTTTTGTTGTGTGGGACCTCGTCTCATACTAGGGGAAATAGGACGTTCCAGTTTCAGTTTGAGGCTGAGACTCAGTCTGATGTTGAGGTGCACTAGTGGGTGTGACATCTAGATTATCTTCTAAATTAAAGTCTGGGTCAGTTGTAGAATATATCTCATCATCTAATGGTATATCATTAAAAATCAGTTTCATCTATATGAGTGTAATCAATCAAATCATCTTGTCTAGGAATAGGATGACTAAAAGAAGTATCACTTCCCTTGTTACCCTTACTAGAAGAAGCACCCTTAGCCTTAATCATACGTCTTAATCCTTTCATTTTAATTATGCAAATAAATAATTACAGTTAATGAAATTAAGTATGATAATTAAAATAAAGTAACAATAATAATTTAAAGAAGGAACGAAGATACCAAACACCGACGTAACGTCGACGTGTAATCGAGGTTGAAAATTAAAATTTTGAGTTGCCAACTTTAGTCCCAATTTTTGAACTTTGATACAATTATACAAATGAGCAAACAAAATAAAATATTTAGTAGGCAATGTAATTGTAGACTTTTAGAGAGATAAATCGAGAGATTGTAGGAAGATTTGTGAGATAAAATGAAGAGAAAATGAGGTATTTATAGTTGAGAAATTGGGTTGAAGTGTAAATATACTAACTTAAGGGTTAAAAATAAATATTAAGAGAGTTTATAGGGGGGACAAAAATAGTCGTTTGGACCGTTGCACAATTGCCAAAATTTGACTGTTATTGCAGCGACTAGTTTTGCAAATGGGGAGGGGGGGACCAGGATCGGGGCGGGTCGAAGCGGGACGGCCCCGGGCGGGATGAGTCCAGGTCCCATCCCAGTTTTGAGTCCCGACACCGTTAATTTTTTTTAGGGGGATCAGGGCGGGGCGGGGTCGGGTTATCCAAAATTTATTTGAATAATATTCAAGAAAAGAGTCTTCTAGAAAAATTCATAGAATTAGAGGAACTCCTCTTCTTGGACGAAATGATCAAAGAATACTTGATATTTTGGTATTATCCCACTGGCCACCCTTAGTGTAGATGGATTGAATTTTAACTTTAGAAGTGTTCTAAACCAATTTTTAAAATATTAGAAAAAGTGTAAACCTCATATTTTACTTTTAATGGCTATAATCATATATACTTGGTAAAATGATCAACAAAAATTATGTAATAATGAAAGCCATTGATTGATTGCACCGGGGAAGGACCCCATAAATCAGAATACAGAAGTTCAAGAGGTCTAGAACTTGAAAGAGTTAACGAGCCAAAAGATAAACGTTGACTTTTATTACACTTGCAAGGATGGCAAAGAGCCTCCTTGACAGAAGATACATATAAATTAAACCTATAAAAAAATTAAACACTTTGGAGTTGGGATGTCCAACGCTAGTGCCAGGCAGTTTAGTAATGGCGAACATTGAAGCAAACGGGTGCCACTGGCGAGTTGGTTGTGTAAAGAGATTAGTCAATTTTTCCTTTGGATAGAATCTCCCCCGTGAATTGATCCTTGATAAGAAAATAGTCATAAATGAATTCAATTGACATTTGATTTGAATCACAAAATTGAGAAATAGAAATAAGATTTGTGTGGGAAGATGGGACACAAAGAACATTGGTTAGATGACATTTTTTGGATGGTAAAGATACAATACCAGAACCAACAGGTGAAATCGACAACCCTGAACCATTTGTGAGATGCAACTCATCATTGCCATCATATGGTGCATGGAGAGAGAGATTCTTCAAATTCTCTCTCTAAATCATTGGTGATGTGATGAGAAGAGCATGTGTCAAGAAGCCACTAAGAATCCAAATTGGAGTTGGTTGTCGAGTGGTGAGCCTGTGGATTGTGCGAAAATAGATCTCAAGAAATAGTCTCTAATCTGGAAAAACTTCTTAACATGATGACCATATTTTTCACAAAACTAACACTACATTTTTGGTTGAGAGTCGGAATTTCGGTACTGGGATGACGGAACAAAAAATTGATGGCGTGATGCATTATTGCCAAAGATTGAAGAGTTTTCCATAAACTAGAAATCATTATTAGCTGATTGAAGTTGAGTGAAAGGTTTATTGTAATTACCTTGCCTTGAGTGATAGGATGGCATGTTGAAATTTCCCTTTTGAACATGATTTGCTGCCACCGGGGTTGGATCGAAGTTTGGGTCAATCTGCTTGAGATATAATTCATGGGCAAGCAATTTATCTTGAAGTTCAACAAATGAGAAAATGGTATCTCGGGCATGGATTACTGCAGCAATATCACGAAATTCAAAACCAATTCCATCCAAGACATGAACAATAAGATCAACATCTTTTACATGACTGCCACACAAGGAAAGTTCTTCCGTAATTGATTTGACAACCTGAGAATATTCAACAATTGGGCGAGAATCACGCTTGGTGCATCAAAGTTTTTCTCGAAGAGAAAGAATTCATGTAGCCGATTTATTAGCAAAGGCTACCTGAAGTTTATTTCATGCCTCCACTGAGGTTTTAGCATTTACAATGGTGTTCAAAACTGAGAAAGAAATCGAAGCAATGATAGCAACAAGGATTAACTGTTCTTGACATTCCCAAAACTCATAATCCGGATTCAAAACACTCCTGCCTTCTTTTTCAACAAGAGTAGGATGATGAGTAATAGTTCCAATGGCATAACCCATAAGATTGTGTCCTCGAAGAAGATGAGTAATCTGAGCACGCCATGTAGAGTAATTATGAGTAAAAGCTTCAACAGAAGTTGAGTACCATTTATTGCAACCAGTGATTTGCCAGAGGTATATGTCATATTGCTAGTGCCGAAGAAAGCCATAGTTTTAGGAGAAAAGTGAAGAAGAGAATTTTTTTTGATGAATATGGATCAATGCCCTAATACCATGTTAAGATTTTAATAATAGAATGAACTTGAGAACGGAAAAACATATCTTTCATTTGTTTCACCATGATATTAATAGATACATGATATGAGATTTGTTACAAGATCCTATTCGTGTCAGTTAAAAGATCTTATCAGAATCTATTTATCTGCTATTTCAAAATTAAAATTAATCTACAGTTATCCTTGATGGCTTGTAGTATCAATAGCCTCAACAAATAATACTATTCATGCTTATGCATCTTTCAAATTGGTACTTTAAATCTTTGACTATCCCAAATGTTAGAATGTAACCGTTGATATCCCTCCGCACTACCATTTGAGTCTTAAGAATTATGAACATTTTTACAAACGCTTTATTACTTCTAAAGAATTTATTTAGCCGCATACCAAATTACAACAACAACAATATATCCACTGAAATTTCACAATGTGAGAACTGAAAGCGTAGAGTATATGCAGATTTTATCATATCTTGAAAGGTAGAGATTTTGAGTCTCGAGTGTCTACCATTTTACCACCAAGGCATTTTGTTGTTCATGTAATGGCCTCGAGCCGCATACCAAATAGTTATTAATTAAAAAGAAAAATGAACTCCAGATCAAATCATAGGATCAAAATAGATATCATATGTATGGACAAGTGTATAAGTTATAAAATCATGTTAAAAATATTAGGTACGTCATTTATTGCTAAGATTTTTTTTTTTCAAAATCATAATTGTTAAGAGTTCTTGGTCCGTGAAATATTCTGCATTTTGCTTCATCAACTTTTTGTCCTTTTTGAAAATAAACAAAGAACAGTAGGCTATACAAAATGTGTGAGTACCTACTCTTTTTGTCATCTAAAAACCTTGTTTCAACTTTACCCCACAAATGAATAATCCAATTTTGATGACACGGAAAACTGCATTAATTAAAGAAAAAAAATTCTGCATAAATTACGCCTGCCAAAATATAAACCAAAGATTTAATATTCAAAATTATTTCCAAAATCAAAATATATAACCGACCCTTTCTTCAGTATATCCTCTCCATCCACGTGTCTTTCATCCAACGGTTGTCATCCCTCACCTGTCGAGTTCATCTCTTCTCCATAGCCTCATATTTCTAGAAGTTTCCTTCCACGTCATCATGCTTCTGAAAGTTGCACCTGGTTTTGCTTTGTTGAATTGGAGTTCCATGTTATCATCATCTTGTTCAAAGAGTAGAATTGTATGTGCGTCAAAGGGGTCGAACAGTAAGCCTTTAACAGGTGTTGTTTTCGAGCCATTTGAAGAGGTGAAGAAACAACTTTTGCTTGTACCTGCTGCTCCTCAATCTTCACTTGCTAGACAGAAATACTCTGATCAATCGGAAGCTGCTATTAATGAACAGATCAAGTGAGTTTTTTCGCCATCTTTTAATGTTTTGATGACAAATTGTTGTTAGAAAAGGCGAATTATTGAATAGTGGAATGGAACCGGCCAAATGGATGGAAATTCATATAAATAACCACAAGTAGTTCACAATTGAGGCGTAGTAGTAATTGTTGTTGTTCTTGTGTTTTAGAAAAGATGTTCAGAACATTTCACTCTTAAGCAAGGGAATTCAAAAAGTTTTGATGTCATAGTACATATAAAATTCCGCGGGGACTGAAATAGTGACTGTGTTTCATGTTTTGGAAAAGAAAGCACCCATCTATAGGGGCCGCTACTTATTGCATTAGTCGCATCTATTTTGAAGTCTTGTTTAACTCATTTGATGTGAAGCCCTTCCACACATGTATGAAGCTTCGATGAGCCCTAGTTGATAGGTCAAATGAGGTTTATGATTTCTCACGTTTTGGATTTTTTTGTAGTTCTGTTTCTATCTATTTATGAGATTGTTTTATAATTTTTGTGCTTGCAGTGTGGAATACAATGTTTCATATGTTTACCATGCGATGTATGCCTATTTTGACCGAGACAATGTTGCTCTGAAGGGGCTTGCCAAGTAAATATCCTAAGACTCGAGAGAATTGATTTGTGTCCTGTATGGATTTTGCTTAATGGTTTATGATTCCATGTTATTGTTTTATTGACATAGGTTTTTCAAGGAATCCAGTGAAGAGGAAAGGGAGCATGCTGAGAAATTTATGGAGTATCAGGTGTTTGAAATTTTGCCTCAATGAAAATATGGTTTATCTCTTCTTTCTTTTTTTCTTTTGGGGTTTGGTAGCGGCTAATTCTTAGCATCCAGTTTTATACGTTAACTGAATTGGTGCTAACTTTATCTGTTCATGTTTAGAACAAGCGTGGTGGGAAAGTGAAGCTGCAGTCTATTTTGACGCCGCTATCTGAGTTTGATCATGTTGAGAAGGGAGATGCATTGTATGGTAAGTTTGTTTTTGTTCTCTTATGTTGTATTCATATTTTTGTAGTTAGACTTAAATCTATTAATGATAGTAGTAGAAACTGTTGTCTAGATTTTAAGTTGCTAGAAATCTTTACTCTGTTCATCAGATGTGTCTATGTTGACATCAAAAGAGGCAAAATTAATTATTTGGCAGAGGCTAGTATGTGTCTTGCAAAATTTAATGAAATTGGGCGCTTAATCCTTTTTAAGGCCCTTGTACTCTGAAATGCTTAATAACTACTATTTTCTCTTCCTTGTGAACTTATGAGTTAAGAAATACTGAAGTTCTTGTGTTGTTACATTCTGGGAAAAAAATTGAGCTTTCAGTTACTTACCACTTGCTTTGGTGAATATATTCTGTAGCAATGGAGCTTGCACTTTCTTTGGAGAAGTTGACAAGTGAGAAGCTCTTAAACTTGCATGCTGTGAGTTTTTCTACTATTCTTGTTTAGTTGTAACCGCATTCATTTGGATTAACTTGAAATAGATAACCATTGTGTTGGTTTCCGATACCAAAATTACAAAATAAATGACATTGAAAAAAAGATTCTCCACCTTGGTTTTCGTGAAGTGTTATTAATAAGTTTTGGCTGCTCTAACCTTTAAAAACAGGCAGCGACACGAAACAACGATGTGCAGTTGGCTGATTTTGTTGAGAGCGAGTACTTGCAAGAGCAGGTCCGATTTCCTACTATTTGTCTAATGAAGTTCTTGAGACTTAATACTAAATGCATGTGTAGTGTATTTAAGACATGTTGTCCTCGTTTCTTTTAATTTTATGTGTTCCTGTCGTTAGGTGGAATCAATCAAGAAGATCTCAGAATACGTGGCTCAGCTGAGAAGAGTGGGCAAAGGGCATGGTAGGATCATGCTTCCTTGTGAATTGCTTTCCATTAATTATACAGTTTCGTTATATCCTATTTATATAAAGTTCTCCTATATGTTTCTTAACTTTTCAATCTCTTTGGCTGTAATTTAGGTGTCTGGCACTTTGATCAAATGCTCCTGCACGAGGAGGAAGTTCTTGCATGATGGAGAATATAGACTTTCCAACTTTCCATGAGTACTTTGTCCTTTTGGGGATATGTTGTCTGGGTATATTTTGGTATTACGTTGCCTATGAGATATAAGGTTTGTTCTTATTATTAGGAAGTCCAGGAGTTGTACATATAGACCAAATAGATGTAGTTGTCTTTGCTACTATTACTCTTTTTAGTACCTCTTGGTGTTTGAATCAGTTTAATCCCCCGAGATGTCAAATGTAAAGCGATATTGTAGTGTTTTTCTTTTTGGCTCTGAAGTTCACTTTTTCCCGGGTTTGTTCCATATTTCTGGAAGTTGTTGCAGGAAGGAGTCCAACATTCGTTCTGGTGAATGAGAATAAGCGAATCACAAGCCCCGGTTGGATGAACTACTGATGGTCCCTTGTTTCACTTGCAGTACTGGTGCCAAAGATATGAATAAAAAGCATGAATGTGTTCATTGCTGTGAAAGTTGTGTTTGAAATTTGGATTTCCAACTGTGCTATCAGCCAGTTCCCGGCTTCTCATAATATATGACATCCCCAATTCCTAGGTCAGATATGTATGTATATCAGCCAGTTCATGTTGTCCTTTTCTTTCCCCTTAAAATGTTCTTTGTAAATAAGTAGTTTGAATCGAAGGTAGGGGTTAGGCTTAGGTTGATTGCCTCCAATGAAGGTCCAGGTGCTCATATTACTTCCGACGAAGATGTGGACTCGATGGATATGCACTCGCCGCAGTTCTGTGAAAGTAATTTAGCTTAACCAATCTTCCCCTGCTTTGTGTTCTGGAGAGTGTTGATTACACACTCTTCAATCAGTCTTATCTACTTAGCACATGGAGGCTTAAGGCGAGACGTTTTACCTATATTGAATTTTTAGTATTTCATAAAATAATATAATTATAATAAATATTTTTAAATAGGTAACACACACATATATGAAAAACTAATCAAAGTAATCAATTATACGTCAATTACAACTTGTAATTATATATAACATAATTTTACAAATATAAATAATATAATGAAATAAAAGCTATTATGAAAGGTAAGTCAACTCTTAAACGTATTAACTTTCAAACAATGAAAAAATCACAATTCATTTTAATCTACATACTATTCATTTTATCTCCCTATAAGCAAATAATCAATAAATTTTATCAGTATTATAATTAAAACTTAACTCCTTCATGAATAAACATAAAATTACTTTCAAATAACAAAATAATATAATATGATAATTTTGATACATAAGAGAAGACCACTGACAAGTGAAAATGTACAATTTGGCTATGTATTTTTAAAAATAATATTAAGTGATATATTTACCCTCACGATATTCTCAAATAATAGTAAATATGTAATACTACGACTCGTTATTTGAGTTTCACTCAATTTTCTTATTTCTATAGATGAAAAACTATTAAGTACTCACTCCGTCTCATAATAAGTGTCACCTTAGCCAATAACACGCATATTAAGAAAGCAATAATAAAATGTGAAGTTTATCAAATTACCCTTATATAATAAAGATAAATTATTTTCTTTTATTAGAGCATGCACAAGTAGTAAATCTTTTGACATTGAGAATCCAACAATACCAAGTTACTATTGTATGTGGCTTTTTTAATCATCATTTAAATATTAATTTAACTTTTTAGTTTTTGTCTAATGGTAGAATTGAAAAAACTAGCCAATTTATGTCTTAATTTTCTAAGGTGACACTATATGAGACAATTTTTTTTTTACTAAGGTGATACTTATTATGGGATGGAGGGGGTATTATTCATTTGTTAAATAATTATGAGGGTCAGCGATTTTAATTAAGTAATTTAACATATCATTTGTGTAAGAACTGTTAGGCGAGCCCCGAACTGCCTATTTAGGACGTACAGTCGGGCGCTTAGTGCGTAAGCCTCACAGGAACTAAGCCTCGTGCGTGAGCCCTGGGGCGTTTTGCCATTGCCATGCCCTGGGGCGAACCCCGAATCGAGTCCTGAAACTGCCTTTTAAAACACTGCTTAACACTTTTTTTTATCGATGTATATGTATGTAGTCATGATACACTAACATTCAATTATCTGGGATAGGAAATTGCTACCGACATACCTTTGCCTAGAACATATATTGATCTTTAGGTTGTCGCTTTTTTGCCTAGAGCCGAAATTGTTCTTTAGCTCGCAGTTCATGTATCAGAAATCTATATTGGCATGTCTATAAGGCCTAAGTAAGTCAGCTATCAAAAATCTATATTGGCATTTCTGTTAAGAGTCTCACATCGGAAATGGAATGGGAACGTGAACTCCTTATATGGTCTTAGACAATTCTCACCTAAGCTAGCTTTTAAGATTGAGTTAGGCCAAAAATTCATTCGTTACATGGTATCAGAGTCATGCCCATTCCAATTCTTTGTTCGTCGATGTTGGGCCCCCAAATTATATTGTCCGCGCTCCAGTTAACGAGGTCTGGGCATGCGGGGAGTGTTAAGAGTCCCACATCGGAAATGGAATGGGAACATGGACTCCTTAGATGGACTTGGACAATCCACACCATACAAGCTAGCTTTTGGGGTTGAGTTAGGCCCAAGATCCATTCTTTACATGGTATCAGAGACAAGTCCATTACAATTCTTTGTTCACCGATGTTGGGCCCCCATATTATATTATCCACGCTTCAGTTAACAAGGTCTGGGCGTGCGGGGGAGTGTTAAGAGTCTCACATCGGATATGGAATGAGAACATGAACTCCTTATATGGACTTGTACAATCCTCACCCCACAAGCTAACTTTTGGGGTTGAGTTAGGCCCAAAATTATTTTTTTTCATGTTAAGAGTCCCACATCGGATATGGAATGGGAACATGGACTTGAACAATCTCACCCCAAAAGCTAGCTTGTATGGTGAGGATTGTACAAGTCTATCTAATGAGTCCATATTCCCATTTAATATCCGATGTGGGACCCTTAACAATTTCAATAAGCTAAGTACCGTTAGCAAACCTGTAGTTTGACAAAGGAACCGAACTCAATCATATAAATTTTATCTTATTAGTTTCAACAATTTCTCAAATCTTCTTTCAACATTCATACTCACTAGATTTTCCGAGTAGCTTCAAGGTAATTACTGTTAAAAATAAGAGGAAAGAAGTCTTTGACCTTTGCCATGTGATGCCAAGATATAAGCCTAATTGTATCATCCCTGAACCCCACAACTAGAGGTGACAAACTTAACCTACGAAAACCTAATCCGTCCAACCCATTTAAGTTTGGACAAATTATTGACCCGTCGATTTCTTAGCTCAGCCCATTTTAATCCATCAAAATTTGGGCTGTTATCTAACCCAAATTGATCCATGATTTTTTTTGTCAAAATATGTTCAAAAAGAGTTTTATTTACTTGATATGTTATATATAACCATAATAAAGAAGAAGAGTAATTATTAGGGAATAATGGGCAATACGCACGATTGCCCCTATTTTAGAGTGGTCTTTAATTTTTGCCCCTTAAATTTATGGTCTTTAATTTTTGCCCTTCGCCTAAAAAATGAATGAAAATACCTTTGAAGTTGTGGGTTCGAATCTCAACAGAGTCAAAAAGAAAAAAATCGCAAGACAAGATTTCATTAGAAAATATACATATTCAGTCAAAGTTGTATAGAAATTATACCTTAAGGGGCATAGTTTCTATGTAATTATACCTCTGAAAATACCTCTGAGGTTGTGGGTTTGAATCCTAGCAGAGTCGAAAAAGAAAAAAACCGCAAGCAAAATTTTATAGTAATTATGGTTATTTGGCCAAAGTTGTATAGAGATTATGCCTTAAAGGACATAGTTTCTATGTAACTATTCCTGAAGGTAAAGTTTCGTTCAAAAATTAAGATTATGTCTTGTCCAACTAGTTACATGCATAGTCTCTATATAATTTTGACCGAATGAATATGCACAATTCTATGAAAATTTTTCCTTGCGATTTTTTTCTTTTTTGGCCTCTATTGGGATTCGAACTCAGAATCTTTGATTTAGTAGACCCGCGAATAAATGGTACTTTGACTCATAAGTTTTTATTAAATGAGAAGTAGGAGAAAAATTAAAGATAATTGATAGGTAAAAATTAACGACTAACCCGTATGAAGGAAATCCACGCAATTTTTTGATAATTTTTTTTTTATAAATGAACAATAATGTAATTAAAGCTTAATAAGAATTGGACGAATTGAGTTATGATACGTTTTTAGCCCACATCACCGCAACTCATTTCAATCTAAGTAACATTTATTAATTCAATATATTTTGACATGTACAAATTCAATCCAATCCAATTAGCTCATTTGACACCGTTACCCACAACCACACGTTACACACACAAAATGGCTGGTCAGTGGGCTGAGTTGGCCCGGTCCCTCCACGAACCCGATCTTTTAAAAAAAATCGATATCGGGACTCGAACCGGGACAGGACATGGTCTCGTCCCGACCCGTCCCGTCCCGGCCTGCCTCAATCCCGCCAGGCCCGGTCCCGCCCCGATCTCGCCCGAAATCTCCCCTTTTGCACAAATAACCGTTGCACCAACGACCATTTTACATTTTGGCCGTTGTGCAACGACCATTTTTGGCATCCCCTCCCCCAACCCCCTACCCCTTAATATTTATTTTAACCCATAAGTTATTATATTTATGATTTAACCCAATTTTCCAACTATAAATATCTCATTTCTCTTCATCTTTTTCACAAATCTTCCTACAATCTCTTTAATCTCTCAATCTATCTCTCTACAAGACTCCATTGTCTACTAAATATTCAATTTTATTTATTCATTTGGGAGTGAAGTTGTCAACTAGCTTGAGGATCTTCCATCGAGCAAAGTTTCAATTTTCAACCTCTCGATTACGTCGGACGTTAAAGTGCGTTTACATCTGATCGTTCCTTGATTAAATTATTATTGTCTGTTTATTTTATTTAGCGCACTTAATTTTATTTACTTTAATTATTTATTAGTATAATTATAAATTTATAATGGAAGGATTTAATCGTATGCTTACGGGTATGGGTCATGCTTCTTCTAGTAGGGGTAACAAGGGCAATGATACTTCTTCTACATCCTATTTCTAGACAGAATCATAATCCTACACATGATTGTTTTGTTGATACTGAACATTTTTCTACAATACCATTAGATTTAGACGAGGAGCTATTTTCTGGAACTCAAGAAGACTTTAATTTAGACGATGATCTAGATGATACACCCACTAATGTAGATGACAACACACCCACTAGTGCACATTCAATTGAAATATTAATAAATAAATATTATGTTTTATTATTATCACATCATTTTATTTTGTCTAGCATACAAGATGAATGCAAAAAGTATAGGCATTACCAACAAGAAAGTGCTAGCAACCAACCGACTTCCATACCATCTTCTTCTTTTTCAACACAACCTCAAAAAAGACGTGTTGTTTCTGTGGCTAGTATTGAAAGGCTTAGACATAGAATGTTTAGTGGTACCACTACTAATCAAGTTAGCGAGTTTGATGTTTTTATTTTGCAGGATGTTGTACCGTACAAAGCAGTTCTCAATGAAGGACACGAAAACTTCCCGAAATATTGGAGGGAGAATGAGACGTGGCATAAAGAACCAAAATTTGGCAAATAGTGAAATACACGTGCTGTCACGTGTATTTTCGTATTTTTTTAATTTTTTAAAAATTTGTTTTATTTTCTTTCTTTTTCTTTTCTTTTTAATCCCGAAATGTAATGGAAATATTATTTTATATTTTTAAAAATGAAAAGGACAATTATTTTTATATGAACTTGAAAAATTATTAGAGGTGTTAAGTATATTCGAATGTTGTTGAAGTTTTAAAGTTGAGATTCAAGTGCTAAATTCTTTCTAAACCCTTAGTTGTTGATGAGATTCGAAAATGAAAAAAGATTTTCGAATTCACCATTGTTGAACCTTGAAAAAGCTTGAAGAACAAAAAATGAGTTTTGTCAAAATTCGTGGTTGTTGGCCAAATTGATTACTAGAGTATGGTGATGATGTTGTGAAGTTGTAGTTGAAATTTGAGTTTGATTTTTGTGAATTTATCTGAGTTTTTTGTTGAATTTTGACACCAAAAATTAGACTTGGAGCTCCTAAAAATGGATGCTAAAATGGTGATGAAGAACTCTTGAAAATCAACTTTGGAAGTTGGAACTGACACACGTGCCCATTTCGTATAGGTTAGAGCCATTTTTTAAAGTTCTCACGCGCTTGAAGGAGGTGTTCTCACGCATTACTCCACGTCAATAATAAAGGTGCAAAGAATTACTTTTAAAAAGTTTAGAGGGGTAATAGGATCCCCGCAAAGATAAGGTGTGTCGCAACAACTTTAGGTATAATTCAGGGAGGTGATAGTGTCTTATCCCTATTTAAATTATTAATTATGGAACTTATAGTACGTTTTACGTAGTCTCTAAATATGTAAATTTTATTTTAAAATATTTAAAGATTTTATGTTCTAACACACTGTCAAAATTAGAAAATTTTACTCTAAAAAAGTGAAAAGTGTCAATCTTTTCGGGACGAAGGAAGTAATTTAATTTGTTAGTATACCAAGTTGCTTAACTTATTCAGTGAATAACACATAAACATGCCCTTTAACTTGACGCGAACTGGCAACTATGACCTCAAATTTTATCAGTGCACAAGTAGGCACTTAAACTTCCCAAAAGTCGAACAAGCATACACATGCGTCTTACATGGCAAACTGAGTGAGATACACTCGAAAATAGGAGAGTTGATGCTCAATATCGCATGTATATACTTGGTCGACTTTTGACAAGTTTAAGTGTCTACTTGTGCACTAGCAAAGTTTGAGGTCAAAGTTGTGAGCTCACGCCAAGTTAAAGGACAAGTTTATGTATTTTTCTTTAATTTACCTTTTCCATTTTTTTTATGTCCAATCTAAGTGTAAATTAGTTGACAGTCTTTAATTGGACATTAATCCAGGTGGGAGCAATTGCACTTCATGCTAGTGACCTGTCAGAAATTTGTGTATATACATGTTCGACTTTTGACAAGTTTAAGTGACTACTTGTGTACTAGCAAAGTTTGAGGTCATAGTTATCGAGTCGCGCAAGTTAAAAGGCTTGTTTGTCTGTTCAAAAAATACTTTAAGTGATGGTATACGTAAAAATTGTTTTAAATGAATAGATTTATAATCCCATATGTAGCCAAAATATGATATCCTTAACTATAAAAAAAACACTCTCTCCATTTATTTTTACCTATTCATTAAGCTAAAAACAAAATTTTAATTTTACTTGTTCTCTTTAATATATTTTGAAAAAGATTTTGTTTTGTTTTTATCATTGATTAGTCATTTCTCAAATTATTTCTCAAATTTATTAAAATTATACATAAATTAATATAACTATTATGAAAAATAGACTTTCATTTATTATTTTTTCAAAAAACAATATAACGTAGTATGAATAAGTAAAAATAAACGAAAAGAGTAGTATTTAAAAGATACCGAATTTGTCTTTGGTTTGTGTGCAATCTTGTGCAGATAAATTATGACATTTATGACTATTGAAAATATGGTAGATATTGAATCTGCTCTTTGGTTCGTGTGCAAACTTATGCAGAAATATGACATCCTTGACTATATAACAAAGTTGCAATTTTGACAATTGTATTTGTATTACAAAAAAAATCATATGTTTATTAAATAATATAAGAGGCACAAAAATATTCTTGAGATGTTTTTATTACACTATCTTGTTTAATTATTGAGTTATATATATATATATATATATATATATATATATATATATATATATATATATATATATATATGTTATTTTTTAAATTAAGTGCAAAAAAAAAAAAACCGCCCCGGATCCCTATCCCGATCTCGCCCCGACCCGATTCAGACGGGATCGGGACGGGACTTCAGCAAATCACACTTATCCTGATCCCGCCTAACCCGACCGATCCTGCCACTTCCCCTGTCCCGACCCGACACCGCCAAACCCGACCGTCCTGATCCCGGCCCACTGGCCACCCTTCACAAAGTTGTTGCGGGTGCTCCGTCCATCGTTGATTACAGTTAGAGATGGCAGTGGATCTTGGACCCGGTGGATCCAGATCCGTTTTATAAGATATGGATCTTCAAAATTTGGACTCGACGGATTCGGATCTGACCCGGATCCATTTCTGACGGATCAGATCTAAATTTTGATCTTGTATTTGAGATCCGTATCCGGTCCAGATCCAACCCGTGGATCCGTTTTTTATTAAATATATTCATAGCCTGGAATGTAATTTTATAAGTATTTTCTTAAAATTACTAAGCACATCCTTGCAAGTGTAATTCTCAAAATAAATTTAATTTATCCCCGCGTTAACTCAAAAACCCAAAAATAAAGAGGTAACTTCGATAATAAAATCAATGTTATATTAATGAATGACTAAAATCTCCATAGACAAGTAGTTAAAATTATATTCACTTCATTTGTGAAGATTCCAAGCACATGCAAATTCTGCATTGTGAAAATACTAATAAGCATTTTCCATAACTATTGTCATTGTCTAACATTTTCAATTAATAGCTCACAATCAAAATGAGACAAGAAACAAAATATCTCATATGAACATTTCAAAATTGAAACATAGTAAACTGTTAGTTAATTAAAAATCGTTTATCAGTTCAAAAAAATATTCTTAGCAATGTTACATTCTTAGTAAGACAATTTTTTTACACTTGGATCTAGATCCGATTCGCGGATCCACCATTCAAATTTGAATCTGATTTTTTATGAATGCGATGAATCTGAATCTAAATCTATCTGAATCTAAATCTGAATTCAGATATAAAAAAGGGATATGGATGGGATCTAGTATGATCCTATCCGTTGCCTTCCCTAATTACAGTTGACGTTAGCATCCAAAATCTGGAGCGGCTTCTCAAAAAGTAGGAACCTTTAGCTTCTTCTGGAAGAAAGCAAAAATAAAAAACTGAGGGAATCACGAAGAAGAAGAAATAACAAATGTTGAAGAACTCCATGAATGTCGCACTGGTACTACTCGCGATAGCAATACACACAATTGCTGATGAATCCTTCGATGTTCGTCGACATCTATCAACTGTAACGAGGTCTCTCTTTCTGTTTTTCTTCCAATTTTACAGGAACTCTCAAAAATAAGCTCTATGGAATCTTATACATTGTCCCCTTTCTAACTCATTACATTGTGAATTACATAGGTTCCTTCAGTGTGTACATCATTTTCTAACATGGAATCTATTTAAAGAAGCTAATACTCTGTTCCATTTACAATTTTGGCCTATTCTATGGAGCATCCATAGAAGGGGAGCCCTTGGAGTAACTGTTAAAGTTGTTGCCATGTGACCATGCGGTTATGGGTTCAAGCCGTGGAAACAACCTCTTGCGTGAGGTAAGGCTGCGAACAAAAGATCCTTGTGGTCTGACCCTTCTCCGGACTCGCGCATAGCAGGAGCTGGCTGCCCTTTTTTGTATGGAGCATCCATACTTATTATTACACTATCCAATAAATGCAAGCAATAATGAGTATTCTAATTTTGAGTACAATTATATACACTATTATCATAGCTTTGTTACTTGACATGTTTTCAAGGCTATCAATGGATGTTATAGAAAGTTACTCCATTTGTCCCAATTTATGTGACACTTTTCGCTTATCCAGACTCCATTTGATTAATCTTGTAAGCTAAATTAGATTAGATCAACTATATATTTTAAAATTTAAAATTATATGAAAATTACTATAAGTTACTTTTACTCACTCTGTCCCAATTCAAGTGTCTTACTTTGCTTTTTGGTATGTCCCAAGAAAGAGTCCCTTTTTCTATATTTAGTAAATTGACAATTCAAACATCCTAAATGGCAAGTTTAAAACCACAAGATTCAAATGAGTTTTTATACACATATCTATAATTTAAGACCACAAGATTCAAAAGTCTCTTTTTACTCCTTAAACTTTGTGCGCAGTCAAACTAAGACACTTAAATTGGAACAGAGGGATTACATTTTAAAATGTTATTCAAAGTTCACATAGTTTGAATCTCAAGAAGCTAAAAATGTCACGTAAATTGAGATGAGGGAGTACCTTTTTAGTGACCTGATTGCATATATAATTTAAAAGGAAAACAAATTATTCAACATATATGCAGTTCAAACCGATGGCAGATTCAGTGTGCTTTCTACTTATTAGATTTCAGACTGGATAGTAAAGTTTCCTCTTTGTATGAGTCATATGTGGCTAAAAATAAGAGCAGAGAAAAGTCCGCGATTGCAGTTTGCATTTGCATTTGCATGCTTGGATTGGGATTGAGCTATTGATGTACTTGTTTATTGGTTTCATTTGCAGATATGGTATTGTGAAGGATATGTCTGATGATTCCTTTGTGCCTTCCCAAAATCTAGATCAATGTACACCCATTCATTTGAATCTTGTGGTGAGTCTTTGTTAGGCTGGTGTCATTCCTTCTTGTGGTGCCAATGCGAATTGGTTTATAAATTTAAGTTGTAGTTGTTGTATTTTCTGTTACTTTATATTTTTTTGGTAATTACATGGAAGCTTTTCATTGCCTATGCTTAATAGGAAAGCAATATGTTTAGTAGTATTACCCATGTTATTCCTATGAAAGAACTAGAACAACAAGGAAATTGGACGTGTGTATGTGCAGTGCATCAAAACTTTATCACCTTGTCTTAATCCTCTAGGCCTTGGAGCGTATGTTGATAAATTCCTGACTTACTCTATAGACTAACACAGAAGTTTAGGCCCTTGAAAGTCCAAGGGCAGCCCGGTGCACTAAGCTCCCGCTATGCGCGGGGTCTGGGGAAGGGCCGGACCACAAGACTCTATTGTACGTAGCCTTACCCTGCATTTCTGCAAGAGGCTGTTTCCACGGACCATCTGCCCAAATTTGAGGAACCTTTTCTTTGTTTCTTTTTTTGTTATAACTGTAGTGTCCTGACAAGCGTGTGGCCTTGTGTGCACCTCGACTAATACACTAGGTACCTTTTACCTTCCATTGGAAAAGGTACTTGATAATTCTATCCACCAAAATTTAGACAGATGGAAGAATTATTGTTTCTGCTGGTATGCAGACCTCAGTTCCCAAGGTTGTCAATCCAGCTCTATGATCGCTAGGCCAGCCGCCACCCTCTTCAGGGTGAAGCAATGAGAAAAATCTATTCCGTTAAGATTTGGAAGATGCTTTACGATAGGAAAGTTGCAGAAGGTATCCCATAAATCTAGATTGCTAGTAAATTCGTCTTATTCACCAAAGGATTCTATCTGAAGATTAATGTCACTTATTTGCAGTAGCTACTAATCTTCGACTTATCAGAAGTTTGAACAGTATGATCCTCAATTTTTGAGCGTCCCGAATCTTGTTCTCCCTTCCTTTTCATTCGAAATATAGGTTCGATCTTCTTCTCATCTATGTCAACTATTATTTTGGCACTTTATGTGCTTCCATTTTCCCTTTTGAACTTTTTAATGGAAAATGCATAGATATCAATTGCTTCGTAGAATTTACACAAATGTGAATTTTGATTCTCTTATGGAAATAGTGCTCGATTCAGACCTGACATTGTGGGATTTCACGGGATATGTTGTTGTGTTGTGTTATGGAAATAGTGCTCGATATAGAAAGAAATTATCTTGACGGGTTTCCTTCAGGTAATGCTATGTTCACTAAAGATGGTTCAATTTTAATTTATCTTAATTGGTAACTTCTTATTTGGTAGGCACGGCATGGCACTCGTGCTCCTACCAAGAAAAGGATAAGGGAGCTAGAAGCCTTGGCTGCTCGATTGGAAGTCCTTGTACGTGATGCTAAGGAGCAGAAGCAGTCTTTGGATAAAATTCCTGCTTGGTTAACGGGGTGGAGCTCTCCTTGGAAGGGAAAACGTGCAGGCGGAGAGTTGATCAGTGAAGGTGAAGACGAGTTATATCATCTTGGTGTCAGAATCAGAGAACAGTTTCCCAACCTGTTTAGTGAAGAATACCACCCTGATATATATTCAATTAAGGCTACCCAGGTTGACAGATCAGTTTTTACTTTTTAAAATCTGCATACTCACTTATTATCATGACCAAATCAATTTCTCTCATTTGAGAGAAGGGGATCTTTCATTGTGGGAAATTCTCAAATCATTGCAGTTAATGGGAATGGAAATTTGCTGTCAACATGATAATATAGTTAAGAAGTGTTTACTTATCAAAGGATTACAGTTAAGGAGCCGTTTGTTTCTACATAGGGAGAGTGAAATCCGACTTGCAGCAATAGCTACGAGGTCACTGGTTTCAAACTACTAGTACTGCAGTTTTGAAAATTTTGATACTGTGTTGTACTTTGCGTACCATCTTTTATGAGATCTTTATTTTATGGTGGAATGTCTGTGCACCCGTGTATGATTATGCATCCACAAATAAATAAATAGCAATAAGATCTTGTTGGAACCTTTTTGCATCTTGATGCCTTTCTCAAATATGAGCCGAGGATCTATCAGAAACAACCTCTCTACCCCGCAAAGGTAGAGGTAAGGTCTGCGTACATCCTACCCTCCCCAGACCCCACTTGTGGGATTACACTGGGTATGTTGTTGTTGTTGATGTCTTTTTCAAATAAAGGTGTCAGAATGATTTTATTATAGCAATGCCTCACAATGCTTTGAGAATCGTAGTCAAGTTCTTTGCTTACTCACCAAAGCACATGTTCATTTCTTCCTAAAGTGATGCATCAAAAGCATTCTGCTACTTTAGTGTTCTTTTGTATTTGCAAGACTGTTATAGAACTTATTAGCATTGCCTTCTTTATTGCTAGAAGTCTTCTGATTCTATCACTGCTTCTTGTTAGCTCATCACTAGCCATGACTTTTGACAGTGATGGTGACATTTATAGGTTCCTCGGGCATCAGCTAGTGCTGTGGCATTTGGCATGGGGCTGTTTAGTGGAAAAGGGAAGCTTGGCCCAGGGGGTCATCGAGCTTTTGCTGTTACAAGTGAAAACCGTGCAAGTGATATAGTTTTGAGATTTCACGATTGTTGTCAAAGCTACAAGGTATGCTTGCAAAGTCTATTTGGTGGCAGTCTTTACATAGGTAACATCAAAATAATTAGCGGTTAGTAGTTTTTGACGATTTGCTTGTTGATTGCGAGTACATCAAACCTGGAATCTAGCGCACCGAGCAACTCAGAATACAAAATATTTCAGTTTTTATTTTCAGGATTGTTTGATCCTTGACTATCAGAGGCCCGCTTGTTAGTTGATTAATTTTCGCTTTTTGACTTCAAAAGGAGTGAAGTTATTAACTGCTTCCATAATCAGTCTGTTTGATTCCCCATTCATTGTTCACTGTCTATTTATTACTAGTAACCCAAGTCAGAATCATCTTAACTTTAGAAATGGAATCAACATAATCATGCATAGAGAGAGCTGACATAGAACACGAGAATTTAAGCTCCTTATTAAGTACTTTGCTATGCCTAGTGGCATTGTTGAAATATCAGCACTAAAAATGGTTGACAGCAAAAGCCAGTTCTCTATCTTTCCCAATTGAATTGACCTCTTTCTTTAACAGACCAAGTTCCTATCTCTTTGAAATAAGCAGTACATTAATGAAAAATACACGAGAAATTTTAACTTTGACCAGGCATGCATTTTCTAACAAATACCTCACCTCATCCTCATCCTCATCCCAATCATTTTTTTGAACATATCCCCTACTAAACATAATGTTGAACATATCCCCTTACCAGCTCCTGTAGGGTCTCTGCTCTAGTTAAATGAGGCAACACTGAACTGGGACGGAAGAAGTAGAAATGAAGAACCACGGGAGACTTTTTTTTTAAATCTAAAAATTGAAACAGAAATAGAAAAAAGGGAAGTCCTTGGGGAATATTTGTGACTTAGGTGTCAGTCCTATTTGAGATGGTCAATGAGGTATTTAGTATCAAGGATCTTGAATATTCATTATTTTCCTATATTGCACCTCCTGTATCGGACTTTTCCTCTCCCTGCATTTTTTGTTTCTCCTGCACAGCGTTACTGCTGATTTGGCTCTTTTTTATATATGCACATGTACACACTGCTGTTTGATTTGTGAGTTGAGTTAGAAAGAAAGTTTACATGACAGTTCTTTTTGGTGGCAGGATTTTAGGAAAAGCCAGGAGCCAACTGTAAAGAAGCTCAAAGAACCTACATTAGATGAAATTAGTCATGAACTAGTGAGGCGATATGGGCTTAATTTTACAAAACAGGATGTATCTTCATTATGGTTTCTCTGCAAACAGGTTAGTATTGCAATTACTAGTGTTCCAGTGGTGCAAAACCTTTTATTTATTTATTTATTTAGATCCAAGTATAGTTATTTGTCTTCAATTGACTACTTCGACAGGAAGCTTCACTGTTGAACATCACCAATCAAGCTTGTAGTCTATTCAGTCCAGTGGAGGTATTTTAAGTCTTATCCCTTTTTCCGTAGTTCCTCTTGGACTTAATAAGCAGATGGGGACCTAGGTTTTGCTAGTCAATTAGTTATGTGTTCCTGTGTTGTTAGGAGCCCTTCTTTGTTTTTCTTAGGTCATAACTGGGAAAGTTGGGACGGAATGCATGATTAAGTTAACGTGATTGATTTTTTATTAAAAGGTAGTCGACGTTTGTTACAAATAATTCTTCTGGTGTACAATGTACCTGCATTCTTTCATTGGCATGGGAAGTTGAAGCCTTGCTGTTTCATTCCATGTTTATTGACAATTATCATTTAGGTTTCTTTATTGGAATATGCCGATGATTTGGAGTCATTCATACTGAAGGGCTATGGTAATTCACTAAATTATCGGATGGGAGTGCCACTACTTGAGGATGTAATTCAATCCATGGAACAGGCAATTAAAGCCAAAGAAGGTAATGTTAACTGAAGCAGGCATTATCTTGTTTTCTTTTTCCATGGAGGGGGGGTTGGATGGTTGTTTACTATAGTCCATTGATAGCTTATTTCTCTTACCTTCCTCATCCCACGAGATTTTAGAGGAAGAGATAATTGGAAAAAAGTGAAGCCAACTCCTTAATCCTTGTACTCTATCAAATAGAGTTGCTAGAGATGGATGGGGGATATTTTTTCATATATTGAGAAGTTTTAAAAATTACTCTCCTCTCTCTCCTCCCCTTCTCTCTCTCCCCTCTTCTCTCTCTTTTTTTTTTTGAAGCTTCATAGTTCCTTGTGAATGTGCTCCGGTGAGATATCCAGATAGATCTCCTTCAGACCTATCTTTTGAGAGGGGTCAACCTTTCAGTGTGAACAGTATTTTCAGCGTGAATAGTACTTTCTGTGTGAACAATATTTTCGAACAGAATTTTCGACGTGGACAGTATCTGCCCCAGGCAATCAGAAAATGCTACCAGGCATGAGTTTTGAGGCCAGTGAATTTTTAGTGTAACTTCAAATTCATTTTCTTTTTCTGGGGTCCTTTTTTCTGGCCACCATGGTTGGATCTCTTTCATTAGGGGATAGTATTATATATTACAACGCAGGATTTAAGTCTTATGATATTACCAAATGCAAGTCTGGTGCAGAAATGTGGTACGAGTGGGTGGAACACAACAGGAATTTAATGAGAAGAGTTAAAGTTAACCTTAAATTCTTAAAGTGGTTGATATCAATATTTATTGAAGCATCCAAGGTACAGGGGAAGGCAGTCGGGAGATGAAATGTGAAGGACCACTTAGAATTTTACTGCACTCTTAAATATAATGAGTGGAAGATACATAAGTATACATAAGTTTTATTGCCATACAAGGTCAAAACAAATCAGTCATCAGTACATCGGAGACCACATATAAAGAAGGTTGGGGGAATATAGCACATAAGATTGCTAAGTTTGTGTACGAGCCAGAGCAAGTGCAGGAGCAACAGAGACCAACAACGAAACAGCTAGGCGCATCTTTCAGAAAAGTTATCAACGGCAACAGATGGACGTCGGGAAACTAAAAAAAAGGCACAGATTCAGTCGAACGTTGACAACATAGAGATAGCTGGAAATACTCCAACCTCTGAGAAAGATCTGCTGAGCAGGTGAATTATTGGGAAATATCAGAACTCTTCACAAGAATCTATTACTCTGAACGATGTAAGAAGATGGGCATGCAATACGTGGAAGACGACGTTTGGTATTAATGTCTTCGCGATGAATGATGGCCTTTTTCTTTTTGAACTTCCATCAAGGAAAGTAGATCTGTTGGAGCTAGAAAAAGATGAAATTGAAGGTTGAATGGTGGAAACCGACGATGGGGTGCTGGCCAGCGGAGATTAAAAGAGACTGAATGTGGGTCAGAATTCTAGGACTTCCTTTGAGCATGTGGTCACATGAAATCTTCAAGCAAATCGGAGACAAGTGTGGGGGATATCTTTAAACAGAGGAGGAAACTGAGCTCAAGAACCATTTACACTAGACTCATATTAAGGTAAAAAGGGATGCGGAGGAAGTTCCGAGGGTTATCGAGGTGTCCAGCGGCAAATTCTCATATACCATCCCAATATAGTGCGAGATTTCGATGACGGTCAGAGCTATTGAAGGCAAGACAGAGGAGAAAGGTTTTTGTCCGGTGGATCTGGTAGATTCAGCGCATAAAAGGGGACCCCACGTGGGTACATCAAGAAGTGGAGAATTTTCAAATTTTATGACACGTGGGACAGAGAAAAAAGGAAAAGGGCCACTAGAGGCGGTGGTGGGCCAAATTAAAAGAAATGAGGTTTTGGCTCGAGATTTAGTGATCCATTTGCAGTAGTAAATCATCACTTAAATCATATAACTCCTGAAGCCCAACTGAATGACATGGTAAGCATAGAAATATATACAAATATTTCCAAGCTTATCACTCACAACATGTTCGAGAATTTGAAAAGCAGGGACGGGGAAAAAGAGTCAATCTATTCAAAATGATCACTGGAATGGACCAACAGTAGAAAAAGATGAGCTACAGTTGAAGGCAAAAGAAACAGAATGCTTACAACTCAGCACACAAGTAGAAACCCCAGAAGAAATTGCAGAAGATGTTGTTCCCTTGAGAATTCAACTTCCAGCTGAAGAAATTGCTAACGAGATCATTAATCCAGATTAGGTCAAACAACACATCATCAGACTCAGTACATAATTTGGAGTAGACTTCAAAGGGTGTGAAGAGAAGGTCAGAGAATTATTTTTGAAAATTGATAACAATAAGAAGGAGAACAAAGGGGATCAATCAACCATAAAGAGGAAGGGGATGAATGAATTGAAGGGGTTAGAATTAGATACTAAATTTATGAGTAATGGCACTAGGAGAAGTGGGGATATCTGGTGATCAATGAAGTTAAATATAGTATCTTGGAATGTAAGGGGGTTAAACTGTAGTAAAAAGAGAAGTATGATCAAGAATTGCTTACAAAGTTGGAGGGCAGATGTAGTTTGTTTACATGAAACAAAGGTGGAGGGGGAAATCATAGAAATATTTAAGGAAGTTTGGGATAGTAGATGGGCCAGTTGTGTGCAGTTAGAATCAAGTGGGACTAGAGGTGGCATAGTCATAATGTGGGATAAAAGGGAATGGGAAGGCATGATTAGCAGTGTGGGAATGTACCCAGTTTCATGCAGTTTTATTGAAAAAAATCAAGACTTCAGTTGGCAAATGACTAAGGTGTATGCTCCCAATGACAGACTGGAAAGAGAAGAAACTTAGGGGGAAAAGGGAGCAGCAAGAGGACTGATTCTAGGTCCATGGGTCCTGTGTGGGGATTTTATTACAGTTAGATTACCACATGAGAAGAAAAATTGCAGGAGAATCAATAAAGCAATGACTGATTTCTCTGAGTTTATTATAGATATGGAGTTGGTGGATTTGGACCTAATAGGAGAAAAGTTCACATGGTAAAAAGGAGACAAACACTCTAGTACAGCAAGACTAGATAGATTCCTCATTTAAGAGGAATGGGATGCCAATTTCAGGAACATCAAGCAGACTATCTTACACAGGGCAACTTCAGATCATTCCCTATTGATGCTTCAGTGTGGGGAGTGGCAGAAAACTAGTTCCTATTTTAAATTTGAGAACTGGTGGTTGCAAACAGAAGGTTTCAATGAGAGAGTAAAGAATTGGTGGGAATCTTTCACTTACAGTGAAAAACCTGACTATATTTTGGTGGCAAAGTTGAAAGCTCTTAAGGATAAACTAAAGGAATTGTGCAAAACAGCTAAGGAAACCTGAAGATCCAGAAACAATTGGTGCTTGCCCAACTGGCAGACCTGGAAGAGATACAAGAGAGTAGGATATTAGAGGAGGGAGAAGTAGCATCTAGAATGACATTGAACATGGAGTTTGAATAGCCAGGCATGAAGAGACTGCTTGGAGACAGAGATCCAGGGCAATCTGGCTAAAAGAGGGTGACATAAGTATCAGTTTCTTCGATAAAACTGCAAATGCCCACAGGAGAGTCAACACAATTGACAAGTTGAGAGTAGGTGGTGAAGTTGTGGAAGATTCTATAGAGGTGAAGAATGAGATAGTAACCTACTATGAGAAGCTTTACACAGAGACAGAGTTGGAGGCCTCAACTAGACATGAGGAACTGACCCATGATAGAGGATGATGACAACACCAATCTGATGGCACCTTTTGAAGCTCAAGAGATATTGGATTCTATCAAAGCATGTGCAGGAGATAAGGCACCAGGTCCGGATGTGTATACAATGACTTTTTTTACTAAATGCTGGGAAATCATCAGGACTGATCTAGTAGCAGCTATTAAGAACTTTCATGAAGAAGACTATTTTGAAAGGAGCTTGAATGCTATTTTTGTGGCCCTAATCCCAAAGAAGGTATGGGCAATAGAACTGAATGACTTCAGACCTACTAGTCTAATAGGTGGAGTATATAAAATCATTGCCAAGCTACTAGCAGAGAGGCTGAAGAAGGTTATTCATAAACGGGTGGATAGAAAGCAAATGGCTTTCATCAAAGGGAGACAAATTATGGATGTAGTCTTTATAGCTAATGAATGTGTGGATTCTAGGCAGAAAAGTAAAAAATTAGGCATTCTCTGCAAGCATGACATCCAAAAGGCACATGACCACTCGAATTGGAGTTTTCTGATTAGAATGCTAGAGAAAATAGGCTTTGGTACTAGATGGATCCAATGGATTAAACAATGCATTAGCACGGTAAAATTCTCAGTCTTGGTCAACAGAACCTCATGTGGTTTCTTTCATTCTCAAAGGGGATTGAGACAGGGGGACCCTTTATCCCCCTTTCTGTTCATTCTTGCAATGGAAGGGATGAGTAATATGCTAAACACAACACAGGGGAGAGGATGGATAAGGGGATTCCAGGTGGGAGAAGGAAATAATTTGGAGATCACACACTTGCAATATGCAGATGACACCTTAGTTTTTTGTGAAGCAGTGAAAAATGACATTCTAATACTAAGGGTCATTTTCATTATTTTTGAAGAAGTCTCTGGATTGCATATCAATTGGGGGAGGAGTTTCATTATCCTATAAATGAGGTGACAGATCTGGAGAGTCTGGTTGAAATGATTGGAGGCAGAGTGTGGGAACTTCCAACCATATACTTGGGCATGCCTTTAGGAGCTAAAAGCAAATCCAAAGGGATATGAAATGGTGTTTTAGAAAAGTGTGAGAAAAGACTAATTAATTGGAAAAGTCAGTACCTTTCTCTGGGTGGAAGACTGACCATGGTCAACAGTGTGCTAGATGCATTACCATCTTATATGATGTTCATCTTTCCAATACCCGTTAATGTGATTAAAAGGATTGACACACTTAGAAGGAATTTTTTCTGACAAGAATATGGTGACTATACCATACAATTGTACTGTTTGGAGAGCTATCAGGAACCTGTGGCCTATTATGCTAGCAAGAATCAGATGTAAGGTTGGGAATGGTTTAAAGGTATCTTTTTGGAATGATAAGTGTATTGAGAATACAACACTGAAGCAGTTGTTCCTTGATCTTTATGGTCTTTGTCAATTGCAACAAGCCACTGTGGCTGAGATGTGGACTGGACAGAGATGGAATCTGAACTTGAGAAGAAACCTAAATGATTGAGAAATAGAATGGATAGCATCTTTCCATAATACAATGACCACTTTCAACAACTTGACAGGAGAAAGAGACACAATAGAGTGGCAGAAGTACAATACAAGAATTTTCTCAGTTAATTCAACATATAAGGATTTGAACACCTCAAGTATGCAGGAGGATGATTGGCCTTGGAAAATGATAAGGAAGACAAAAGTTCCATACAAAGTAAATTGTTTCAATTGGATTTTGGCAAAGGAAGCAGTGCTGACTCATGACAACTTGAGCAAAAGAGGTTTCCACGTATGCTCAAGATGCTTCTTATGTGAAAAACAAATGAGACAATCAACTATCTTTTCTTACATTGCAAATGGGCAGAACAACTATGGAAGATGTTCATCAGTGTGAGGAGGATCAAGTGGGTGAAATCTGGGAACATTAAAGGAGTTTTAAACTGTTGGATCAGAGATGGAAATGCAACAAAGGAGGAAAGATGGAAGATGGTCCCATCATGCATATGGTGGACTGTGTGGAATGAAAGGAATCAGAGGTGCTTTGAGGGCAAAAAAAACTGTTTACAGAAGTTCAAGATGAATTGCTTAACCCTTTATTACTTTTGGTGTAAACAAGTAGTTTTAGTGCAAACAAAAGTTTTTTTTGATGTTTTGGATTCACTGTAATAGGAGAATAATGTAAGGAAACAAGATGTAAGAAGTAACTTTTTGATGGGGGACTACATATTTGGATGTAGTATACCTGTGGATATATAGATTAATTGTTACCATTGTAAAAAAGAGAGATGGATGGGAGATTATTTCTCTCCTTGTCAAATGGAGGCCAAGTGGGGAAAGTATTTCTCTCCTTATTAAAGAAAGGCCAGGCCCACTTCGTTATATGTTATAGATCCTATATAACCTGCTAACTTTATAAATTCTATCCTTATTCCATGACTCTGTTGCCTCTGTTAGTGAGCTGTCCTTTTCAGCTGCTAACTAGAGGACTGTTAGATAAGAATAGAAAGTGGACCCTTTATTAGACCAATTACTTGATGCTGTTATTTGTCGTAATGCTAACCTTCCTTTATTGCTCGAGATTGTATTTCTGGAATTCTTTTTGCTTACTCATATCTTCTATGGAAGTTAATCTTTTAAATGATGGAAATTTGATATCTGGTGCTCTTTGTTTTATGTGCATTCTCCTCCTTTAGAAGGATATGCTCCCGGGAGCTTTGAAAAGGCTAGACTACGTTTTGCTCATGCAGAAACCCTGCTTCCTTTTTCATGTTTGATCGGGCTCTTTCTTGGAGAATTTGGTGAGTGTTTATATGATAGGATTGTTGTACACTCTACTACCTCCGTTCTTAATCAATTTTATGCCCCTGAATGTTTCAGAATTTGAACTGATACAAAGAGAGCAGACGTTGCAATTCCCTCCTAAACCTCCGAACAAGAGAAACTGGCGGGGAAGCATAGTGACACCTTTTGCTGGAAATAACATGCTAGTCCTTTACAGCTGCAGGTCAAACAACTCAAGCAAGTACTTTGTGAAAGTGCTGCACAATGAACGTCCCATTCCAATAGCGGTAAGTTCTCTGATTACAACATCTGTGGTCCTTGCTTTGGGATCATACATCAGTAATTACAGGCCTTCAAGGTTTTCCCTTTACTTCTCATTTTCAACTTCTGAAAAAGGATTCACTGGCTGTGATGTCCATGCTTCAACTTAAAAGAGGTTTTGCCAACAGTGTAGTTACAAATTCATGAAACTTTTCTGACGTTGCAACTTATCTCTTTGTCCGCGAACTAGTCCCTGGGGACTACACAAATCTCACCAGTTCGTGGCAGAGCCATGAGACAGCATTGCCGGCATAAACTGTTATACTCCTGTTCTAGTTTTGCATTCTTTTTAAAGAATTCTTAGGAGTGAATGAATTTCATTCATTTTTTTCTTCATAACATCTAATTTGGAATAATGTCACTTGTCAAGATGCACACTTGCTAAATGTAGCTACTTGTGCCACAAGTGATTCAAAATTTATTCCCTTTGAGGTCTCAAATTCATCCACAAATTTTCTTGCTATCAATTATTTTCCTCTCGGTGGTTCTTCCCTTTTCCTTTTGTTCTAAGCTTTTTATGCTTCTATTTCTTTTTGTTTATAGGGCTGCAACGGCTCAGATTCTTGCCCATTTGAAGTATTTAAGGTACCACTTCTACATCTCACTAGATGATTCAATTTACCTGTGATGTCAACCATCTCTTACTTGTCATAAATGGCTTCCTCCAGGAAAGAATAGTTGCTCCTCACTTGAAACATGACTACAACGCGCTTTGCAATGTGAACTTGGTACAAAAAGAGAAGAGTTCTGCCCCCAGTAAGTTCTCACAAATGTTTAGTTGGATTTTCTCACCGTGGAATGCTGATACACCCGCTCAGAAGGTCGAGCTATAACATCTTACCTGATCTCTTTTCTTTTTGTTCACCGTGTGTTTTATAAGCTTCATTCAGCCAGCAACCCAACTGGTATCCTGATTGTGGTACAATTTTGAAGGAAAACTTATCTTGTATTATTAAGTTTTCTGGTGGCTGGTTTAACCATAGGGTAGTCAAAAACGAAATCAATGATACAGTTAATTACCTGTAGTTTTCACCAAAGCAGTTCGTCTCCAACTCTCTTCACTAGTATTACATTGAGATCCTTGCGCCCATTTTTTCAATCTATTTGCTTACATTTTCGTATGTGCTATGTCTAATTCTGCTATTGTTTATGCAAATTCACTGCAATTCTACTTTTGACTTTCCATACACCGGAACATGCTCTAGATTTGTTTGAGGCCTTGCAAAGCAACTAAGGATATTTTGGAGCCTGAAGAATATGCAGTTCTCTAGTTTTATGTTTGTAAAAACTTGTGTCTGGATGGATAAGCAGATATTTCGAAGGGAGCAAAAATTTGAGAAGAATTGCCGCATCTCTCCTTCGTATGGCAAGAAGTCTAAGAGGGTGATTGGCTAATAAACCAGTTTATAAGCACATTTTTGATTTATCCACTCAGTATGATAGACATCAAAAGTGTTTATAAGTCAAGTACTTATAATTCGATATAGCTTAAAGCCCTAGGTTGCTGATGGCATTTCAGCTTATTCGTAGACTTTTTGTTTGCCCATATATCCCTGCTATTTCTTGTAATCCCAAAATATTCATCACATAACAAAACCTCTAACAGACTAACCCACACAAAAAATTCCATTCCCGTGATTGATCTTTTGAGCATGTTCAACTTCCAAATTCTTGGAGTCCTACGCTAAGACATGGTGAATCTTCCTACACAGCTGGATGCCTGGTTCTAGTCAAAGCTGCGGGGGTTACCACCAATGACTGACTTTATTTTATTAGTGACTTAGATGTTAGCTGTCTAAAAGCTACGGTAAAAGTACCTCTAAATTTATATTTTTTTGCAAATAGCTTTAAGGTCATTTCAATCAATTTTAATGGTAGAAAATGCTTATTAGCAGTTTTTACCAAACACACGTCAATCCTTTACTATATCAATTTAGACACTAAAATCCAAACATAATTACATAATTATAAATCAACTTCAGCAGCTTAAAGTGTTTTTTTTGCATTTGATATTTATCAACTACTTTTAATCCACCCCCAAACACTTCAAAGGCATGTAACAAGTCACAATGTTAATTAGTCCAGTGATCACTTTTGATATCTTGGAAGAGTTGCAAAATGAGAGAAACTGCTGTTGGATGACAATTAACCTGCAAATTTTTCTCCAATTTAGTATAGGACAAACCATTTACATCTCTTCATGCTGGTTCCCTCAAATTTCCGTTTCTAAACTAAGACAGCTCAGTAACCTTTTCAATGCTCTTAGCTAAATATTCTACCGAACATTAGACTTATTTTGTAGTTTCTGAAAATGTTGGATTCTGTAAATAACATTACATTAGACTAATGGGTACTACAAAAGAATCAACGGAACATATAACGTGTAATGTATGACTAGAGAATGAGTTACCAAAATGTCGAGCTAACCTATGAGGTCTACCAATTGACCATTTACAACCTCATTCGCATTAGAGAACCTCCACTGGTGGTTTCTGCAAAATGCAATTGCATAGCTCCCATCGGATCTTCTGAAACTTGGACTATCAAATTGGAATTGCAGCCGGAACCCCTAATATTCACAGGATGAATATCTTTGTCAAGCTCCACATATTAAAAAGTTACTCAGCTGCTCTGCACAGCTGCCTCGGTTATTGATGCCAGACTTCTCTTGACTGATAATATCTGTGTTATGAATCTATGCGATGTAATGTCGGATGAATAAACTTTCCATAAGTCTGATTATGGTGCCACTAAAGGAGAACACGAGACCTCGTAGGCACATGTCATGAGATTCATAGCCGACGCTAATTTGCCATTTGGCAAATGAGCCATTGGAAATCATAAGCCCCATGATTTTCTCTTCCAAAAGAAATACTACCATTAGATTCAGACCTTTGGCAACGACACTTCAGCCAGTGAGGAAATAAGATCTTCTCGTGATTGGGATCTCCTGCTCTGGAGACGCTGTTGGCTTCTGTGTGGGGACCAGAAAGAACCTGTGGTACTACTTTCATATTGCATCTGCCCCAAACTACCTGATGAAAAACTCTGTGCTACACTACTAGACGATGAGTATAAGGAAGATTCAGCGAGCTGGATACCGTTGCCACCAAAACCATGGCCAGTGTCAAATGGTCTCTGTTGAGTATTAGCAACTGTTGGGCTGAGTGGCGTCTTCACCCTTCCTTCGCCTGAAAAGACAAAATTGGCATCATGATCTAAGATGGAAATCTGAGAAAGTGTTGATAGGAACTGCAGTACAAGTTACAACAGAGAACTAAAAAGTGTTAAACCATGGTGGCCCATCTTTTTTTCCTTTTTTTTGACAAGTCAAATTTTCATTAATAAATACCAGGACAATGTCATAAGAGTGTATCGTTAAACATGATTCAAAAACTGGTGTTATCTTCTCACTTGATCCACGAAAATCATTAATTCTTGTTACCGGAAAGTAAACACAACTGCTCCTTTGGAAGGTGACAGTCTATGGCAGCAAGAAAAGAATAAAAAGATCATCAGTTGAGATAACTGGCTGTGCCAGAGGCAATAAAATGTCTATTCAACTACTTCGTTGTTGTCCTAATATGAATACTAACTTGATCTGAAAGCTAGACCCATTACTAACCTAGAGCTGCATTAACAACTGGTAAAAAAGTGATTGGCTGTGTATGTTTGGTGTGACTTCATTTCTGAAGCTATTACATTTTTCTTTTTTAATCCGTGAAACTATCATATTTTCCTCCAAGTTAGACTACGAAATTAATACTAACAACAGTATACAATTCAAATTTTAATATAAAAAGTTCCCAATAAACAGACAAAATGGCACAATGTGAAGTTGAATTCAAAAGAGCTTCCTACACATAAAGTTGTATTTGGCTGCAAACATTAAAACACTCTTCTTTTACATTATAGATGTTTTTGATTTGTTGTGTATAGGATTGCAACAATTTCCAGTTCATAAATCTTCTTTTTTGTTATAGGTAAGGTAAATTTCTAGTTCATAAATCTTATTAATGCATTACCAGATACCCGAGAAGATCAAGTGTCGGAAGGAAAAGCAATGAATTCTTTTTTTATTTCCCTAACAAAGACAGCAGTGGGACATATTCTAAACTAGAATAGTACATGAAACATGCTTTTCAGAAGAAATTACCTGTAATAACAGGACTCCACCGCCTGAAATTGAAAGGTGCTGGAATGTTGATAATAGATGTGGATGAAACATTATTATTCCTGAAAAGGGGAAGATATGCCCTACGGAAGAACCTGGGCATCCACTTGCCAACACATGATAATGCACAAAGAAGTGCAGCTAATGAAGCAAACAAAATAGCAAAAAGAATAACTGGGTGCATCTTCATGAGCAATAGCTTGTAACTAATAAGTTCCACCCCAGTTGAAACTGTCTTTCCAGCTTCCAACAGCGCAACACCTAGTGTCCAAGTAATACTTCCGGAAGCAATGGTTACCTGTCTATCAGTAATGTGCAAGCCTTCTCTCAGCAAAAAGACAATGTATGGTGTCCTGAAGCAATACTGTTCTATGAAAGGCTGAGGTGCAACACTAGTCTTCGCAACATCCCAAGCCTTATCACAGAATTCCTGACCCTTTTCTAATACATCATCCAGCGCAGAATCAGGGGTCAAGTTGAAAAAACGATATACCACGTAGAAACCAGACATAGCATAGAACTGGCCAAAAGGACGAGGAAGATTTTCTGCTAGAGCACAGGGCTGCAACTCACAATCAATTCCTGGACTTTTGTTAGACCATTCAGACAAATTAACAGCAAATTTTGCAAGTGAATTGCATTCTTCCCATTTTGGAGCTCCAACAAGCTGAACGCGAACTCCAGGCTTTCCCCCTTTACCTTTAACTTCTCTCCCAGTGGAAGGATTACCACCTTGGTATAGGGAAGTACAATGAGTACAAATAAATTGCTCCTTGTAACCAGAATTCAGACACGGATGCTTGATCTCAATGTTTCCACCGGCGAGATCTGCATCACTGATCTTGGGAAGCCTCTTGAGAAGATGAACTACAGACTTGTCAAAAGCATCATTCAGGCCATATCCTTCTAAGGAATAAGCAGTGAGATGATGATTAACGGCACCAATATTCAGCTCTAAGCTAGTTTCATCAGGGAGATTTTCCTTGCTCTCAAAAGTAACCTGCAGTGATGAGCCACCTAAGTCAAGTGCACCAAATGTTCCCTTTTTAGGTTTTGCCCCCAATATACCAGTGTGATGATTCATAGCTATCCATCCATAATAGGCTTCCTCCATGCCAGTGATAGTTTTGACCCATTCTCTCTTGCATAAAAATGGCGAGCTTTTCAGAATGGACCAAGCATTCTTAAGAAGCCATTCTGAGTCTGAATTTGGCAGCCTGCGGACCCCAGCCGTAGCATAAAGATAGAGATAAGTAGATTTATGTGCATGCTTAGGGATTTGCTTCTCTGCCCATCTAATTAGTGGCTTGATTGCTCTTTTCAAGCCAGATGTATTGTGCACCAACTTGTCAAATCCAGGTTCTGTCTCCATTCTATTGTAAGCCCGTCCACTCTGTAATCTTGAGTTTCTTTTGAAACCCTCTGGCAGTGATCTCAATATAATAGGGAGATCATTATCCTTTTCATAGTTGGGGGACGCTTGATATACATAAACACGAGTCCCAGTGCTACCACAATCAAGAACAACATAATACTTTGACTCTCCGTGGAATACGTTAAAATGGAAAAACAACACATATAGGAGAAATGCAACCAATAGCAAGCACAGGAGAACTAAGATAACTCGTCTCCATTTTGTTTGTGAAGAAGTAACTGCCGGTGTCCCCTTCACCTTGGAGAAGCTTGTACCCAAATTTTCTCTCTGGAAAAGATTTAGCCGTTTTAAATTAGTTGAACCCCTCTCTATTTCGGGGTTAAGATCACCATCTTCCAGATCAAGCCGCCGGTATGCAGAAAGATCTTGAAGGGATGAGGAAAGTCTCAACTTGTTCTTCTGATCGGAAACATTAAGTGAACCTGGCAGAGGTGGTAACCCCGATGATGGATATGGAGTGTTAGATGTCTTTGGGGTCGAGAAACGAGTCACTGCAGCGGAAACAATTTCTGTAACTTTGTTAAGCACCATGCTTGCAGAGATTACAAGTTCTAAGCAAAGTTACTCTTCACGCCAGAGTTTTCTAGTCCATTCTTGCATTATACATGAAAAGCTCATTGACAATCACCATACAGTAGATAAGTCTCATACGCATAGCACATGATGCACACTAATGGCACCTGTAAAGGAAAAGTGTCCTGCAGAGATTATCCCAGAAGGAATAACCAAATATTAGAAACGAATCAAAATCATTTGAAAATAGTGCAATAGTAAGGAGAATCAAAGAGGAGCTAAAACCATAGATTTCCAGTGACCAGTTTTAGGTCTAGCTAGAACATGCAATCTACATTATGACTTCAGTAATTAAGTTAATATGTCAAATGGCGCTCATCATACGTGATACAACTAAACTGAAGATGAGCCAAAAAGACCCATCATGTAGAAGCACACCCTCAGTTACAGCATATGCACTAAGTCATTGACACATCATTTTTATGGATATTCCAGAAGTTCAAAAGTTAGTCATATTTATAGTCTATAGACGCCCCCTAGCCTAACTCTACCTATGTGAGCTTTGCATAGCCAGACTTATGTCCAAATAAAGGGGAAGAGTGGTGGTTGATTGACAGTTACCTACAAATAGCCATAATATCATGAACCTTCCACATATTTTATTCTTTTATACCCAAATAGTGAGGAATAGATAAAGAAGATCCATACACCCGACACTAACTAGTATGAGATTGAGACTTAGTCGACTGAAACATCTCCTAGCTTCATTCGTCCTAGAAGAGATATAAATATTTTACCTGTACAGATTTATTATAAGAAAATAAACATGCCCCAGCTCTCAAGTGATGGATCAAATGAATTGAGCATAACATTTACCACTCATCACATCAGTTGCGGGCTTCTATAACATATACAAGTCATCTACATCATTAATCAAATTTTCTCACTGTGACCCCCCTAATACAAATGTAATTGACATTCATTTCACCTTTAACAGCAGCAGTAAAATGATACTCAAAAAGGACAGAAAATACAGTCAGCAGTGTGAATCCGGATATTGGTTTATTACTCCATTCTAGATAACTTCTATACATTTTCATACTACATAAACTGATAAAAGTAGGATAATTACATTCTTTTCACTAATTTCGATAAGGTAAAACTGACAAGAGTTTTCAACACGACCATCCATCAACAGTAGTAGTAAAGTGATACTAAAAAAGAATGGCAAATTCAATCAGCACATTCAATTTCAGTGTTATTTCGGATCCTGATCTCTTAATCTGTTTGAAACAAAATTTACACAATTACTATGTACATGAGAGTAGGATAATCACAAAATTTTGTAGTAGTAGTTAAAATGCCATTACTATCTTTCATCATTCACATACTAGATCTTCCGTAACAATGAACAACTGAAATCATAAAATCACTATAAAACAATCGATAAATCTTGAAATTGATTAAAACAGTAGATAAATTGGTGTAAAAGTAACTTACGGATCGTGTAAAATGAAGCAGATCTAATAATTTAGGAGAGCAAACTGAGTCAAATAATAAATCTTCTCTACTCAAACGATCCTAGTTTTACTCCAACATATATTCAAAAACCTTTTTCCTATTTCTTTTTTCTTTTTTAGTACGAATAATAATTGCCCTGGCTCAATTTTGCCATTTACATCTTGTTTGGATGGTTGTTGCGGACGGGTTGGGCGGGTCAAAATAAGATTAGTTAATAAATGAGCCATTGATCCACCCAAAAAGAGTGCATCTATATTTAGTAAATTTTTCAATTTCAAAATAAGTTTGAGACCACAACATTTAAACGACTCACATATCTTTAATTTAAGACCATAAGATCTAAAAGTCTTATTTATCTCTTAAACTTTAAACTCCGTATTAAGTTAAACTAATAGTCTATTTGACCAAACTTTTAAAATAAACTTATTTTTAAAAGTGTTTTAAAAAAGTACGTTTGGAGAAAAGTAGTTTGTATTTGACCAATTAATTTTAAAAGTACTTTTGAGCAGTAATTAGTATTTGATCAAATTTTTAAAAAGTGATTCTAAGTGTATTTTTCTTAAAAGCGCTTTTCCAAAAAGTGCTTTTGGGCAAAAAATATATTTTTAGTTTCTGAAAAACTACTTATGCTAATCCCCAAAAGAACTTATTTTCTTTCAAAAGCTTGACCGAACACCTCTTTTTTTTTAAAAAAAGCACTTATTAGAAAAAATAAGTACTTTTGGAAAAAATAAATTTGACCAAACAGGCTATAAGACACTTATAATGGGACGGAGGGAGTACAATGTCAATGTTAGTGTTTTGCCAAAGTATACTAAAATTTTAAAAAAAATATTCTCTTCGTCCATTTTTACTTATCCACGTTTGACTTGGCACATCCTTTAAGTACGAACACTACACCATATAAAACTAAATTTAGTATTTAAGTGTAAAAGGGTATAAGGGTGAACCTATTAGAGAATAATTTGGGTTACAAGTTCCGCAACATATACATATGATGGATCAGGTTACGCGTTTCGCAACACATACATGAACTAGTGTGCATATTGCATTGCATATTCATATATACACCTAAGATTAATGACGTGTTATACCCCGCATTATAAGATGAGGATAGTTATACAATATATCCAGACATATTGTACTAAGATTCAGAGTTTCATTATTCGCCCCATGTGGCCCAAGTTGCTTATGCTTTCCCTTACAACTAATCATTTTACATTGCTTATATGCTTTCTTCACAACTTACAAATTCATATTATTATCCATGCTTTACATACTAGGTACATTATTTCATACTGACGTTTCTTTTGCCGGGGCACTGTGTTCATGCCGAGGTTTTGATAGAGACTCTGCTAGGCCAATGCAGTAGGAGCTGTCGCGTTCAACCATCAGTAAGTAAGCTTCGTCTTTTCGGAGCTTCCTAGTCATATATGGAGTGTTTTGTAGAGTTATGTACAATATGGGTAGGTCAGGGCCCTGTACTGAGCCTACCGGCCATATGTCAGTTCAGTTACTCATAAAATCTCATAGACTTGTTTTGGTATGTACAATGTTTGATGTATAGCCTTCTCGGCTAAGTTGTCTTTTGTTGGGCCATGTTGTGAGCTTGCCGGTCCTGTTATGTATGTGTGTGTGTGTGTGTGTGTGTGTGTGTGTGTGTATATATATATATATATATATATATATATATTAGGTTAATCCCTCTTATCCAGTATTTTTGTTGTGATATATATTAGTACGGTCTTGTCTGTCGAAAGTTCTACTTCTACAAGAGACTGGTCATCAGAGTGATACGCTCAGGCCAGTAAGGCACCGGGTGCCGACCACGCCCCCTAGTTTGGGGAGTGACACTTATGGTATTCTCGGAAGAGATAAATTGATCTCGGGCAGTAGCCAAGTCCTCTTCCAGTCTAGCAGTCTTTCCCTAAAGGGCCACGTATGAAGACGTCAGAACCTGAACGAAATTCTCACGATCTCTCAACTACTCAACGATGTCTTGCAAGCATAGTCTAAGGGAAGATTAGAGAGAGTCAGAGTCTCTAATATCGGCTCGAAGACTTTCGACCTTGGCTCATAAATGCTAAACTTCCTCTGACAACTTCTTTTCTTTATGTGAATGAGCCATGACTTTAGCTGAATTCAATGTGGAAAAAGCAGTGTGTGTGCCCCTGAATAGGAAAAGACGTATCAGTGAGGAAATGAGATTTTAAAGGTGGCTAAAAATAAGTGACTTTTTACCTGAAAAAGCAAGTTTGTTAGATGCGCGAGGGAAGCTTCTAGAGTTACACTTGGGCACCTCTATGGAGAAGAGGTGGATGTCCCAACCTCAGTTTCGGAAGTAGTAATAGAACTATTTTTGGAAGGATGTGCCGTAGGGTCTGCTGTCTCACTTTCCAGAACATAGGATGGAGGATTCATGCCCTCATTGGTTTACTTCTTTTCATCATCGATTTGAATAACACCCGTTTGCGTTTCTCTCCAAAGTTCTGTAATCCGGCGGTGATTTCTAACTCTAAAATTGATCCCCGTTGAGATCTCGGGAGTTCCTTCTTGAGATTTTCGCTTTCGATTGTCGGAATAAAATTGGAGTACATTTGTTAAAGAGGTTACACGAGAAGGCACTTTTTGGGCTGCAGGTTTTCTCGCCGAGAGCCCTGTAAGATAGAGGGAACACAGAGAATGAGAAGGAATACCGGGAAACGAAGAAATGAACATATGTAATGGGATGTATTATGGTTAGTCTTACCATGGTATTTTTCTTTCCACCACTTGGAGGTAATATTTTTCCATGACCGGATGGTATTAGGAGAGGCACGGAGAAGACTAACGACCCACTCAAAAATCATATCGATCGGTTGTGGCTCGACTGAAATTGCCACAAAGATACGATATCTATGTATAAGAAGGGGATCCCCCTATTTATAAAAAAAAAACAAGTTTCTGATTTAAAATACTTACGAGTGGTATTTCATTCTCTAGGAAAGGATCAGAGGAAGGCTGATGAATTTGATCAGTCCTGATCATTACAAACATGGTTAATCAGTCCCGGTCAAAGTTATCTTCAGCATTAACGAGGCTACGATTCCACGGGGATATAAATAATACCACCCCGAAACAGCCTAGGGTAGTAAAGGAGGAAAAGATGGTCAATTGTGATTGTGCGTTGGCATAGTTAGCCAACATCTGAATGCAGTACACTAGTCTCCAAATTTGAGGATCAACTTGCCTTAAGTAAACTCGATATCGACGACAGATGTCCTAGATAATCTTTAGGACTGGAGTCGAAAACCGATAGTGAATGGATACACATAAACCATTGAAAACCCTTAAATATGGTGGTTCATCCGTTCAGTTGGATCTACTGTTCTGACGTCCATATCGGAGTCGAAGTTACAATCTTTAATAACTTCAGGGAGGATTATTGCAGTTATCAAAGACTCCATTTCTTCTACTGATTCAAAGTGCTATTCTACACGAAGATATCTAGAAAAGTCAAACCTAGCGGGAAGAAGCTCTGTGGCGAGAGAATTCAAATCAACTTCTTGACTTTTGGGAGAGACATGTTTTTTTTCTGGACGACGGTTCAGAGGAGAACTGCCATTATTGTTAGGAGAATGTGAAGGAGAAGACTTGGAATATGACATTATGGAAAGAGGTAAGCGGAAGGAAGGAGAATTTTCGAAGGTTGTAAGTTTTGGAGAAAATTTTAGTTGCCTTTTATGAAGAATTTTGGACTCCTATTTATGGAATGAAAAGGTAACGTTTGGAAAGTGAAGAGACACATATCATCATTACATTACTTCACGTCGATCGGAGCGACTGGACAGTTGCTGTTGTTTCATAAGTATTAAAGAGATGTGACATCACTTTCAGGTGCTCAAAAGACACGTCCGGAAAGTGTGGGGATGATCTGTATAAGGCAAAATTACATCACGACATGTGGCAAGTGGCGATTAGTTAGATCCAACTCAGCTTTTGGTGCTACAGGTTGAGCACGAGCGGCACCGCGGGCATTAAAGGGGCGTAAGATACCGAAAGTCAGGTGAACAGTTTGAATTCCAACGGGTGACTGTTACCAGTTTGATTGCACATCTTCCAAAAGGAGAATTAATGATATTTATGCAGACACTAATTGTCCAATTATTACAACATCCATTCTCTTGTATTAATAAAGGCATATATTGTGGGATATGTACCCATGAGCTAGAGTATAAATAGGACACAATAACCCATTGTAAAGGAACATATGGAAATTATTACAATACAATTATCAATATTATTCTCAATATTAGTGCTTTCATACTAGTCTGATATACTACTCGAAAGCTTCGCCAAGAAGCTTATAGCAAGCTCAGGCTAATTATCTTTTAACTTTGTCTTATTATTACTTATTTGCATTGTATATCATCTAACACTTTTGTCAAATCAGTCACTTGATACCTACGTGCCATTGACCACGTATACAAATTCAACTGTACCGTTTTACATATAAGCATGTATAATTGTGGCCTAACACATGTACGACCCCTTAAACTTGCCCGGAAATCCATTTAAACACTTGAACTTAACCTTATTTCAATTGAGCACAATACTATGTACATATTCATCCTTGTCAGACAAAACTAGCTCAAAAATCGATCAACCTTGTTCCAATGAATTGAAACGTGTGACGTTAAGCGCATTTAACGTGGACAATGGACTAAATTAAAACATGCCACATGTTTACAATAATACACATCAGATTTAAAATGAGTCACCTATTAAAATTTGTCTCGTTCTCGTATCATATTTAAAATGGGTCACCCATTAGAATTTGACCCGTTCCTATTCATATTCACAGTCAAATACGTACTTCAATAGAATAATGATGATCGATTTTTGAGAGTTATGTATGATAGGAACGAATATGTATATAGTATTGTGCTAAATCGGAGTAAGGTTGAGTTCAAATGTCTAAATGAGATTTCCGAACAAGTTTAAGGGGTCGTACATGTGTTTGGCCTATAATTGAAAAGACCAGTTAAAAGGAAATAAGTCAACAACATATGTTGAAGCAGTACTATAAGTATAATTTTGAGTTATATAATGCACCATCATTCTTGTCCATAGAAATTCTTTCCTTGTATGTTCAATCAATCTACCCCTAGTAGATTTTTCCCTTCAAAATCATTAGTAATGTATTTACAACTTCAAGATGAATTTTGTTATGAACCCAAACTAGGCGATTATACGCGAACAAATAAGCAGCTTGACCGTCTTCATAGTCTTAGAAATTCCTGAGCAGAAAAGTTTACAAGTTAAAAAGACCATTCTTTTGGCAGTACCATATCATCAAGCAATGTCTATAGAGATGAATCACAATTATTAATATCCGGTATAAGTCAACAAGCCCGTCTAGCTCAGTTGGTAGAGCGCAAGGCTCTTAACCTTGTGGTCGTGGGTTCGAGCCCCACGGTGGGCGCATTCTTTAATTTTTTTTTGTAAAAAAATTACAATCTTTGCAGTGAAATCCTTTTTTTTTTTTTAAAGCTTTAGTTAGATATGCAATCTTTGAAAGAAAAAGATATGCAGTTTTATGGGGGGGGGGGGGTGGGGTGGGCAAAAATATATTTGCAGTCGAGGGAGTTGAAATCTCTGTTGGCGTTGCCTGGTCAAAATAGGAGTACAGCATTTATACCTTTTTTTGGCATATCCTAAGCAAATTTATTTATTCACCATTTCTTCTCTAGGGAAGGTCCCATTAATCTTAGCAAGCGAAAGGTCACATCAAGGCCGATAAAAAATTAATGTAAGTGTAAAAGCTAATGTGAATTGTGAATACGGGGACTTCTTATTTTCCAAGTAGAAAAACATCTACTCCTTGCACGGGTGTATGTAACCTTGCTTATGACGCGAATTATAAATTTATGTGTAAAAAAATTTAAAATTATAATAATAAATAGTAGACATGAACTCATAACTTTTAAAATATTATTCAACTAAAAATTCTGAAAGATAGAACCTATAAAATTTAAATCCTGAATTCGCCTCTAACTCCTTATTTTTGTTGTTGATATATTGAGAATAAATAAATATCTTAATATCTTTTATAAGTTACGTAGCTTAACTTTGACTGGAGAAGAAATTCCATTTACTTTTCAGATTAGCAAATCTTTTTTATGGTTGTGTTCTTCCTTCTCCAGAAAATTGGCATATTGGCTTGCCTTCCTCTAAATTTGTTGAATTGTGATCTTAATAGCTTTTAATTGGAGTAATATTTATAATCTTCAATAATAACCTTAAACGGGTGATATATGTCTTCCTTTGTGATAATTAAGATAATTTGACTCTATTTCTAATTCCTTGTATCCATTTCTTTTACTAATTGTAACCATTTTTTAATGTTGCATAGTTGGGCTTTCCTTTACTAGAGTATCCCAACCTCTACTTTTCTTGATCTTCTTTAAGGATTTCATCAAAAGCAACATTTCTAATTTACGTATGACACTACTGTCATTATTCAATTTTATCTTTCATGCACAAAGAGAATATCAAGCAACTAGCTTTGCTTGTTTAAGAATAGTAATTTGACTAGTAAACACTTCAAGTATGATATGTAATCCGTTTACATATAAGTTTAGTAGGTAATTTACTCCTACAATTTCTTAGAAGCTAAGAAGAAAATAAATGGAAGTAAAATATCTACGATGACGATTTCAACTAGTTGAGAAAAAGTTTAGTAGTTATTGGTACACTTACATTAAGTTTGATGTATGACATGTTACTCTTTAAGTTAATTACATGTTAATTTACAAATAAACCAAACCTGCAAAAGATGCCATGAAACAAAATGTTTCCTCCCTTGTAGGGTTACCCATTAAATTCTTCACTATTCTTTCGTTGCATAAACATTTTGTTGAGATCATGATTATAAAACTACACTTTAGAGATGGCAATAGAGTTAGGCAAGGTATGGCGGTGCGAAAACGATTAACTATAAAGAACAAACAATATTTAATTTAGAAATTCTTAATTCTTTTTCTCATATATTACATAGATATTAATATTTATTTAACAAATCGAAATTTACTTCTCTCCTTCAAATGGTAATAACATATGTAATGAGAAAATAATACTCTAGATATTTTTTTTTGGTATATTAAAGAATCTAAAAAGCACTAAAATCTTTCGTAAGCTACATTATTTAATGTATTCGGAATAAAAACTCCATTCCCTTAAGCATTGCTTCCGGGGGCGATTTTAGGTGTTAAAATTGGGGCACGTGAACACATGGTCTCTTGGTAAAACTAGGTGTTTTATGTATATATTTCTTAAAATTAGAACAATACTACCTAGAACCAATGCTACAAAAAAGCTAGATGGTGTACTTGATCTAAGGTTGAGTTATTTACCTAGATGACTTTGGGATCAAGTCCTGCTCTATACATTTTTTCCTTTTTTTTAGTGGTGAATGTTCTAGAAATCTTACATTCGTCTATGCTTTCAGTACTTGCAAAGCTTGTCAATGTTGACGAAGTCTGCATACTTGTTCGCGTTGTTGGCTGTCAGTATGTATCTGCAATCTTCAATAACAACCCTTAGAGGATAAAATTGTATATATTTTTCGTTGATAAGCTTGAGTGCTTGACAACCAGCAAACAACATTTTGTTTTCACTTCTATTTCTTTATATCCCATATCTTTTGCTAATTTGAGCACCTATTTGATGCTCCGTAATCCTGTGGTGAGATTTGATCGAGGTTGGTCTCATCTTACCTAAATATCCTAATATCCACTTTAGATTGTTGTTTACCCAAAAAAGTACAATTGAATTTGTTAAGTGATTTAAAGGACACTTAAATTAGCTTAAGCAAAGTGTAAGGCAATAAAGCAATATCAATAAGTATAATGAAATGTAATTAAATAAATAATTGATCAGAAATGATCTGTTAAGTCTAGATCCGGTTGAATCTCCTGTTGGGAAGGTCTTCAAAATGACTTTGGGCTTAGATCGAACAATAACAAATCAGAACAAAAATGACTGAAACAAAGTGTATATTGCTAAGTTGTGGTAATCGTGACTTAAGCGTAAATTGAATGGCCTTCTAACAGTAAGGTTGAACTCCTTTTATAGGGGTGAAATCAAAGTCTTCATGCCTGTAAATCCCTCTGAATTAAAGTATAGTAACTAGGCATTAAAAGCTTTAAATGTTAAAATAGTAACGCCTGGCACTATATCTGGACTGAATCAACTGTGATTAATGCCCGTAACTACCTTCGAATATGACCGCAATAACTTGTCTAGTTTCGCTCCCTAGGCTGCTTATTCTGGACTTACTTTATAACCGAACTCACGAATGTCAAATCTTGTTTCGAGCCATACACATGTTTATGCCACACCTTACGCTCGATTTTACCGTATACAATTGTGTTATTACAATAAAATACAACAAAAGAACTAAATATGATGAGAAAAGTAGTAAATAAATTATAGTAATAACTTAAAAATCAGTAACACGAGAAAGAGAGAAGAAAATCTAACATAATGAGGCAAGGGTGAGAGAGTGTTGCAGTTGGAGTGGGCTGCCATGCTCCATCGCAATTACTCACCCTGTCCACCTAAATCACCAATCCTTACACAAGTGGGAAATTATAAAGAAACAATTACTAAGTTACATATATTTACGTGCAATTTTTATTTTTATTTTTTTGCATATCGGTAAAATGATTACTTCAAAATTATTATTTTATTTTTTCAGATTACGGTGTTAAACTTATTATGAAAAGTTACTTATTTTGTTGTCGACTTAATCCAATCTCATTTCACATTCATCAAGTGCTTGCTAGTTGAACATTATGATGTATCAAGTGAAATTTAGACTATAAGGTAAGTATAACCATTATCACAACTTCACAAGTGAAATTTTGACTCGTTTATTGGAATTATATATATATGTATAATGCAAAAGTGCACAGTTTATAAAAAGAACTTGGAACATTTGAATTTCTGACGGTGTAGGCACAGATTCAGAATTTAAAGCTTTCGGAGTTTAGTGACCCCTCACTTGTCACAACTAGAACTTACAACCTATTTATGCTACTGGAATTTGCAATATATTATATGTAACTATTTAGTTAATTTCTCAATAAATATATACTATGCATCTGCAAGCAGGAGTGGACGCCCATTAATCATCCCATCTTCTATTACCATAGTTACACTCTTGCACTAATCTTTTAAATTAAATTATGCCTTAGGTTAAAATATTCGAATTAGTGTTCATTGTTTATTGCGTCAAAAACCAACAAATTGTTATTCATAAAGAAAGATATAGATTCCGGAATCAAACATTTGTGTCTCACAACCTCAAAGTGCTAGGAGACACGGCGGGCGAGAGGGTCAAGCCATTCAAGCGAGTGCTTTAGGCTCTCAAATTTTAGGGGCTCCATTTTTTTTTCATTTGTTATTTAATATATATCTTGGATTTTTCAATTAATTTGATCTCGAGACACATGCGGCTAATTAAAGAGGGATGCGTTCTCTAACAAGATTTTTTTCATTTTGAGGCTCAAATTAGGGTTGCTTATCGGATGGTTCGGTGCGGTTTTGAATGTTATCAGTTCAACTTATTGATTATCGATTTGTAGATATGCTAAACCGTTACAGAACAATTTCAAATAAATATATATATAATTTTTTTGTAATGATAAAGCCTCCCGTTAAAGTCTAGCTTTAGGCCACCAGTATTATTGAGCCGCCCCTGCGAGGAGAAAACATCATTTTCAATTGTTTGTTCTCCCTGTAAATCTTGACATGTATGCTTTCATTATAATTAATTAAAAAATCTAAGATTCTTAAAAACGGGGGTTGTTATAAAATAATAAACTAAAGCAAGAATATTTGTAGAGAAAGAGAGAAAAAATCTCTTATTTTTTTTCAGGGATGAAATACAATGAAGGGAATATCTCTATTTATAGGAGAAAAATGACTTGGTCCCAAAGTTATTAGCCCTAATATTTCTCCTAAATAAAGGCATCCACAATATATGATAATATATATAACACTCCCCCTTGGGTGTCTATTTTGATAGATTATATGCCTCATTAAAATCTTACTAGAAAAAATCTAGTGGAAAAAATTCCAGTGAAGGAAAAAGAGTACACATTTCTAATAATACACATTTTGGTTGCCTCATTAAAAACCTTACAAGGAAAACTCAGTGGTACAAATTTTATACGAAAAAAAGAGTACAACATATATTAACTCCCCCTGATGAGAACTTCAGTCCAAATGCTTGAGTCTTCACATTTCAATCTTGTGCACCATCTTCTTGAAATTTGCAGTTGGTAGAAACTTAGTGAACAAATCAGCCATATTATCAGTTGAACGAATATGTTGCACGTTGATATCACTATTCTTTTGTAGCTCGTGTGTGAAGAACAACTTTGGTGAAATGTGATTTGTCATGTCTCCTTTTATGAATCCTCCCTTCAATTAAGCAATGCATGCTGCATTATCTTCATATAAGATTGTGGGTATTTTGTCACATTTCAAAACAACATTTTTATCGAATGAGATGTATCATTGACCTAAGCCACACAATTTCTCGGCTTGCTTCATGAATTGTTATTATCTTAGCATGATTTGATGAGGTAGCTACGATAGAATGCGTTGTAGATCACCAAGCTATGGCAGCACCCCCACATATAAACACATAGCCTGTTTGAGATCTAGCTTTGTGTGCGTCAGATAAATTCCCTGCATCGGCATAACCAATAAGATTGGGACTGTAATTGTTAGAATAAAATAAGCCTAAATCGATGGTCCCTTTTAGATATCGCAATATGTGTTTAATTCCATTCCAGTGTCTCCTTGTAGGAACACAAATATATCTTGCTAACATATTAACTGAAAATGCTATGTCAGGCCTTGTGGTATTGGCAAGATACATTAGTGCGCTGATTACACTAAGATATGGTACTTCAGGACCAAAAATTTCTTCATTCTTTTCTTGAGGTCAGAACGGATCTTTATTCACATCAAGTGATCGAACAATCATCGGAGTACTTAATGGATGTGCTTCATCCATATAAAATTATTTCAACACTTTTTCTGTATATGCAGATTGATGGACAAAGATACCATTTGTCAAATGTTTAGTTTGCAAACCAAGGCATAATTTTGTCTTTCCAAGATCTTTCATCTCAAATTCCTTCTTTAAATAATCAATTTCCCTTTTGAGCTCTGCAGGAGTTCCAATGAGGTTTATGTCGTCAACATATACAACAAGTACTACAATGGTCTACCACAGTTTATCGGATTATCAGGAAATTGTGCTCGTAATCAAATTGTTTATGCCAATAATTTCACAAACGCCAAGTTACGAGATGACAGTAGGCACGCATGAGACCATCTAGAAAAAGCATCTATTATAACCATAAAATATCTAACAATCCACTAGGTGGGTGAATAGGTTCACAAATATCCCCATGTATACGTTTCAAAAATTCAGGAGATTCAACCCCAACCTTTGTAGGTGATGGCCTAATAATTAACTTGCCTTGATAACAAGAAGGACAAGAAAATTCATTATTTAAAAGAATCTTCAGGTTCTTTAGTGGATGCCTATTTGAATTTTCTATAATTCATCTCATCATTATAGATCGAGGATATCCCAATCGATCATGCCAATGTATAAACATATTTGGAGTCAATAAACTTCTGATTTACGACAAAGTGTGCCTCAATAACACCATTTTTTGTCTAATATAAGCCAGAAAACAAAGCAAGGAACTTTTCTATAACATATTTCTGGCCAGAGACATCTTTGGTGATACTAATATATTCAAGATTCATCTCATTCATTTTTTTAATATGGTATCCATTTTGACGGATATCTTTAAAACTTAATAAGTTCCTTCGGGATTTGGGAGAGAACATGGCATCCTTTATAATGAGTTTCGTTCCCTTAGGCAAAATTATGGTGACTCTTCTGGAGCCTTCAATCAAGTTGGTACTACCAAAAATGGTATTAACATTTGCCTTATCCATAAGTAAATGAGAAAATATTTTTTGTCTTTGAATATCGTATGTGTAGTAGCATAATCAATCAAACAAATATCTTCATAATTGAATTTTTATCCAAACTTGCTTTAAAAATTATCTATATCTTAAAATAGAACGGCATACACAAAGTAAAATAAACACTATCAAATATTTGTACTTCTAGTAAAAATAAATAAAGATTAATAAAGTTGCACACACAAATAAAACTTTACCCCAATATAATGTCTCAATATAATAACTCAAAACAATAATTATGTAGGATATTTACTTAATTTAATAACATATTTCAGTGGTATCCTTAAATTTCACTGTTGTTTGCTTCAAACAAAATACACGAGACAGTAGACTATTCAAGTAGGAACACAATAAATGACGGAACAATAACTATAAAAATATCTGATGAATGACGTAGGTGACTTCTAATCCAACTCAACCACCTTTTTTTTCGTTGATATCTCCTAGCTATTAATAAAGTGATCAGCGTCCTCCGGGGCATAGTTCAGTGGCAAAGTCTGTGCGCTATAAGACGCTCTGGCATGGGATAGCGTGCGTTCGATTCCCCGCAAGCACGAAGAAACTCTGCATGTTGGGAAATTTGACCTTGTCTCATTGATCAGTTGTACGCTTTCAGAAAACTGGTCACCGGAGCACATCCCGCGATTTACTTGATAATAGTGTTGAAGGACCAGTGATGTTACCTCCAGGACGTCTGGGTAATACCAGTGAAGTAGTGAGGCGCAAGCCTGAAAATCTGTATTATCAAAAAAAAAAAAAAGCAATCTTAACGAAGAATATAGTACAGTTACCGTGACATGTTCAATAGTAACCCCTTTTTTGTCTTTGTTTTAGGCAAGTAACAGCACTCACATGTGATTTCTTGATCAATAGCCACGACATTTACTCGAAATTAGAATATTAACCTCAGACGCTCTCAGTATAAAATACATAAAAAGAGGTTGACCCTTGATAATATAAATGGTCTTTAAACGCCCTCTTCCTTGTAAGCAAATAACTCCAATATTAAATTATTATTTAATCAAGATAATTCATATTAAATTTTTTATTAATAACTAACTATAGATCTACTCTAATTAATACTAATTGAAAGATTAGTACTCATGCAAATAACTACTGTTACATGATTTTTTATTCGCTAACTACTATAACTAGCAAAAATCAAAACAAACAACTTAATTATCTCTAACCACAGAACCATCACCAATAAAGTGATCTATCTTTCCTTCAGGGTGTTCAAAGAAATTTGCTACATCCAAGTGTGTGATGTCAAATTGATTTTCAGAGATAAAATTCACTTCGGGATTTTTCTCTTTCTTTTTCATTGATGTTTGATAAAGCTCAACCAAGTGCTTTGTCGTACGACAGGTATGTGCCCAGTGTCCACTTCCACCACATCGATAATATTTATTTTCTGAGCCACGTGCTTCTGGCACTTCATGCCTCTCATCCTTCTTTTTCTCCCTCTGGTAGTGATTTTTCTTTGATGAATGATTAACATCAAGGAAATAATTTCTTCCTTGACCATTATCACGACCACAACCACTATCACGGTCACGGGCATGACCACGATCAGGGCCACGACCTTTTCCACGCCTAGAGTAGTGGACGTACACCTCATTCACTTCGGAGAATGGTGCAGCGTCAGTAGGTCGATTCTCATGATTTTTCATCAGCAAATTGTTATTTTGTTCAACTACTAAAAGATGAGCAATCAAATGACAAATTTTTTGTGAAACCTTTCTCTCGATATTGCTGCTGCAGGAGTACATTCGAGGCATGAAAGATGGAGAACGTCTTTTCAGCATATCAGAATCACTAATCGTTTCTCCACATAGTGTCAATATAGAAGTAATTCTGAATATCACAGAGTTATACTTCATAACTCACATGAAATCTTGTAGCCTTAGATTGATCCATTCGTGTTGTGCTTTTGGGAGGAAGACCATCTTCAGGTGGTCATACATTTCTTTCAAGTTTTTCCATAAAATGAGCTAATCCTTAATAGTAAGATATTCAATCTTCAGGGCCTCATCAAGGTGATGACGTATGAATATCATAGCCTTGGCATTTTCTTGGTTGGATGCTTAATTTTTTTCTTTAATGGTGTCTCCAAGACCCATAGCATCCAGATGGATTTCAGCATCTAGCACCCATGATAGGTAGTTCTTGCCCGAAATATCGAGGGCAACGAACTCAAGTTTTGTAATGTTAACCATAAAATAGAGAGAATAAAAATAGAACCTTAACCTCCGAAAATTTCTTGAGACGGTAGAGTCTCGTGCTGATAACGTGTTATAAAATAATAAATTAAAGCAAGAATATTTGTAGAGAAATGCTCTTATTTCTTTTCAAGAATGAAATATAATAAAAGGAGTATCTCTATTTATAAAAAAAAATTGACTTAGTTCTAAAATTATTAATTCTAATATTTCTCCAAAAGATAGACATTCACAATATATACTATTACTTGGTATATGAGCCGTGAGACTCAGCCCACATGATTTAACAGATTTCCGAATTGAAAGTTATGACAACACAAACACATTATTCTACGGATTCAATTAAATCAACATTTTTAACAAAGAAATTTGATATACTACCTCTGTCACATTATTAAAAATATTCCTTTGGAATTACTCGGTCACTTTTTTAAAAAAGATGCAATTAATTACATTTTCTCTACTTTATCCTTAAAATTAATTATTTTTTAAAGTAACTAATATTGATTAGAGTGCAATTAATTGGAGAGAGATAAGAATAATGTAGTAAAAATACACTTTTTATTTATGATTTTTTAAGAGGCGTGTAAAAACAATATGGCCAAGTAATATGAAACGGAGTGAGTTTATATGTAAGAAGTTATTAAAAATATCAACTCATATTTTTAAAAATTCAATAAAATTAACAACAAATTTTTTAAAATAAATTTAAATTGTGAATTTGCGAGATACTATTTGGAGAAGTGGCCGTGGTCAAATCCGATTGCACGAATTGCGAATTTGCGATATAACCAAAGGGATCAGCTCATAGGATTCGGAGCTCTCTGCCTTACACGTACATATGCGCTCCAACAATCCATGTGCCTCATAAAACAATAGCAAGTTGGAAATTGAAGGATATGACAGTGATACAAAATGTTATTTTTCTATGACGGTGTTTATTTGAACACGAAATTAAAAAATAAGAAAAATATATAAGAAATTACAAAATTTTAACACATATATATTGCTCGAGCAAAAATTATTGAGTTCAATCAAAGTCGTATCTGGACTTCTAGCCTTACCCTTGGGCATAATTGAACATATATTCAGTACCAATGATCTAGGTCTAAAATGTGTTACTAAATCTCGACTCTAAAAAATAATACAGGCAGTAAAACGAACACGTTCTGATCCCAAGCTTCCCTTTCGCTACTTTTAAGGAAAATCATTAGAGACGAGAGAGTAGATAACTCATTTATGATTTATGTAAACATATTACATAAAAACAAGAATTAAGAATATATTGTAGGAATTCAATTTAAATGAATTTAAATTATTTTTAAATAAAAAAATGATACTCTTTATTTTAATTTATATGATATTTTTCATTTTCCGAGAATTAATTATTAATTCCAATTAAATTACTCAATTTCATGTTGGGAAATTTGTGCAAAGTCACATTGACCATTTAGGACTTATTTGAGTAATTTTGGTCAAAATTCTAGGTGTTCAGATGAAATTTGGGTAGCAAAAATTATATTTGGACGGTGTGAGGATTTTATGTTTTCTAGTGCAAGACTATACAAAATAACTATGAGTTGCACTTCTTTAAAAAAAGATTTTTTAAATATTATTTTCTCTATCCTAATTTATGTGATATACTTTTTATTTTAGTTTATCCTAAAAAGAATGATATATTTTATATTTAAAAATAATTTAACTTGAAACTTACCCTTTTACACTTAATGAAATGATTTACAATCACATAAATATTACGATTTATTTTAGATCACAAGTTTTAAAAGTCTTTTTTTACCTCTTCCAAGGAGCTCCCCTTTGCTCCTTTGGTGACTCGAACTCGCAACCTTCGGATTGAAAGTGGAGGGCGATTATCATCTGAGCAATTCTCTTGTCAAAATTTCCTTTTTTAAATTTTTTTTATATCCAATTAAATTATATCACATAAATTAAAACTAAATAAATAATCAAAGTTTATACTTATAATATTAATCTCAAAAAGCGAAAATATCACGTAAGGGAACAGAGGAAGTATTATTTCTACTTTTGTATCACTGGAAGTAGTCTTATTCCAACCACAATAGATCTCTTGTCACTTGTCGGTAGATTTATATCTCCCTATGGGCACAGTTCACAGTCACACACACCTTTAACCATAATTCAAAAAAACATTACTCTTATCAACCTTTTCACTTATACTTTAATCATTACTATTTCATACTCTTTTTTCTCTCTATACAACTCTCCCAGATCTCATTGCAAAACAAAAAAATATCTCAATAATTTTTCCCAGAAATGGCCATATCATCATCCATGAAAAACCTCTTCAAAGAACGTAAAATCCCATTTTTATTCACCTTTTTCCTATTATTAATCTTTGTCACTTTTATTCTCATATCCAACTCTCAAGAATCCCATGTTTACATCACCACCGACATTAATAATTCACAAATCATTAATAATTCAACCACATCTGATGATGTTGTTATATCAAATGTTACAAAAAATGATGAATTATTGGATGTGGAGAATCTTGATGAGTGGAAGCTATGTGAAGGTTTAGGTTTAGTGGCAGTTGATTATATACCATGTCTTGATAATTGGGAAGCTATAAAGGCATTGAAATCAAGGAGACATATGGAGCATAGAGAAAGACATTGTCCTGAACCTAGTCCAAGGTGTTTGATTCCATTGCCTGATGGATATAAAGTACCAGTTCCATGGCCTAAGAGTAGGGACATGGTGAGATTGATAGGTGGTAAGATTTGTTTTCTAATTTTGTTTAGTTTAGTGAGGTCTGCATATACTCTACCCTCCCAGATCCCACGTTGTGGGATTTCATTGGGTATGTTGTTGTTGTTGTTGACGACTTAGAAGAAAATTGTTAGCTCAGTGGAAGCTGGATCTTTAAGTGGTTATAGTTGTTGATTTTATTGGCATAGTATCTATTGTTATAGAAGAGGCCGAGCTAGGATTTTGATTTTGAGTTCTGGATTCTAGAAAATTCGGCTTACTGGGTTCTGAATAAATTTATACTCCCTCCGTTTCAATTTATTTGTCTTAGTTTGACTGGAAACGGAGTTTAAGAAAGTAAAAAGACTTTTCAATCTTGTGGTTGTTAACTAAAGATATGAATAATGGATCAAATTGCCCTTTAATTTTGTGATCTTAAACATGGCAGGTGGAATGTTGAAATTAAGGAGTTGCCAAATTAGAAAAGAGGCATTCTTTTTAAAACGGACTAAAAGTAATTGTTAGTTCAGTGGAAACTGGATCTTAAGTTGGTTATAGCTGTTGATTTTATTGGCATAGTATGTATTGTCATACTGCAGAGGCGGAGCTAGGATTTTGAGTTTATGACTTCTGAATTCTAGAAAAGTAAGAAAAGTCAGCTTACTGGTTCTGAATAAATTTATACTATATATTTAGTGAATTTTTAAGCACAAGTACAAGGTCTAAGTTAAAGCTACTGGTTTTGCTGAACCCTTAAGGCAAACTGTAGCTCCCGCGGCCATGTGTCATAGAGATGTAGTTGTTAGATTTATTGGCATGAGTTTAACATCTGTACATTGACATTGTAAAAGTGTTTACAAACTATAACTACAGGTAGCTATAAATTGACATTGTAAAAGTGTTTATAAACAATAACTACAGGTAGCTATACATAAAAGTGGAACTAATAATTTGGGGAATAAGGTAGGTTATACCCTTATAATGTATAAAAAATTACACTATTAGTATATATAGTTAAGTTATATCCTATTCGTGTACATCGTAGAGATGTGAGAAGTTTAGCTTTCTCTAAGGACTGACCGTCCTGTTGCCGCCAGTGCCAAACTTGGTGGTGGTACACGAGTTTCCTTACTAGTGTTGGGGCTTTGATTGAAAAAAAAACAACTTTTACTTGTAGCTAGCTGTTTCTGATAAGTCTTGGGACTCTCCTTATTCTATTTTTTATTGAGAAAGCAATTGGACATCATCACTGCCGCAAAATTGTTATGCATTAGTCTAGTAGATAACAACATCTGTGAACGGACCATCAGTTGCAGTATCATCCACGAGCAATATTTTTCTATTCTTGTCCTATTTTTTCTTCTCGTGAAATGGAATTATGAATTGCACAGACATGGCTGAAACCATAATGAAGACAACATGATTTGAAATTCCACTATTGCTCGAATCGTTCACAGGCACTGAGAAACAACCATCCTACTATTCTTTGGGTGATGGTATTTTTGAAATGTTTGCCATATTCGCTGGGCAAATATGGCTTGCCTATTGATTCTTCGCTATTGAAACACCTTATTGGCTTCTAATAAAAGCCTCATTGGTCAATTGTAACCTACAAGTTTGGTTTCATTCGATTTATAATTTCTGAGCATTATAGGTCCATATATGGATCAGTTTCCTCTTTATTTTACATGTTGCAGTCCTCAGATGAATTTAATATGTATTTATTCAAAAGCATCATGTTCGATTTAGTCGTATAGTTTATTTTGCTTGCTTAAAAATAACCATGCCTTAATTAAATCCTCTTTATTTTTTAACTTTGGATAGATATGGTACAACAACGTTCCTCATCCTAAGCTTGTGGAATATAAGAAGGACCAGAATTGGGTGGTCAAAAAAGGTGATTATCTTGTTTTTCCTGGTGGTGGAACACAGTTCAAGGATGGAGTTACTAACTATATCGAGTCCATTCAAAAGGTAATATGTCTGTTTTACAAATTTATTTTTGATAGTATTCAACATATGCTGTTAGATTGTGTTGAATTTCATTCTGGCCAAGTTCATCGCATTTGTGTTTTATTGAATGAAACTCAAATTCTGATCAGACCTTCTTAATGTGAAATCAACTTCTTGGAAGATGTGACAAACTTTGGTGCATATTAATTTTGTATTGTCGCTATACATTGTTGTGTGACTGCTACGAAGGGATATATTATCAGTATAAGCCATTTTCTAGCGACAAAGATACGAGTTGGTCAACTTTTTTTAACAGAATACTGCATGTCCTACTGTGCTGATTGTATTTTTAAGCCAAGGTTTTCTTACTTTTTCATTCAGACTTTTCCAGAAGTTGAATGGGGAAAGCATATAAGGGTCATTTTAGACGTCGGTTGCGGTGTTGCTAGCTTTGGTGGCTATTTGCTAGATAAAAATGTCGTTACTATGTCATTTGCACCGAAGGATGAACATGAAGCTCAGATACAGTTTGCACTTGAACGTGGAATCCCCGCTACTCTCTCAGTCATTGGAACGCAAAAGCTGGCATTTCCAGATAATGCATATGATATGATTCATTGTGCAAGATGCAGGGTTCATTGGGATGGAGATGGTAATTACTATTTCTAAATTTCGAATCCCCTCAGCTATATTGTTTTACTTAGTAGTCAATTTCAAATCGCAGGAGGAAAACTGTTGATGGAACTAAACAGGATTCTCAGGCCTGGAGGGTTTTTCATATGGTCAGCAACACCAGTTTATCGGGATGACGAAAGAGATAAGAGAGTCTGGAAAGGTTCTTACTCATGGATACTCTGTTCTCTCAAGTAACAGTTCTTATAAGTTTTTGTGATAATAGCACTTTTGGTCCTTAATTTATTGGTAAATTCTGCTTTTTGATCCTTGTGATATATGATTCATCACATTTAACCTTTAATTAATTAGAATGTGATTTTGGTCCCTTCATGTAGAAAATACAGTATATTTGACTATTTATAGAATTATATTACCGTAAAATACTTAGTAACAGTACAAACTTAACACAACACATGAGTAATTAAGTGGCAGAACGGTTAATAATTATGGTAAATTTGTGAATACTGACAAGCAAAGGGATTAAAAGTGATCAATTCAATTAATTGAAGGTTTAATGTGCTTAGTCCGATATCATAAGGACTAAAATAAGAATTTATTGATAATTGAGGGACCAAAAGTGCTATTAACCCTAAGTTTTTTGCATAATCATCAGCTCTATATGAGTGTTGATTAGGCAGTAGTGCTGGTATTTTATACCTTTGTTCTGTTTATCGCAAATCTTTAATGAAAGACGAAGAAACAAAGAGCTGCAAATGTGAAGCTTCTTGAAGTGAGTTCGTTATGCTAAGTAGCACTTTACTTTCTTTTGCATTGCAGCTATGGTTGCACTGACTGAAGCAATATGCTGGACGGTGGTGAAGAAGACCTTTTTTGAGTCAGCTGGCATTGGGCTAATTATATATCAAAAGCCGGTTTCATCTTCGTGCTATGAAAACCGCAGAGAAAATAATCCACCTCTATGTGACCAAAACAATAGATCAAATAGTTCATGGTATTCTATACACCTTGATAGTCACTATCATTATATCCTTAACTATATCACATTGTCATCATTCCGCTCCAATCATCTATTTTATACAGGTATGCGCCCCTAGACAGCTGTCTTGTATCACTCCCCACGAGCAGCATGGGCAATACATATAAGTGGCCTGCACCCTGGCCCCAGAGGCTCAACAATAAACCCGAATGCTTATCCCAAATAACAGACACTGAAGATGTTTTCGATCAGGACACGAAACACTGGGCAGCGTTGGTGTCAGATGTTTACTTAGGCGGCCTAGATATAAATTGGTCAAGCGTGAGGAACGTAATGGACATGAATGCTGGTTATGGAGGGTAAGAGAGCTTTTTATGTTGGAGGTGCATTGTCATTTGCACCTTCTTTTCTTTGTTGACCGTATTGGTGACTTATCCATGGTAATTAATTACAGGTTTTCCTCGGCAATCATTGATCGACCCCTATGGGTAATGAATGTCGTCCCCATCAGTGGCCAAGATACTCTCTCCATTATCTTTGACAGAGGGCTGATTGGTATATACCATGACTGGTGTGAGTCCTTCAATACCTATCCTCGGACGTATGATCTTCTACATTCCAGCTTCCTGTTTGGAAATTTATCTCAAAGGTTCAATAACTACCTTCTCACTACACTATAATTTTATCTGTTTTAACATGAATAATACAGCTATTATGGTAGCTATTTTCATTCCATTATTAGCTATGTTGCTCGGACTCTTAAAAATGCTATCATAAGTGGCAGAGCCACATTGATCGAAAGGTGGTCAGTTGAACACCCTTCGTCAAAAATTATATTGTATATATAGAAAATTATACTATATATATAGGTCAAAGTTATTTTTTTACATATATATTAAATCTTGAACACCCTTAATGAAATTCCTGGCTTCACCACTGTTGTCATACCTGTGTTGGATCCTCAAAAAATGTACTATTTTTGGAGGATCCGACACTCAACCGATGGTGTTTTTGAAGAATCCGAGCAACATAGATTAACAATGCATCCTATATTTTCTCACTAGGTGAAGTTTTGGTCTCTCTTTTCACAGGTGCGACTTGGTGGAAGTAGTTGTGGAGATGGATAGAATAGTGAGACCAGGTGGATTTGTTTTAGTTCAGGACACAATGCCGATGCTTAACAAGCTTAGCTCAATTCTACAATCACTTCATTGGTCAGTAACTCTTCATCAGGAGCAGTTTCTTGTTGGTAAAAAAGGCTTTTGGCGTCCAAATGACAAAGTCAGAATATGAAATTCACAGCCTGTTTTTCCTTGTATATTTATTTTTATCTCTTCTATGCCTACAGAGGAAAAAAGAACACAGTGTTCTCAAATTTAAAGCAAATTTTGTTCTTTATGTATCACTAGAATTCATTATTCCCTTTATCCAGATTTAGAAACGAACACTTGCAGCATGTTTGTTTGAAAATACGGAAAAGGGTAAAAAATGTTCTTAACGTATTAGAAATAATTAAAAAATGTCTTCCTTCCATCTAAAAGGCTCAAATTTGCCTTCCTTCCATCTAAAAGGCTCAAAAATGTCTTTTAACGTATTAGAAAAGGCTCAAAAACGCCCTCTCCTTTCACCATTAAATCAAATTTGCCCCTAAAGTTATTTGCATGCTTAATATTGCTCCTCCATTAATGACACTATTATATGATAGTTAATTAAATTTAAATTAAACATGTGGTCTTTATTTATTAGTCCACATAAAATTTTAACCAAACACAAAATTCATTTTAAATTAAGGCTCGTCCCGATCCCCCTAAAAAAAATTACAGTGTCGGGATTCAAAATCGGGATGGGACCTAGGCTCGTCCCTCCCGGGCCCATCCCGATTTGACCCGCCCCGACCTGTCCCGATCCCCCTGCCCCCAATGCAAAACTAATCGTTGCAACAATGGCCAAATTTAGATTTTGGCCATTATGCAACGGTTCCAACGACCATTTTTGCCCCCACCCACCCCATAAACCCCTTAATATTTATTTTTAACTCCTAAGTTAGTATATTTACACTTTAACCCAATTTTTCAACTATAAATACCTCATTTTCTCTTTATTTTTCTCACAAATCTTTCAACAATCTCTCTAATCTCTCAATCTATCTCTCTATACATTGCCTACTAAATATTTTATTTTATTTTCTCATTTGTATAATTGTATCAAAGTTCAAAAATTGAGACTGAAGTTAGCAACTAGCTTGAGGATCATCCATCGAGCAAAGTTTCAATTTTCAACCTCAATTACACGTCGACGTTACGTCGACGTTTGGTACCTCATTTCCTTTAAATTATTATTGTTACTTTATTTTAATTATCACACTTAATTTCATTATATTTAATTATTTATTTGCATAATTAAAATAAAAGGAATTAGACGTATGATTAAGGGTAAGAGTAAGTGTGTTTCTTCTAGTAGGTGTAACAAGGGCAATGGTACTTCTTCTAGCCATCTTATTCCTAGTCATGATGATTTGATTGATTACACTCATATAGATGAAACTGATTTTTTTTAATGATATACCATTAGATGATGAGATATATTCTGCAACTGAACCAGACTTTAATTTAGACGATAATATAGATGACACACCCACTAGTGCACCTCAACCTCAGGCTCAGAATGAGCCAGCCTGAAACTGCAATGCCTCATATTCCCCATAGTATGAGATGAGGCCCCACACAACGGCCATTAAAATCACCTGCGTGGTTATTTTTTTATAAGGACCAAGAGAATCAAGTAGTTAGATGTACAATTTGTAAAATCGTTTATCAATTTAAAATCGGAAAAGGTCAGGGTGGGACGGGAGGTTTATTAAGTTATGTACAAGACTTTCACAAAACTAAATGGGATGAATACGAGGCTACAAAGTCGGGTTCGCCAATGCGCTCTGAGTCGGGACAAAATTCACATAGTGTCCCAGACCAAGTACATGGTCAAATTATCCCGACAACAGGAGGAATTGTAGGTCCTAAATACGATAAACACAGAGATAGGGAATCAATAGCAAAATTAGTTGTGGTGGAGGGTTTGCCTTTTGCATTTCCTTCCTCTCCTGGTTTTATTCATTACGTAAGAAATATGTATAATCCTGCTTTTAACGGTTTTCCTAGATCAACTGTTGGGAGAGACATTTTAAAATTTGCACATTAATATCAATAATATTTACGTATGCATTATATCATTTTCCTGGCAAAGTATCTATCACTTCTGATATAGGCCGTAGTACTAACGACAATGATTATTTAACTGTAACATGTCATTGGATAGATCATTTGATCTATGCAAAATCGTATTTTAGCATATAGATATATTGATGATAGACACACTTGAACTTTTATTACACAAAATATTCATGAAGTTTGCGATTATTATGGTATAACTGACAAAATTATGATTGTTACGTTAGATAATGCTTCTTCTAATAATTATGTTGTGAGACTTTTAAAAGATCTATTAACTCCATCTTTTTCTAATCATTTTCATATAAAATGTGTGTGCAATTTTTATAACTTAGTTGTAAAAGATGGTCTATCACTTTTTGAAGACATTCTTAATAAAGTATAATTTGCTATAAACTTTATTTTTAGAAGTAATAAAATACAAAGAAAAAAAAATATAAAAAACTTGTCACGATTGTTGATTATAGGAAGGATCTCTAAGATAGAGAACTTAAGTGGGAGACTTGTGTTTGAGAGACTTGTTTGGGAGAATGTTCAAGAGATAGATTGCCATTGATAGAGCGTAATGCCAAAAATAAGGGGGAAGGAGGATAGAGGCGTGAGCAAGGAGGGCACGAACTAAGTTGTTTATGGTTCTAATTTTTCGTTCGGCTTTGCCATTTTGTGGAGAGGTGTGGGGACAGGAAAAATAAAAAATAAGGTCGTGTTTGGCGCAGAAAAGTTTGAATTGATTATTATCGAATCCCCTCCCATTGTCACGTTGGAAACATTTAATATTATTTTCAAATTGTGTCATAATTAACGTGCTGAATGACGAAAAAATAGAATAGACTTGGGAGTTATTACCAATGGGCAACGTCCATAGGAAGTTTGAATAATCATCTAAAATCAACATATAGTATCAATGCCCGGTGTGCTTAAGATAGGAGACGTCCATAAATCATTGTGTATTACATCAAAAGGCATTAAAGTACAAGTGGATGAAGAATAAAATGGCAATTTGACATGTTTCCCAAAAATATAAGATTTACAAATAGGAGGAGAAGGGACATGTTTGTAAGCAATAATTTTATTTTTGCTAAGGGAGCGTAAAATAGAGTCTCTCGAATGTCCTAATCTATTATGCCATAAAGGAGATGAAATTGTTGTAAAGGTTGATGGAGAAGAGGTTGGATAGCTGACGGAGGTGGTGATAGGATAAACGTCCCCGGTGCTATCATATCTCACTATCGCATCCCTGTCATAAGGTCCTTCACAGAAAAACCAAAATGATCAAATTCAAGGGAAACATTATTTGTCGGTTGTGAAACGACCCATATAGATTAGATTTTTGATAAGTTTCTGGGCATGAAGGACATTTTTAAGGCTAACGATGGGGGTGTGGTGGGGAAAGAGATGATTGTCCATAACCTCGAATGGGAATGCCTTGTCCACGACCAACAATAATATTATTAAATTGCTTATATTGAAATAAGACTAGAGAGTACCTTGGGATGCCATCATATGAGATGTGGCGCCAGTGTCTATGTACCAACTGTTGTCAATAATGTTGAGAGACATCGTGTTCATATCTATCTCAATATATGTCGGTGCATAGGTTAAAGTAGGAGAAACATGTGCACTATATGCCTATTGTGGACGTGCACTAAGGATGCCGGACTGGGTCGGTCGGGCCGGGGGTTGGGCTTAGGAGGACGTCGGGTAGGGGCAAGGTGGAGTATCCCATGTCGGTAGGTCCCACATAGCCCATGGTGGGTATACAACCCATGACGGAGGCTGCTGCCACTGTTGGTGGCTGCCAGCCGGCGAGGGCTACCTCCTATCGCCGCTGTCACTGTTTTCGGCACTGCCGTTGTTGCCGCGGCAGTGCTCGGAATTTCTTCATTTGTTATTCTGGGAATGTGAGCCACGTGTTGGATTGTTGGCTTGCCTGTGGGATAGGGCGGGAGCCGAGCCTCTCAGATCAGCATGGTTGTCGCCGATGGCTACGAGGGCGGCATCGGCTGTGTTGGCATTAGTCGTTGCCCTCTTTGTTTTTTGGGTTTCTTCAAGAATGAGTCATGAACGAGCCTCATAGAACGGAGGCAATGACGTGCTTTGTTGGAGGATGGTAGCGACACCGTCATAATTTTCTGTCAAACTCGCAATAAGTTGCATCACCAATCGTTGATTAGTGACCGATGCACCGACGTTGGAGAGTTTATCGGCAATCATATTAAGTTCTTGACAATAGGTCGACGTATTAGAAAAATCGTCCTGCTGAATGGCCTGAAATTAATTTTTCAGATACAGGCCACGTTGTGTCTTGTTGTCATGAAAAATACTTTCCAAACGCTCCCACATTTGTCATGCAGTGGCATCAGTTTCAATGATTGTATGCAATAGATCGTTTGAGATTGTGCCGTAGATCCATTGTAGGACAACCGCATCTAAGCAGGACCAAAGTTCATCGTTAGAATCATCAGATCTTTCCAGGGGCTTTGATTTTAGAGGGATGATATGGTCGATGACTTTGTATACACGACAATGAATCTTAAATAATTCCGCCCAAGATGAATACTGAACATTTTCCATCTCAAGAGTTATGGGAATGAAATTCTTGATGTTGTTAACTGCAAGAGCAGGGTGGAATTTAGGTTGTTCATCCATTGAAAATTGGAGAGGGAGAGAGGAAAGTCGAAGAAAGAAGGGAGAGGGCTGCCGAGGGAGGGAGAGGCAGCGACTTAGAAAGAAAAAGAATTTAGGGTTTGACTTCTGATACCATGTAGGAATATATTCATTGTCTTTCATTGATTATTGTGTACAATATATATAGTGTTACATAATTACAAACTAGGTAACTAAATCTTCCTAATTACAATTGAAATATAAATTTACCTAATATAAAAGATATATAAAATATGATAATATTCTATCAATGGTAATATATAATATATGATAATATTCTATCAGAAACAATAGGTGAGGATAGGAAAGAATCAATCAAGAAGTGATGAAAATAATTGAAACCAAAAGTTCTTTATTATTTGTTGAGCAATATGTAGGGTTACATAATTTTACTTTTGATTTAAATAATAAAATTAAGAAAAGAAAAGTTACATAGATAAGATTAAGGCCATGTTTTACGTAATATTTGTATCATATAAACTATAAGATTAAAATTCTAAAGTAAATGCTATTTTAAAAGTAAAACAAAAAGAATTATCTTTTCTACTGGCAACTGAATTGTAATGACACAATTCATTTTTAAGTCCTCCTCTATTATTGAACAAAGTGTAATCTTGTATATATGATATTATATAATAACTATACAATCTTAGACAATATTTAATTTGTCATGTCGGAAGTGTACAATTTCTACGGATACAGCATTACTAGACGAATCCCCATAAAAGGTACTTAGAGTCAGATAACATCGTAACAGAGGTCTCAGAGACTTTTCATTAAGGTTTTTAATACGTTGACTAATCTAATCTACCATTGACTTTATTTGCCACAATGTCGAAGTGTTATGCACGTATAAATCTACTTGGACTTTAATCCTCAAGTGTCTATGCATGCATCAAGCATCCATCATAAATGGTAGAGTGAGTTTAAGTTTGGCAAAATACATACATTACATCTCTAACTATATGTCGAATTCACACTCTAACTAATTGAAAATCTATTAATCATTGCACAATTAAAACGTGAATTTATTTATTATATAATACATATATAATCAGTTGCACATGAAATGTGTTACACACTCGCCGTCATGTGTTACACACTCGTCGCCACGTCAAATATCTTTTAATTTTTATATTCTTATCATATTTTTTTTATTAATTATATTTTACACTAAACCACATCACCCACCCATCTTTTATTACACCGAAAACACCATATCCGTCATCACCGGATCCACCATTATCCACTTTTTTCTTTTCCAAAAATCACCCCAAAAATTTAATTGGACACACGCCGAGGTTATAACTTAAATTGGACAATTAAACTGCAAAAATAGATTTTGTAGCCATCAAAGCTTCGATTTTGTCATCATTGCTTAAAATTTTTCAAGACTTTAAAAACTTGCATTTGCCCAAATAAGTATGGAAAATTCAAAATTCATCAGCGAAAATTGAAAGTTTCAGCCTTTATAGGAGAATTTCTCCAAATGGGTTAGGCTTTGTCGGTTTAGATTTGAATGAGAAGTAATTTTTCAATTTGGGTTTATTAAGAACCAGTTGAAAAGTTGCAGTGAAGAAATTAAAATATGTGATGAAAAAATGGAGGAAAAGAAATAAGAGGACGTGGGTGAAGAAGAAGAAATCTGGGGGAGATTGCAACTAACAGTGATAAGAAAAATGGAGGAGAAGAGAAGGGGGAGGGGTGGGTGAAGGAGAAGAAAGAGGAGGAGGGCAAAAATCAATTTTTTTAATTTAAAAAATTATCTTTTCGCCGTAATTCGGAACACAATGCATCTTTTTAAAAAATATTTTTATATTTTGTGTCACATCTCAGAGAGTCACTAAATATTTTTTTAGATGGTGAGGGAATTAATAGATCGTTTGATTAGTTGGAGTGTGAATTCGATTTTACGGGTATAGTTTAAGGTGAAATCTAAGCATTTCTGAGAGGAATTGACAACGTAAAAAGAAATTTATACAATTAAGTAACGTAAAATATACTTATACATAACTCTACTTAATATATAATAATTAAATAACTTATTAAAACATGTTAAATTACATTGATGGTGTAAAAATTATTCACACAATCAATCTATATAACTTAAAATCAAAGGAGAAATCAGGCTTTTTGGATTAGTCCTTAGCCTGGTTATATATAGAGTTTACGTTTTGTGCACTGATGACTTAAAATATATTTACATCATGGGTGACTCGACTATAAGGCCAGTAAAGTAACCACTTGGGGCCTCAACTTTTTGGGAACCCCATTTTTTTCTTAAAGATGTATTGTATATGTATTAGTAAAAAAATATGTGTACATTTAAATTTGTAAAAAAAAAAATGAAGCGAAAGTAAATACTTTAATGTGAGGATCATTCCAATAATTAGAGAACGGAATAATTTTTAATGGATTGTTTCACTACATGAATAGGGTAGCTATTTTTTGTCTCATTTATATCCTAACGACTAATACGGACCTACATTATTAATTCTATATTTACCTTTTTCACTCTCTTTTACTATTTTTATTCTCAATATTGAAAAGTCTCTCAATCGACAACTTAATGTGGCTTACAAGTTACAAAAGATCAAATTTTGCTTTCCGGTATCTTCTTCCAATTGTCAAGCATTACAACAAGCAATCATTATATTGAAGCAATGCAACACTATTTGGATATAATTATATCAGCTTATCTTGCTCTGTAGTTTCTTACCCTTTAATTTCTGCTACTATATATTATTTCTTGTACTTCGATTATCTTATTTATATGTGGTAGCTGCTGCTCCTTTTTTCAGACTGTTTTATCATGCCTTATTCATTTTCGTTACTTTTATTTTTCATACTACTTTGAATTGCTTGTCCTTAGCTGACCTTTTCTTTTGTCATGCTTTCTCTTGAGCCGATAGTCTTTCGGAAACAACCTCTCTACCTTCCAAGGTATGTGTAAGGTATGCGTACCTCTACCCTCTCCAGACCCTATTTTCTGGATTTTCACTGGGTATGTTGTATATCAACTTATCAAATTCTTAAGCCAGTTTTATTATTCTATCTTTATTTATACTTTTTCATTGAAAATTTGTCATTGTTGATATTTCTCTCTTTTAAATTTGGCTTAAGCCCCAATCTTGTTGAGACGGCCTGATTTACACAATCAAATTACTTATTAGGGAATTGTATATATGTAAATCTCTTGATAAACAATAAACTGATAAAAACCGTGATTGAGCTACTATCACATATTAAGATTCACTTGCAACATATGTCAATAGAAATAACTTAAACCTGCATATTAATAACCTGATTAGTCAACCCCTTTAATTAAGTTCATCAATATTAATTAATTTCAAACTAATCAACTTCAGAAAATGGTCATCACGTTAGCAAGCAATCTAAGGACGAGTCTCCAACCTTAACAAATGCAATTAGTAGCCTTCACGTCAGTGATCCAATAAATTCAAATCAGAGACTAATGTCCATGCCATGCCAATAACTATATATAGGTATCATTTCAATGCCATTAACATCATCAAGAAAACATTCCAAAATTCACACAAGATGGCAATTAGAATCCCAGTTATCCTAATTGCCTCATTGCTCCTTCTGGGCCTGGCCCTTCCACTCGCATTCGCGTATGATCATGGCCTGGCCCAGCCAGTTGAGACGGCCGTGGTGATCGAAGGCATGGTCTATTGCCAAAGTTGTGACACATACGGATCATGGTCATTATCAGAGGCAAAGCCAATTGCATCTGCCAAAATTAGTGTTATATGCAAAGATTACAAGAAAAGAGTAAACTTTTACAAGGCATTTGAAACAAATGCATATGGTTATTTCTATGTAGAGTTGCAAGGTTTCAAAATGGGACATTCTTATCTTGACCATCCACTTCACTCTTGTCGTGTGAAATTGGTGTCTTCTCCTCAAGAAAATTGCAATGTGTTTAGTAACATTAATTATGGGCTTAATGGTGCACCACTAAGATTTGATGACAAAGTAATTGATCGAAGTGATTACAAAGCTGTAATTTACACTGCTGGTCCGTTGGCTTTTCGACCAACTTATTGCCCTCCTAAATAAGAAAGAAGTTCAGGCTTGTCACTTACTTCAAATCGACAATACCTTTCAGATATCTTAATATCTATTTTACCAAAATCTAATGTCTCTTTCCAAATCAATTCCGGTGGTCATTTTTGCTTGGATTGGGTACTGAATCTCTATCCTTTGTCTAACCAGGATTGTTGATACTTCATTGTCGTCTCAACTATGAGTTTGTCTTTATGTAATGAATTGTTTTGTCTTCAATGTACTCGGGTTTTGTCGGTCTCACCCGCTCGCCCTTCATGGGAAGAAAGTGGAAGAAATCATCTTTCTGGGGTTTGGTGTCAAAAGCCCGAATCAATTTGTGTTTTTGTCCAATGTGTTAGCTATACTGAACAACGTCAATTGTATGATATTACTTCTTATAAGTTATGGCATGTATACCGAACAACCTAATTAATTGTATGATATTCTTACCTTTTTTGTTCTATTTTTTCTTCTTAATTAAAAACTGAAATACCTCCGTCCTCCTTGGCATAAGAAAGTGCGTTGGGCAATATTTTTGTATCTAATTTAGCACATAACTTGTCTTATTTTTAAAATTACAAATATCACAATTTAAGGAAGCTTACATGTAAATATCCTTTGAGGGATTTATACTAGCAACATATATAACTTAAACTCCTGATAAAAAGATAAACTAGTCTACTATCACATAATAAGATTCATTGTTAAGAGTAAAAATATCTTTATTGTGTCAATATGTATAACTTAAATCCATCCACTTTAGGTTCATTATAACCCCGCATATCTAGGAGACTAGGACGAATCTTCAACTTCAACAAATACATTTAGTAGCCTTCACGTCAGTGATCCAACAAATTCAAATCAGACTATAGGTGTCATTTCACCCGCAAGGGTAGCCAAGTTGGTGTAGCAGTAGAGCGCGGGACCGCAAAGTCACGAGTTCGATCCCCTGCATAAACCTTCTTGGTTGAGCCTGTCACACATGGCTTGCCAAGTGTGGTTAATCGGCTGACGTGGTTTGCAGGCTATTGCGTCAGTCCGGGATTTACCCTGTGCGCACTCGAAAGAGTAGTGGCTGCGGGTTCGTTCGTCAAAAAAAAAATGTCATTTCAGAGACATTAACATAATCAGGAAAACATTCCAAAATTCACGTCCTATGAATCTAGGCAAAGACTACTCATTTTTACCTGCAAGGATTCTTAACCCAGAAAGTTGTGGTAAATGAATCCGTCCCTTAATTAGAAATTTCTAATTCGACCCTTAAGTATCTTATAAAGAAAGCGAAGCCTTTTAATAGGCCTTACACAATACAAATCTGAATAAATCATACCTCAGCACGGGTATGGAACACTAAGTGAGAACAACAAAAAAGGATTCTTCACATAGGACAATGAACATAAATAAAAAAATGAAAATGCGAAACTCGGTCCAAGCGTTATGTTTTATTTTTGCTTAAATAAAAAATAATAATATGATCTCTTTAAAAAAGATGAAAATTATGTCATTAACTTCTTTCCTTTCTTCTAATTGTTCGCTGTTCTAACTCGAAGCATGCCTCCAAATAAACAGTTGTATATACCACAACGAAAATCTTCTAGATAAGATTTGTACGAACAGAATCAAAGCATTTTAAACAAGAGAGGGTCGTAATTCTTGTCAGGAAACTCGTGTGAAAATAAAATGTGGTCATTTATAGCAGCTGGTGATAACATACTAAAGAAAACATTCAACATGAATTTACCCAAAAGCATACCTGGAAATTACAACAGTTGGGAACTGAAAACATTAACCAACCCCAGAAAAACCAATAAAAGCAATATAATCCATCTTTACACGGTTGTCTAGAACAGAAAATATCCTCAATTTGCTGCCTAACTGCAAAACATGCCTCTTCTAAAAGAATATTACAAAGAGATATCAACACACTATGACACACAACAGAAAAAATTATTTATCTTAAGTCTCCACTTGTGCCCTTCAGCAACTAGCTGCAAGGTGATAAAGAAAGATTAAAGGGCGGGACTAAATAAAAGAAAACTAAAACAGCCCGATTGTGTCCTCTTGTAAAGTTTGTTTACACCAGTGTGATAACACCGTCAGATTAGTAGGAACCCATAGGTGGCATGCCAAATGGAGGCATCGGGGGCATTCCCATTCCACCCATTTGAGGTGGTGGGGGTGGAGCGAAACCTCCACCCATACCAGCACCTCCCATACCTGGCATTGGCGGAGCAGGCAAAGCCAGAGGCAGCAACTGTGCATACATATTCTGCAACAAAAAAAGCAGGATTAGCAAGGCCTAGTTGAGACGATAATCGCGTAAAAGAGATGGTCAATTTGCCACAGCCATGCATGTGATGTGGCACCTATCAAAACATTAGCAACAAGCTGTGCAACTTGTTACCTCCCAGGCTAAAAAGAAGGAAAATAGGGAAATAGTGCCATGATAGACAAGTCAATAACTACCTGCTGCTTCATAACATCCTTCTCTTCGTTCTCTTTGGCTTTTGCTTCTTTTTGAGCCTCAATCTTATCTTTTATGAGCTCATCTACCTTGCCTGTATATTCACGGATAAACTGCACCAGAGAAGGATCCAAATTAGAATGTGGATGCAGATAACACTGGGCTACTGGAAATTCAAAAAACTAAGGCAGACAGCAAAATGACGAGGGGGAATAAAAGAGAAGGTAGAAGGTATGCATTAAAGAGGCATGACAAAAAAGTCATGCAAAGTTTCAAATACTCCCCCTCAAATGTAATGATATACGTAAAAGAGGAATAGCACTACACAGAGGTTAATTGAAAAAAAAATCTACTAACTGATGAAATAAATTATCATGTGTTTAAAAGATGCCGAGGCAGATCAAGGGTTTAGGACTTAGACTTGTCAAACAAGTGACAAATACTTGTCTCAGATTGGTGATTATACATCCTTGCACAGAAGTCTACCTTAAAGATATGTACCACAAAATGCATGGCTGCAGCATCAAAATTTGAAAAGGCTCAATCAATAGGTTAACCAGGGGAAAGGACACAAATAGTGCAGCTATAACTCTACCTAAAACCAGATAAAGAAATACGCAAATGCGACACTGCACAAACAGACAGGGCAGGAGAGGAGGTCAGTGAATACCTGTAATAGATATGGGAATGCAAAGTCAATCATATTATTCATCCATGCTAGCTCGAGGGCAACATCTGGGCGAATCAAATCATAACAAACAAATAGGCATGATGCAAAGCATTCTTTCTTTCCCTGCAAAAGCACACAACCAGAATTAGAAGATTGAATGCATTTTCCCACCACAGTAATTTTTAGATAAGCTTTAACCAGTGCACTGTTAATGCAATCAAAGTTACTCTACTCTTGGACTAGCAATACCATTTCCACAAAAATATAATATATCCTCTGTTTATTACTTCCCTAGCAAAAAAAGATTCTCTCATTCTTTAAACGAATGACGACAGCTCTTCATATGCGATCCTCGGAAAGCATAGCCACTTCCAAGCCAGATAAAGGAGGAGGGTTGCAGTGAGTTTCCAGACAACGGAAAAATTGTCTAGGTTGGATCCATATAGCCGATCCCAACTAGTTTGAAATTAAATTGATTGATTGATTACAAGTCCGAGAAATGTTAACTGACGAAGTTACTATCTATTAGCAATAAAATGTCCAAATAACAAATTATCAGTATCTCCAAGGCACCAGAATATTTATCCCCACGACCACATCCAACCCCCAGTGAGACCTTCCTGGTTTATAACAGTTATTACGTACTGATGTGTTATATTAGATGCAAATGCACCGGTGCAAGAACTGACTTTCTTGATTTTCTGTAGATTTTTTTCATCTCTCCTTTTTTTGGTGGGATGACACCAACTAGTTGGGGTAAAAAGCTTAGCCTAGTTGAAACACTTGCCTTGAGTCTATTTTGTTTGTTTAAACATTATATGCCCTAGTGAGAATAAGTATGAGAGCTAGAGAACCGTAGTTGGTAGTTGTTTGGGGGGGGGGGGGGGGGGTGAAGGATAGGTACGGGTGAATCTTGAAACATTAACCACTGGTACCTGTTCAATAAAGTAAACAAGCAACTCCTCAGCAAGTTCACGATCGCCAGATTGTGAGGCTGTTTCCATTGCATCTTTATAAAGATTATCTTTCTTCGATAGAGCAATAGATTGCTTCCACCGACCAGCCTTTTTGTAGATAGAAGCAGCGACACGCCTCATCTCAAGAAGCTCATGTTTCTCTATCTGCTCAAGCCGAACAGACAAGAAATGGAACTTTTATCAGAATTATGATATAACTATGAAGAAAGACAATTTAGTGCAACCAGCCATCACCTTCTGTGCAAGCCCAATCTGATCAAAGTTATCATGCAATTCAATTGATTCACGTAGTCTGTCGTAGTCTTCTTCTTCAACATATATCTCATTAAGGGCCTCATTCACAGCAGAAACATTGTTGCTTTGAACAGCAATCATATAAGGCTTCACTAGGCGAAGGTGACCCGCCTGGTATCAATCCGACAAAACAGAAAAAGGGTTAGCAAGAACATATACCAAAGAATAATCAAAACAAGCCTTGTAAGTAAAGGGTCTGAGTAATAAGTTAGACCTTTCTCATTATATCCACTACACGTGTGTGATCCACCCTAAGTGCAAGAACATTTAAAAGACCATTGATCAGATCAGGATGCTCTTGCAAATAGAAGTGGACAGCCTTGTAATAAAGCTCCACATTAGCAACTTTCACAACAATATCTTTGAACTGCATATGATCCCAAGCATCTGGAGAATGATTCATAACAGTAGTGGCAGCATTATCAAATTCATCATATTGGATATACAAATACGTGAGCTCCTTCCAGTGCTGCTGCTCATCACAGGCACGAATAAGCTTAGGAATGTTGAGACGGGTAGAGAATAATTTGATGTGCTCCATGAGCTTCTCATGACGATATCTGGCATATAGAACACCAAGTTCTGTGAAGATACCCATATGGGCGCGCTCTAAACCAAGCCCACTCTCCATAAGAGAGATTAACTCATTGAAGCATCCTCTGTTTTGGTAAAATTCACTCACTTCCTCCAAATCATCTACCTGCAAAATCAAAAAAAGACACCACCTATCACCAGTAATCCAGAAGATCTCCTTACATTTTCAGTAAGCAAGTTCAAAAGAAATACTGATAAGCACAATAGAAGAGAAAAGTGAAAGCTACCTGTACTATAATGTTAAGCCCACAAATTTGAGCTAAGCGGAACTCCTCAGCGTCAACACAAGCAAAGCAGACTTCTTTCCATGTCTTTGCACTGTTCGCTTTACGTGCTGCATCAACAGCACCTTGGAATTGATTCAACTTTAAAAGAGTGCTTGCCAACTTAGCCCAATTAGAAATAAAAGCAAATATGATCTTTGCAGCCTCATACAAGGCTGCATCAAACAAGCGATCGCCAACATTTGGTAGATTAGCAACATTTGGCATCAGAATGAATTCTTCAATATCACCCAATCGATCAATCTTAGCATAAGCATAAATGAGTTCACTGTCAACCTTGGGCTCCTTAGTCTTTTGCCTTACCATAAGCAAATACTTCACTAAGTCATGATAAACATCTGCATCCTCTGCAGCATGAATGACATCCAAGAATTGGGTGGTATCATCTGCCCGAATAAATGATTCAATAGCATCACTCACTAATCCCTCTCTGAGTTGAGCTTTAGCCACCTGGCTCCAAACAGCATCTTCTTCAACTCGGAATGCAAACTCCACAGCTCGATTTATATCACGGATACTGTCAAGCAGAACATTGACAGCCTGAACATTCAAGTTGAACTTCTTGAAGATAGCAAAAGCTTCTTCATAGAGCTGTGCTTCAACAGCAACCTCCCCGACTGCAGGACCATCAAAGTTATCAAGCCTATTGATATAGTCCATAACTCTAGATGGATCAGCCTTAATGGCTGTCAAGATAAGCAAATTCTGCAGATTAAAGTTCCCACTAAATGCAGAGTTTTGGAGCACAATCTTTTCAAGAAGCTCAATCAGTTCATGGGGAAGATCAGCTGTCATGAAAGCTTTAACAGCTGCAGAAACTTGTTCTGGACTCTTGCTTTCAGGCAGAGCAGTGGAGACAACTTGATCTATAAGCTGCCTTCTAAACTCGTTCTCAGGGTTAAGAACTTTCTCCCAAAGATCACCATCCATCCTCTCAACGACATACCTATAATCATTATAATAACAAGGTTTGTTCATCTTCAGAAATCTGATACGTGATAAACCAGCAGCGGGAGACTAACAGAAAACAAACCTGGCTTGAAGTTTGAACAGAGAGTTTTTATTTGTTACATTAATAAGTTCATCATCACATTGACCTCTCCTATACGCCACAACAGCAAGGGTCGGATCGCGCTTCTCACAATATTTACCCACAACACGAGAGTCATAATATGGGTTGGTCGTGAGGAAATGCTCCGGATTGTTATTGCTATCTATGATGATCTTACCAAGAGCATTGTGTACATGCACATCTTGGCTTCCTTCACTGACAAGATGCTCCAAGAACTGTGTAAGCAGTCGGAGTCGGTTCCTGACAACCAATTGGATGAGCTAAATACACAAATTTATACTGACAATTAAAGTGGTTGTAACAGGAATAGACAAAAACCTTTTTTCACATTCAGCCACAAGTGGCTCAACAGGAAGCAGAGAACGAACAGAAAGGATCAAGCCTTTAATAAAATCCTCCGGACACTCGTCATCTAAAAGCTGCCCCACAACTAAAGGAGCATTTCCTGGATTGACCTGTTACATAGAGGATAAAAGCTTGTAATTCACATGTTAACAAAGCAACTACTAAACAGAAGCTAATACCAACCTTTTGAACATAACCCTCAATATATCGTAGCATATTGTTAGTGTACAGGTAGTGTGTGAGATCAGGAACAAAACCAAAGCGGTCGCAAACATTGATTAGAGGTCGGGCATCAGGAAGTTTGGCTTCCATCAAGAAGTTCTTAGTCTTTTCAGGGTCGTAGAAGTTAGATTCTCTTGTCACGCGCTCAACCTCCTTGATTTGTCCAGTCCTGGCAGCTGCCTCAATATACTTAAAGTGGATATCAGGATCCTCACTGCACAAGGCCCAAAAATCATTTATTGACTAATAATTAAAATTAGCCAATCCAAAATGTCCTATGATGAGTACACACCTCGAACTCAGATATGATCCCAAGAAGAAGTACAACCCATCGTACGACTTGAATTGCTCAAAAAGCTTAATGCAGGCATCAATACCCAACTGCTCACAGTACTCTTTTGCAACCTGATATTAATGCAAGCATAATCAGGTATTTCGTTACAAGTATGTTACAATTCACAAGAAGCAATAATTACATACATCGCTACAAGTATGTCACAATTCCCAATAACCAATAATGCATAAGCTATGCCAATATCAAGCACCAGACTCTTCAGAACTAACGTAAATAACTACCTGAACTATTATTTGAAGGTTGCCTTTGATATTGATCACCAGAAGGTCCTTCATGCACTCAAGCGCCCATTCACGTGAGACAGTCCCAAAGAATTCAACCAGAGCCTGAAACATACAATATAGCTAAATACATGCCCAACAACCCTCAATAGTAAGTCAGTATGATCACTGGAGCATACTGACCTGAGGCTCAATTGCATGTGTATTAACAATGATGCGCTTGATATCAGGTAGTTCACTGTAGTGCTGCAGAAACATACATAATTAACCAATTTGGTAGTCATCTTATGACAAGTAAAACTCAAAAATGCTGAAAAGACCAGTCAACCTGTAAAGCTCGAATGTAAAGACCAGCTTTTTCACAAAGTTGAGCAATTCGTGGTCGATCATAATGACTGAACATTCCATTTGCTAATATAGCATCAGCAACATTAGGGAAAGTCACAAGGTTGATTTCCAGGACCTGTATACAATAATTATACAGCCTAAGCAAAACGTATATGCAGAAAGATGTCCGTTAATGAGAAGGGACAGAAACCTTAGTCTGGAGATAACCATGCTCTGGAAGGTTGGGCTTTAGAACATCCAACAAAAATGCTGTTGCCTCACGGATCATGTTCCTCTGATGTCAAAACAGAAAGAAAGAACCATCATCAGCTGGTAATTTCACCTCAGAGAAATTATTAAAGGGTTCTGAATCACACATCAGTGCATTTAACATCATTAAGCAGTAATTAACCTGAAGAAATAGGTCAGTGATTGTATTGTAATCAACAGGACACCCTCCCTCCATTTGAGACATCATGAGCGCAAAATTAACAGCACCCTGCACATAAAGACAAAATTATCCGACTTCATCCTCAACAGCAACATGTCCAATTACTTCACTTCCATTTTGTTTCAGGAAAGAAGATGCAACTTTTCCAATGTAGGAACAATACTTCATAACTGACAGCATTAAATAAGAAATACTCGCTCCTTGATCAAAGGAAAGCAAGAAATACCTCTCAAGAAGAAGAAATACATGCAAAATTTGCATCATGTCAAAGACTGAATTTGGCACAGAAACTGAGTTCATTCCGTTAAAGTGACTGCATGAATGTAGCACCCCGAATATTTTCTAAGTATTTAAAATGCATTCGGAAGCCTGTCGGAAGCTATTTTACTCGTTTTTCGTGTCAAAAGTGGACACTGATAAAAATTAGTGGTTATTGGTATATATTTGTACAATGTGAACTGGAGGTGTATGGAAGTATACAAGTATGAAACAAGGGCCAAAACTACCAAAAAGTAGGAGAAAAGATCACCCAGGAAGGAAGTGGGTATAGTGCATTTAGGCCCCATAGCAGCTCCATGGCAGCTCAAAAGAAAACACGCGAGCTGCTATAGAACTGTACGGTAGCTCCATAGCCGAATGATAAAACAACTCATGTTATGGGCTCACTGGCAGCTCCATAGTGCGAAGGCCGAAACAGCTCATGCTGTGGACTCGTATGTAAGCTCCATAAAACAATGCATGTGTTTATATGGACGGACCAGTTTCTGGGATGGAGAGACCCCACAACATTTTTAGCAAGTGTGAGCTTTTTGAAGGGGAATCGACCTAGGATTCTACTACACCATACAAGGTATGATTTCAATCAAATTTTGTGTTAATTCACGTTAATTAACACCCATTAACCATGGAAATTCCTAGATTCCACCAAGATCATCAAGATTTCATCCAGAACCAGATGAGGTAGGGTATGAGTTGACTTCCAAAGGTAATACCCAACATTTTGACTCATTAAATTGGTGTTATGGGGATTGTTTGAGAGTATTGAATATGGTGATTGGAGAATTTATTTGTGGAATTGCGAGTAGCCACTAAAGGCTTTAAAGGGGGTTGGTGTTAGAGATGGGTTTGATTCTAATAAAATGTGGTGAATAATGGTCTTAAATGAACTTATTGGATGTTTATGAACTAAAATGAGTGTGAAAACCAACCATAAGATGGAAATTCACGTTCAATGAGAATTGAATTATTCATGATTTAAGCCTTAGTTCAAGTTTGGTAAATTGAACTAGTTGTACATGTTTTGATGATTTTACCCTAATACTTATTGATTGTGAGTTGTTGAACACTCCGGAAACTTGAAGAAGTGAATTGGTGCAATAGCTTTGATAAGTTAAGTCTAACCTGTTAAATGTGATTTTCGACTAACTCATGTATTCCAAGTGTTTGATTGAATGCCTAAATGTAGTTGTGGCTAAGTACTTGTGGCTGAGGGGGCAAGAAAGTGCCTAATTCACCATATTTGAAGCTCGGTTGCAAAGTATGTTATGAACTCCAGTTACTAAAGTTAGTCGTATGTGATCTTGTTTGACACTCGGCACATTTTTTTTGTATAGGGGCCACGCGAACGCAAGCCCCCACTGTTACAAATTATGACGTAGGTTCGACCACTTGGGCTGACCTTACGCAAGTGCCCCTCCAAAGTGCAATGGAGATCACAAATCTAGGCCATGAGCCTTTTTAATCGCCCATTGACCCCGTCTATGTAAGTACTCGGCATATTTTAATGATAATCATATGGCTATGATGGTGCTTTTTGGCCCATGTGAAACATGTTGAACTGTTTCCTATGATTAGTTGACTTAATGTCATGTTGCATTATGTTTAATGCCTATAATGGGAGTGAGGGCAACACTCCCCAAGTATGTTGTGGTAGGGTTGCCCGAGGCTGTAGCCTCAATACTTGTAGATCCACATCTTGCCTTTTGGAAGTGAGGACGACACCTTGCATCATGTGTTAATTGCCAAGGACGCCATGCATGTAGATACATTAGTTATTGGTTTCAATTAATATGAGCTTTTACAATTTTACAGTTAAGTCTTTTCAGTTGCATGAATACCTTTTCAGTTAATACAGTTATCTAGTATTTCAGAGGGTGTATTCATTTACAGTTACAGTTTTCCATTTCCATTTATGAAATATTTATCATGCTCATACATTTCATGTTGTTTTATCAGTAAGTCTTGTCCTGCCATTTAATGGGTATTCGATGAGACTTACTGAGTATTTTTTATTATTAGTCATTTTTATTAAAAGAAAACAGTATCAAGGTGATACTGTTAAAAGTACACAAAGACTTGGTTACATTAAATACCTAAGTTGTCTAGAAAGTCCAGCAAATTATGCAAATCCAACACTACATTTCCTTCTTTCCAAAAGTACAAGAAATGCAAACAATTATATTTCACTGACTGCAACCGACTCCTCTTTCCTTCGAAGCATCTCAAATTTCTCTCCTTTCATAAGGTTCAAATTATGCATAGAGGAATGTTAACCCAGAGATTCTTTAATGTTGAATCTGGGCAAACAAACTCCCAACTTTCAAGCACATACCGGAATTTCCTAGGGCTTACCCAATGAGTGCTATACATAGTGAGAAACATAGACCACGCCTTCCTAGAAAATTCCCAGTGCAACTAGTCATCCAAAACAAGCTCTTTCACACAAGAAGCATCTACTACATAGAAACTATTTCCTTTTCATCAAATTCTCTTGAGTCAGGCATGCTCCATGTGCCACTAGTCATCCAAAACAAGCAACTTTTGTCGGTACAGAAGTCTTCCAAATCAATTTCCAGGGTCAATTGTGAGCCTGCATGGTCTGGTCAGCATTTAGAATTTTATATGAAGACTCGACTGAAAAGGAACCATTTTTATTTGCTTTCCAATACTAGCAATCATCTTTTTTCGACAGTAACACTACTAATTGCATCTTTTGGATAAATTCATCTACTTCCTGCATCTCACAATCAAAAAAGATTCCTTCTGAAACGAAAATTCTAACCTGAATCATAGGGGTGGGCGTATATCGGTTCATATCGATTTTGTATCCGAAAAATATGAACCGAATAAAAGGTTTAAAAAAAAACCGAATCCAACTTTAAAAGAAAAACGATATGTTCAGTTTATATCGCCGAATGTATTTGATTATATCATTTTTTTTTCCTAGTGGGCCGGGCCGGGGGCGGGGCGGGTCCGGAATTTATTTTTTTAAAATTGAATTTCCAACCATGAAATTGGCATTCACACCTACATTACCACGAAATTTCGACGTTGGAATCTATTGTATATCGTGAGATGTTTACTAAAGAAAAGGGAAAATTAGAAACCGATTTGGGGGAAAACACAAATTGATTGGGAAAACGGATGTTTTCGTAAAAATTGGCAGCGCCAAACCGCCTGGCGGCAGTTTGCCCGGCCACGTCTTGAAAAAATACGCAAAATAAAAAAAATCGGGTAAAACGGACATCCGAGCGCGGAGTTGTGACCATTTAAAGTTTTTTACCAATTTACAACTACTTTCTCTCCCTACATTTTATGGCAATGCTTCCGTGATATGTTAATCAAGTTCATGCCGCATTCGACTTCCATAAAAGCTTCATAGATTGACTTCAATGGCTATGATTCAAGAGATAGTAGTAGCCTAAAATAAAAAATAAGATTAATTACATATTTAATTCGGTTTTTCGGTTCATATCCAAAATTAAAAAGCCGAACTGAATCACTAAATCCTGATTCGGTTCGGTTTTTCAAAAAATTGGTTTTTAAAAAAAACGAATAAAAACCGAACCGAACAGCCGGTTTGGTTCGGTTTTTTCGGTTCTCCGGATTTTTTGCCCACCTCTACTGAATCAGTGAAAATATCTGCTAACACCACTTCCATATTTAGAGACAATCTGTACAAATTAGGAAATTGTTCTTTCAACAAATCAGAGTCCGCCCAATTGTCTTCCCAGAACCTGATTCTTTTTTTATTCCCCACCTTCAATCCAACATGCTTCTTGAATTTCTCCCAGAGGTCAACAATCTGCCTCCATACAGCCACTCCATAAGGGTTTTTTACTAATTTAGGAGCCCAAAAACCCACTCTTCCATATTTAACCTCAATTACAGACTTCCAAGGAGCTTTTTTACCCTCATTTAATCTCTATAACCATTTACATAAAAGACTCTGATTATGAGCTTTAAGATTTCTAACTCTCAAACCCCCCTCCTTATGTTTAATCACAGTGCTCCACTTTACCAAATGGTATTTTCTTTTTTCTGCCTTACCTTCCCATAAGAACTTCCTTCTAAGACTATCCAATTTCTTCTCCACCCTAACTGATATAGGAACCATGGACATAAGGTAAGTTGGGATACCATCCAATACACTATTTATTAATGTTAATCTACCCCCAAAAGATAAATATTGTTGCTTCCAGGGAGCCAGCTTCTTTTCGCATTTCTCAGTAACTCCATTCCAAATAGATGTCTTTGAATTTAGCACCTAATGGTAATCCCAAATAGCTGGTTGGGAACTTTTCAATCTTGCAGCTTAAAATTTCAGCCAACCCGTTAATGTTATTGTCAGCATTCAGGAAAAAAAATTAAGCTCTTCATCAGATTAATCATCAGCCCTGTCACTGCTTCAAAAGCCAAAAGAACCACCCTCAGATGCAATACTTGATCCCTATCAGCTTCACACATCAATAAAGTATCGTCAGCATATAGGATGTGGGAGATTTCAATATCATTACCGGACTGACCCTCCAATTTAAAGCCTTTTATCCATCCATTCGTGACAGAAGTTTTTATCATGTGACTCAACACCTCCATTACCAGCAGAAATAGGTACGGGGATAATGGATCTCCTTGCCTTAGGCCCCTTTGAGAATTAAAATAACCAGCTGGATTTCCATTGATAAGGATTAAGAATTTGGCAGTAGAGATACAGAACTTTATCCATTGAATCCATTTCCCTCCAAAATTCATTTTTTCCAATAACTTCAACAGGCAAGGCCAACTGATGTGATCATAGGCCTTCTCTATGTCCAATTTGAAAACCACACCTAGTAGTTTCTTTCTCCAATAATAGTATATACATTCATTTGCCAAAACGCAGCATATGAAATCTGCCTACCCTTCAGAAAGGCATTCTGATTCAGAAACAAGTTTACTGATCACTAACTTCAATCTCTCTGTCAACACTTTAGTTATCAACTTGTAGACACTGCCTAATAGACTAATAGGTCTGAAATCTTTAATGCTGGCAGCCCCTTTCTTCTTTGGAATCAAAGCAATGAATGTAGAATTAAAACTTCTAATGAATTTCCCTTCATTGTAGAAAATCTGAAATGTTTTCAACACATCTTCTTTTATTATGTGCCAACATTTCTTGAAAAAACACATGTTAAAGGCATTAGGACCTGGTGCCTTGTCCCCTTCCATCATCTTCAATACCCTGGTGACCTCTGCTTCTTCAAAAGGCCTTTCCAACCATTGTTTCTCCTCCTCATTGACGCTTGACAGATCTGGACACTCCCAAGAAGGTCTCCATTTCTACTTTTCAGAGAAGAGATCTTTATAGAACTCTAGAATGTAACTTCTGATCAAGTTCTTCTCCTCTACGATATCTCCATCTATTTCCAGCTTATCAATGCAATTGTATCTTCTATTTGAGCTTGCAACTTTGTGGAAAAATAGAGTATTTTTATCACCATGCTTGATCCATAGGAATCTAGTCTTTTGTCTCCAGTGAATCTCCTCGGCCTCGGCTATATCATACAATTCTCTTGTTAAAGTATTCCTAGCAGCTTCTGTCCCTTCCTAGTTACTGTCTCCCTGATTATTATCCAGACTCATATTTTGATCCCTTTCTTCCGGTTGTTGCATTTTTTCCAGTATGCGCTCTTTCCTTCTTCCTAACTGCCCAAACGCTTCTTTGTTCCACTTCTTTAAATCTTCTTTTAACTTCCTCAATTTTTTTACCAAAACCACATCAGGCCTTCCATTGAAGTCATAGGAGTTCCAAAAGTTCTCCACTGTGCTCATGAATGCCTGATGCTCAAACCACATATTTTCAAACTTAAAATACCCCTTCCTATTCTCCCATTCCCCACACTCCATCAAAATTGAACAATGATCAGATCCAACCCTTGGTAACACCCTTGCTTAATGGCTTTGAAAGAGTCATCCCAAAGGTGTGACACCAAAAACCTATCAATCCTTGAAGCTGAAAGTTCATTATTGCCTCTGAACCTAGTATACTCTCCACCATGTAAAGGGAGATCTATTAATCTCGGGTCTTCAATGAACCTTGAAAATTCTCTCATGTCCCTTGTGTTAGTAGCCCTGCCAGTTCTTTCTCCACCAAACCTAACTACATTGAAATCACCTCCCACTATCCATGGCCAATCTTCTAAAACAGCAGCTCCCCCAAGTTCTTTCCACAGCTCTTTCCTCCTCTTTCTATCACATGGCCCATAAACCCCAGAAAAAATAAACTTGAAGTTCAAATTTTTATCTTCCAGCTAGACACTTGCAGAATGTTCACCCATCAATTTCTCACTACAACACCATCTCCTTTTATCCCACATGATTAAAATTCCTCCATTATTCCCTATTGCATCTATCTCTGCCCAATTGCTCCATCTACTTTCCCCAATCTGCCTAATAAAAGAACAAATACTTTGCTTCACTTTCGTCTCATTCAGACAAACCACATCAGCAGGCCATTTTTTTTAGTAATGACTTCACCAATCTCCTTTTTTCAATGTCATTTAATCCCCTAACATTCCAACACAAAATCTTTATATTCATCTTTTGTAAGTTATTGCCTTTCTTGCTCTGACCCTACTACCATACTCATCTCCATAATTAACACTAAAATTCCTCAATCCTTCAAGTTCTCTCCGGTTCCTCTTATGTGGCGATGTATTGTTGTTTGGTGGCTTTGGTCTTGCTAGTGTGCTGCTTTCAATCCTCATCAGAAGACTCGATAATTCCCTTTCATGGTCATCGTCCTTGACACCTAATTGACGACAACATCTTAACATATGTGATCTTAACCACCGAGAGGCATCAATAATATTAAGCCTTTCCTGGATATTATTGTGCCAAGGAAGCATGAGGATGTGAAAAGGAGAATCAATTGAATGTTCTATTTCAACTCCACAGTTCTGGAATTTGGTGTCAATGGTCCCTTGAAGAATTCTGCAACAGGGCAGGAATCTTGGGCAATCAAACTGAGTATTGTGATGGTGTATTTAATTCGAAAGGGCCTGCTTATCTTTTTGGATGCAGACATAGATACCTTTCAGCTCGGTAGCCCCAGCTAGACCCTGTGTCATCTCTCACTCGTTGTTTGGTGTAGTACCTTATGATATCTTAGATGGTTCATGACTTGCTCCATTTTAGACAGTTATAGTATCGTTTGGGAGTTTGTTTTACGCATGTTGCATATTCCCTTTGTCGGGACGTGTTGGTTACCTATTAAATACTATCAAACTTTTTTTTTGATAAGTTTAAATACCACTCCCTCCGTCCCAATTTATGTGATGTAGTTTGACTGGGCACGGAGTTTAAGAAATAAAGGAAGACTTTTGAATCTTGTGGTCTAAAACAAGCCAAAGATATTTGTGTGGTTATAAATGGTAAAGTTTAAAATTAAATTGTTGCCAAATAAGAAAATGTGTCATTCTTTTTGGGACCGACTTAAAGGAAAGTGTGTCATGTAAATTGGGACAGAGGGAGTATCAAACTTTATTGAGAAGGAAAATACTATCAAACTTTTGAGTTGAAATGTTCAATTATACAACTTTGTATACACTTTTATGAGTGTTAGTTATCAGTTTTGTGGTTCACTCAGATGGGGGTAGTTAGTCGGGTGCTGATCATGTTCCCTTAGTTTTGGGTCGTGACAATGGAGCTTGTAGAGAAAGACGAGAAGTTGATAAACATATTACTTGTAAAACCATTCGCAGCATACCTGAGGATCGGATCGAAGAATTGTTTGCAGCAGGAACAAATAGTCAGGAGTATATCCAACCTGTATCAAGAAAAAAGTGAGTTACCAATCTCTGAACGTTCTGATATAAGAAAGAATAAGACTGTCTAAAACTGGATTGCAGCTCAGACAACTAAAAAGCAGTCGGTAATAACCATAGAAAAGCATGCATCACTAACCTGCTTCGAGTATATCAGAATCTTGTCAAACTCCCTGCGCTCAGCAAAAGCGGCAACAACTTTTGGTGTTGCTCTTGCTTTGATGTAGATCTTCAAGGCAAGGTCATTATCAACAGTCTACAATAAAAAGTTTACTGCTGTCAGTAACTTACGTAACAGAATACTTGCACGAAAGAAATCAATTATAAGTGGTGAACAACAGAAAAATTAAATCAGGTTCACGTTGAATCCTGTAATTAACCTTCACAAGGTCGCCAAGTTCCTCACTACACTCTAGCTTATCCTCAGCCAACCAATTCTCTAAGAGGTTCTTCTTATTCTGGTTGACAACAAGTCGTGAAAGTTCCAAGGACTCAAATGCATTGAGCTTCCCTTTAGTCAAAAGTGTACCAAAGTACTGCAACAGAGGAGGTGTTTGCCCTGCTTGAACAGGAACACTCTGCAAATAAGACAACATAACAAGTTATTTTTCACAGGATAGAACATTAAGAAACATACTCAATAGACTTTGCGATTCTCTGTGACCTTGAAGGGCAACAAATAATCTGATAGGAAACATGGATTTGGTAACATAGCCAATACCTGAAATTTAGCAATGGTATCCGGTGTACGGAGTATGCCTTGTGGGGATTCTGCAGCAAGCTCAGCAGCCTCTTTGTACTTGGTTTGAGCAAACAACTCTTGGAAGCGCTGGACAACCTGATGCCATACAAAATTTATAGATGTGAGATCATTATGAAAAGCAGACAGCAACAAATTCCCAACATGCTGAATCCATCAAAATCATTGCTTTTGATAAATTTGCCAACTGCTAACCATAACCAATCAAAGGAAGCGAGTTCAGGTAATATAAAACCATTAGCCTTGCAGAATATTGTTTTACCAGATGATATCAATAACAACCAATTAACTAATTTCATGTTTGATCTAGAAAAAGGAGAAGCATTTTAAAGAGCAAAAACCATGTCTATACTCCCTCTGTCCCAATTTATGTGATGTCCTGTCATTTGCCACGCACTTTAAGAAATAAAGGAAGACTTTTGAATATTATGGTCTAAAATAAGCCAAAGATATTTGTGTGGTTATAGATCATCTCGTTTTGCGTAAAAGGTAAAGTTTAAAGTTAAATTGTTGCCAAATAAGAAAATATGTCATTCTTTTTTGGACAAACTAAAAAGGAAAGTGAGTCATTCTGTTTGGGACAGAGGGAGTACTAGTTAAAAAGTATGAAAAAGTTCCACAGACAGGAGATCTTTACTTTTGAAGAAATAGCGACACTCCATCCAGTCACGGAATCAATTCAAAAGATAGTGCATTCACAAACAACGTTTCAACTTACCAAATTCTCAGCACCAGGAAGGTTTCCTCTTTTGGCAAGATTGACAGCAAGCTCTAGATTATTCAACTGCAACATAATTTGTACAAAAGTTTGTCCTTCATGGTCATGAATTCGTCAAAATTTTCTGAAAACATATCTACAACAATATACATGACACCAGAAAGAAAAGAAAATATACATACTTGTCCACTGACAAAAGGAACAATTGTTGCTTCATTTACTGTGGCTAGCAACACTTGCCCTCGCCTGTTGATGGCATAGAAACCACCAATTGATGAAGCTTCTGAAGTCAGAAAAATAGGATCTGGGCTGATCCTATTTCTGTACACTGCAGTAGCTGTTTCCAAGTCATAGACAAACAGAAGTCCAAGCTTTGTGATGACATATATTAAACCATACTTATGAGAGATCTGCAAAAGTAACAGAGGAACTGTGTTACAAAAAAATGAATTCTTTTAGCTCAAGAAAAGACAAAGCACATATAACAGACAGGAAGAAAAAAGACCTGCATGGCAACTGGAAAATCATCAGCAAAATCTGGAGGAAAGAAAAGATCTGCCTGTTTCTTTGAAAACGAGGGTTTCCCTGCAAATTATTAACTCATTAGGAAACTGACCAGATTCATATCAGGCAATGTTCTCTGCAGAAAGTCAGTAAAACAATGTTCAACTTGAACTAGTCATGGAAAAAAGGGAGGTACTACCTGGCTGGGCGCCTAGCTCAATAACATGCAACTTTGATGTAACCTGTCCAGCATTTGAGGTTTTTGAGGCAAACGAAATGAGTATGGAATCCCTGTCATTTCCAGGTACCTGATTAAAGCAAACAACAGTCAGAGCAGGAAAACATGGAAGCAAGGGGTACCTGACAAGTCAGGAAATTATTGGGAGGAGCTTTGCTTACTCTTATTGAGGCAAATGATGCAGCATGAGCCTCAAGAGCTTGACTGCGTTGCTGATCCACTGAGAACAGTTGCATATTCCCTTTGACCAGTTGGGGCCTCTAACAATACCAATTAAAATGGCCAGCCAACGACAATAGTAAATCTTCATTGAACATTAAAATTAAGAGAAATCATCGAAACAATAATAAATATCATGATTTTTTATGAAAATATATCATAAATATCATGATTAATTGACATGTCTCTACGAAAGTTCAAAAGGTAGCATATAATTGAGATTAAAGTTCTTTCGGTTCATTTCCCAGTACTGCAAAATGACCTCCTTAGGGTGTGTTCAAATATTTCCCCATGTTCGGTTGGTCAAAACCTTTGGATATTTTCTTTAGGAATATAAGTTCCTTAAAAATGAGGAAAATGACTTCTCTAGTGGAAGAAGGAGAAAACAAGTTCCACAAGTGGCATTCCACATTGATTTTGTTTTCCCCATCCTCCAACACACCTCATCTTCACCCCCACCCCCGTAGCCCCACCACCGCACACCCCTACCCCTGTACCCCCACCCCCTCCCGTAGTATTTGTCTAGATTATATACAAATGCTTTTAGGATAATATTTTTTGCTAACGTGCCAAACACCAGAAAATAAGTAAGAAACCCACTTATTTTCCTGGAAAATGTTTATTTTCCATGGAAAACAATTTTCCTTCGCAAAGAACACAACTTAATACCCAAATTCCTGCTATAGTGTCAGAAGAATTTCAATACTTAAAGATGGTCATTTTGACTTGCTGCAGCTGAGAACATCCAACAGCACAGTAACAAAACTCTTGCAGTGCAATTTTATCAGAAGAATATGGCCAAAGTGGAATTAATGTTGCAACAAATTGAGGGACAATGACACAATGAAAACATGTGCAGAATCACATGATTTTATTAAGGCAACAAGTAATTAAACCCTTGTGGAAACAGCCTCTTGCAGAAATGCAGGGTAAGGTTGCGTACAATAGACCCTTGTGGTCCGGCCCTTCCCCGGACCCCGCGCATATCGTGAGCTTAGTGCACTGGGCTGCCCTTTAACAAGTAATTAAACCCTACATGATATTTCCCAGTTTCCCCCTTCCTAAGCACATTAAGGAGTAAGGACACTACAAGTGGGAGCGGGAGAAAAAAATCTGCTACAAAAGAATAAACATCAAAATTCCATTAGCAACATCGCTTAACATTACACACCTCTGGCGAACCTGGGGCAATTCCAATCAAAACCAACCATTTCTCTGAAGGATCACATCGATAGTTGATAATTTGGTTGTTAGCTAGATTGGCTGTTCTATCAAACATCTTTACAGGCTCAGAATCACCTGTATAAAAAAGAGAATTTTGGAATTTTAGGGAAAGACAGTCAACTTAAAACAGTAACTACAGGAAGGAAATACAAAACAGAACTTCTCCAGGCGAAACGGAAGAAGAAAAGCCGGCACTATTATGAGTGAAAAAAGAAAAAGGAAAAAGAAAACTTTACCTTCAATTGGCCAATGGTACACTGAGGTTTGTGTGACAAGACCTAACATCTTGGGGGTAATCCACTTCCAGGAAACAACCTGAACAAACAACGCATTGAAAGTTATATGAACACCATCATAATGCAGAACAAGGGATCAGATGGTCGATAACAGCTACAGCTAAATGAATTCAGAAAAATAATCAAATAAAAGAGCTATTACCTGCTCAGGCATCTGATGTGATTTAATTTTCTGCTTTGCCTCAATATTGAAAATTTGTAAGTGGTCTTGAGTAGTTCCTGGGACTTGAGCTTCAGGGGGAAAAAGGAGAGAGGATTGCTTTGTCAGCAAACATATTAAATAAAAATAAAAACCAGAAGTGACAGGCCAGTCCCATCACCATTTCGCCTAAAAATGAATAACGCAAACCATTTTACTCATACTACTTCCGTGACTCTAATTTAATAAGCTAATACCGAACTCAATCCTCCTCGAGAAGGCATCATAATCAACCTCAATGTATTCCTTTTTATTCTTTCGAAAAAAGTACCTCTCTATGTCCCTCATTTATTACTTTGATGACCAAAAGTATGCTTGCTGTCATTCCTGTCGTCTTTTGTCTAGTCTCAAGTTCTTTCGCATATCAAGATGATGAATAAGGAAAAAAGCTTTTTTACTTGAAGAATAAGCAAACAAACTAACAAGTCAAAAAATAATAAATAGTCGTAGCATGTCCGGCATTGTTATAAAAAATTTAGACAAATCAATAACTTGAGCTAATGCAACAACCATTACAAACTCTTAGGAAAGATCCCATACCTTTTAGAGCCAAAATTCTGGTATTAGGATTCATAAGAGCAGAGTCTGCCGTAATTGGACGCCTCAATGGCTGCATTGGCATGTTCATATCAATAATCGCCACACTATTTTGTGGTGCAGTCTCCCGTACACATATATACTTATCTGATTCCATTGTAACATTGGTGAACGTGATGAACTGCGGATTAACCCCTATACTTTGCAACTGCAACACCAATGGTGGACACAACACAAAATTCAATCCAGAATTAAAGTTCACATAGAAATTGAAGTTCTCAATTCAAAATAATACTATAACCTAGGTCACAAATCTGAGAATGAACTAATATCATAGTTCTAAGCCACACTGCACAAGTTTGCCGGAAACCATGGAGAATGAAGGTTTTAAAGGGAACGGGGACGAGGTAGACCTTAAATCACTTGGAAGGAAGTTGTATCGAAGGACCTGGATACTCATGCAGACATAACGAATGATAGGGCACAATGGAAGAAAAAGATCTATATAGGACATACATATTAGTTGAGAATATGTTTTAATTATATTAGCACTTATACTTTACGCCCAATACTTTTTTAGTTGTCGTCAACCTTTCAGAGATTTATATGTCAGTAGAAAATAAGTTCTAGTACTTTTGTGTTTATTTTATTATTATTTTGAGTTTATATAATATAGGCCTAAGATTAGTTTAAATGGAGTATTATGGTCAGTGAGGATTCATATGACCGACCCCAACTTCACATAGAAACTGTAGTTCTCACATACAAAAAATACTATAACCTAGGTCACGGATCAGGTAATGAACTAATCTCAAAGTTCTAAGCGGCATTTTGTATGTGCCAAGTTTCCAGAAACACCAGATTTTAAATTCACATTGAAACTAAAGTTCTCAATCCAAAATAATACCAAAACCTAGCTCGTAGATCTGGTAATGAACTAATATTATCTCTCTTCTAAACCACAATTCCCACATGCTAGGTTGCCAAAAACACTAGTAAGAATATGAAACTCCATCAAGAAATTAATACATACAAAAATAAGTTAGCAATCCAAAATAATACCATCACCTAGGTCGCAGATCTGGTAATGAACTTATTTTGCAGACACTGTTTCAAGAAACACTAATAAGACTTACAATAAAATTCAGATTCTAAAGTTAAATAGAAATTTAAGTTCTCAATAAAAAAAAATCATATCTCACAGATCTGGTAATGAACCAATATCACAATGTTAAGCCACGTTTTGCATGTGCTAAGTTGCAGGAAATGCTAAGAGGAACGAAATTCAATCTTGATTTTGAATTACATAGAAACTGAAGTTCTCCAAAATAATAACATAACCCAGGTCGCGGATCTGGTAATGAACTAATATCACAGCTCTAAGACACAACCCACACATGCTAAGTTGCCATAAACACTAGTAAGAATATGAAATTCCATCCAGATTTTAAATTTACACATAAATGTGAGTTCCTAGTCCAACATAATATTATTGTCTAGGTTGTAGATCTGGCAATGAACTTATTTAATACGCACTAAGATGCCAGGAACACTAAAGACTAACAATGCAATTGAGAATTTAAATGTACAATAAAACTTAAGTTTTCAACCCAAAATAATATCATAACCTAGGTTGCAGATCTGGTATGAGCTAATATCCCAATTCTAAGCCACATTTCGCATGTGCTAAGTTGCCAGAGACACTACTAATAATACACATTATATTTCAATTTTACATAGAAAAACAATCGTAACTCCCAATATATTACCATATCCTTAGTTGCAGACCTGATAACTAACTAATATCAGAGTCCTAAGCCACATTTCACAGTGCTAAGTTGTCAGAAACACTAGTAAGAATATGAAATTTCAATTCAGATTTTGAATTCACAAAGAAACTAAAGTTCTCAATCCAAATTAATTTCAAAACCTGGGCCATAGATCTGATAATGAACTTATATCATAGTTCTAATCCAAATCTCGCACATGCTAAGTTGCCAAAACCACTAACAAGAACACAAAATTCAATACAGAATTTAAATTCAGATAGAAACTAAAGTTCAGAATCCAAAATACCAAAGTCTCAGATCTGGTAGCGAAGTAATCACAGTTCTAAGCCCCATTTGGCTCGTGATAAGTTGCCAGAAATACTAAATTCAATCCGAAATTTAAATTCACTACGGAAACTTAAGTTCTCCATCCACAATAATATCATAAATTAGGTCTTAGATCTGGCAAATGAACAAATATCACAGTTGTAAGCCACATTCTAGTCGTACTAAAGCACCGAATTCAATTCAGATTTAGATTCACACAGAAACTAAAGTTCAAATATTGGATACAATATCATAACCGAGGTTCCAGATCTTCAATCAACTCAAATTACAATTTTAACCAACATTTCGTACGTGAACCACTAGTAAGAGTAGCAAATCAAGGATACAAAATTCAATCCGGAATTTAAACTCACTACAGAAACTTAAGTTCTCCATTTAAAATAATATCATAACTAGGTCGCAGATCTGGCAAATGAACGAAACGTACTAAAAACATCAAATTCAATGCAGATTTTAAATTCACACAAGAACTACAGTTCAATTATTGAATACAGTATCATAACGAATGTTCCAGATCTTCAATCAACTCATATCACAATTCTAAGCACTAGTAAGATTAGCAAATCAAAGCAATTTCAACTGTTAATACGAATTCGCAATAAGACTCAATCAGTATCTAGCACGGTTAAACAAATCGCTGAAAAAAATGTTAAATCAGAAGAAAAACATCAAATTCAATCCAGATTTTAGATTCACACAAGAACTAAAGTTCAATTATCGAATACAATATCATAACGAATGTTCCAGATCTTCAAACAACTCATATCACAATTGTAAGCACTAGTAAGAATAGCAAATCAAAGCAATCTCGAGTGTGAATTTGAATTCGCAATAAGACTGAATCAGTATCTAGAGTGGTTGAACAAATCGTCGATAAATATGTTAAATCAGAAGAAAACTAGAATATGAATAGTTACCGTTAGGTCACAGATCTGGCAAATGAACAAATATCACAGTTCTAAGCCACATTACATACGTACTAAAAACATTAAATTCAATCCACATTTTAAATTCACACAGAAACTAAAGTTCAATTATTTAATACAATATCATAATAAAGGTTCCAGATCTTCAATCAACTCATATCACAATTCTAAACACTTGTAAGAGTAGCAAATCAAAGCAATCTCGAGTGTGAATTTGAATTCGCAGTAAGACTCAATCAGTATCTAGCACGGTTGAACAAATCGCTGAAAATAAATGTTAAATCAGAAGAAAAACATCAAATTCAATCCAGATTTTAGATTCACACAAAAACTAAAGTTCAAATATTGAAGATACTAGTAATATCATAATGAAGGTTCCAGATCTTCAATCAACCCATATCACAATTGTAATCACTAGTAAGAGTAGAAAATCAAAGCAATTTTCGACTGTTAATACGAATCGTCGAAATAAATATGTTAAATCAGAAGAAAAAACGAATTCAATCCAGATTTTAGATTCACACATAAGCTAAAGTTCAATTATTGAATACAATTCCAGATCTTCAATCAACTCATATCACATTTCAAAGCACTAGTAAGAGTAACAAATCAAAGGAATTTCGACTAAATGAGTTACCGTTAAGGCCTCCTTCATAGTGATCGGAGCATTAGCGGCGGCCATGATTGGCGAGATCTCAACGGAATTGCGAACGGGAGATCTTCGATGAAGAAGTAACCCTTCGAACCCTTCCGAGAGGAGAGAAAGAGATCTAGAGAGACATAGGGGGGTGGTGGGAGAGGAGGGTTCTTTTAAAGAGAGAGAGATGTAGTGGGGAAGTGATAGTACAATGGTTGAAAATGGAATTTTCTTTTTTGTTTTCGGGTGAAAATGGAAATTTGGCTTTAAGAAAAAACGGAAAAGGGTCAAAAATACAAAATATATACGCTCCGTTAATAATTTGGTCTAAAAACATTCTTATAATTACTTTATTGGATCAAAAATACCCTTTTTATAATAAAAGAAACAAAAGAGAGGTTCTTTAAGAATAATATTTTATTAAGAAAAATAATAAATTTAAAATGAATAAATAATTTTTTTATTAGAAAAAAGTATTTTGATCCAATTAAGTAATTATAAAGGCAATTTTTATCAAACTATTAACGGATGACATTTTTATTCAACTTCACATAATTTAAGAGCATTTTTTACTCTTTTTCGTAGAAAAAATAATTGGGAAAGAGAATTCTAGTGTCTGTACAAAAAAAACTTTTTATTGTTATTTTTTGTCAACTTGGAGATTAAAGTTAACCAAATGGGAAAATGATTTGCCCGAAATCATTCCATGCTCACTTACAATTTGAGTCCTTTAGGAAAAGGGTTTATTGGTGTAAAGATTTTTAAATGATCATTATCAATATAATTTTTATTAGGTTTTGATTAATACTTATTATAGAATTATTTGTAATTATTTCATGAATAATTTGATTATATAAATAATTCTATTAGCACGTAAAATTTACTTTTTAAAAATGTGAGATCAGTGTGTAATAAGAAAATAACTTCACAATTTATTCCGGCAATAGTGATAGAAGCAATCAAAAATAAAAATAAATACCAATTCTATTATCAAGGTACGATGAGCAATTATACCGCACATATATACTGTAAATAATATACAAAAGTATCATACACATGGACGTAGTCTTAATTCAACGTGTAGAACAATGACGTGAGAGAAAATTGAGTGATGAAGTAATTGATAGACTAACTCAAAAATAAAAACATGAAATCACAATTTTACCTAATTCTATACACCAAATTAACATTTACAACTCTACCTAAGTTGCTTGTCACGATCTTAACTACTCACGGATGTTTAAAACCAATCTCAGACTTAGGAGGCACCTTATGTTGGTCTTCATAAAATCAATTTGTATTTTATTAAAATGTGTTGATTATGGAGTATATTTTAAGACATGACAGTTTTAGTATAAAAGTTTGTTTTTTAAAGGAGTCGTCATTTTCTATCAAGAACGCAATATCATTTTAATTCTGGCGTATTTCAGATGTTTGAAGGTCCCGCTGACAGATTTGGTTCAAAGAATTTAAACGTATTCATTTTTAATGGGTCCTAAGACTCGCATGAAGAATTCTTGTTGCAGCTTTATGATGAGAGCTTGAATGAGAAAAATGGACAAAAGAAAAAATGAATATATCAATTTTTTTCTCATATAAAGTATAAGCTATTTGCATATATATTACATTATTATTTTATGTAAGTGTATCCTTGCCGTGAATGTTAAGACCTAATTATTGATCTTTGCAAGAGAGACCATGAACAATAAAAAGTGAAGCTTTATTATCATGATTAGAGATGCCATAGATGATGACAATGAGATTAAGTGTAATGAATAGTTTTGTCGTGACATATAAAGCGAGACCACAAAAGAAGAAGAAACTCAAGCTTTAATGGGTTAATCTCCACTTAAAGTTGATCCATTTGAAGCGTTAAATTAAGCAAAAAATACAATGACATTGAAAGCATAACATTCCTAGTATATGGGATGAAGATGGAAAAGAAGGAATTAAAAGAAAAGATGCTTATAGCTAAAAATACAACTCCCTCTTGTCCTTTTACATGTCATATAAGGTTTAACACAATCATAAAGAAAAGTAGTTGATAGCATTAATCATAAAAAGATATTTGACCAAATTATACTTATCTCTTTCTTAAATAAGTAATTAATAATGATATGCCTTTTTGAAGCAAGGTGTTGAAAAAAAATCAATGTCTTCTTCATTTTTTAATGTAATGAATATTTTGAATAAATTTACTTTTTGCCTATGGATGGGAGAGAGTCCTTTTATTTCAACATTGGAGAGAGTATTAATATTATCAAACTAAGGCAACATTTTATTATTTATCATATTTTTGTGATTTCAATACAACATTAAACTCCCCAAGGTAATTTATTATAAATCCACTTTGAGTTCCTTCAACAAATCAGTCAGGATGGCCGAGTGGTCTAAGGCGCCAGACTCAAGTTCTGGTCCTCGTAAGAGGGCGTGGGTTCAAATCCCACTTCTGACAAATTTCTTTCTTTTCCTATTTTATTTGCTTTGTTTACTTGAGCACAAGGAACTTTCCCAATTCGTGCTTAGTTGATAAGCACAGTTGATACTATTCTTATCCCCCCCCCCTCTACTTTGAGATTTTTGCGCCTAAATATTATGAACTTATACGGACCATACTTTAGTTACATTTTTTATAAGCGCATCTTGAAAAAAAAAACAAAACTGATATTCAAAAATCCGAAGGGGTCTTTAATAATAAAATTAAGTAAATTGGTATTTGCATTTTACAATAGTATCTTTAACTGAAGAATTAATTCAGCCAACACTTCTATTTCAAATTACTCTTTAACTTCATTCGTAAAGGTGTTTAAAGCCAAAGCGCCTTGAAGATTAAGACAATTGCCTGACGGCTTGTAATTGTTTATGATCTGTAATGGACCTGGTTTATGAATTCCATCAAGTGCGATAGTGAAACTATTTCTGCATTACAACTGATCAACTTTTGAACAATCAAAGTGAGAAAGAAGAACATCATAATGTTAAGCTTGAGAAGATCTAATTGAGTGGCCATCTAATTCAGTGTATCGACTCCATAACACAAGGTATTAGTGAATATTACAATATATTCACCATATATTTTGTAATTAATGGTAGTGTATAATTATGATAAATATAAGATTCTTATTCTAGTAGGATTCAACATTGTACACACTATATATATTTGTAAGATTGTATTAATCTCTCTTGCCGTTCTTTCTCATTAATACAAATATATATATATATATATATATATATATATATATATAGTGTGTGTACAATGTTGAATCCTACTAGAATAATATCATATATTTACCATAATTATACACTACTATTAATTACAAGATATATGGTGAATATATTATAATATTCACTAATATTATCTCATTTGTTTATGGTGAATAATTAATAATAGTGTATAATTATGGTAAATATAGGATCCTTATTCTAGTAGAATTCAACATTGTACAAGTCAGTCATAGCAAATTCGGATTTCAACATGGCAATGATCTCATTTGTTTATGCATGCCCCTAGGAGGCCTCATTTTTCAGCTCTTAAACGTATCATTTGATACATTAAGGGCACACTTGATTATGGATTGCATCTATATCCCTCTGCACCGATCAGGTTGTTATCATATATGGATGTTGATTGGGCAGTTGCCCGGACACGCGACGCTCAACCTCTGGCTACTGTGTGTTCGTAGGGAATAATCTTATTTCGTAGTCTGCCAAGAGGCAAGCCACCCTATCCCGATTGAGTGCAGAAGCAGAGTATAGAGGCGTTGCAAACATTGTTGCTGAGTTCTGCTAACTTCGAAACCTTCTTTTGGAGCTTCAATGTCTCTTTCGTAAGGCGTATATGGTGTACTGTGATAACATATCCGCGATATACTTCTCGTAACCCAGTTCAACATCAGTGAACCAAACACATTGAGATGTATATACATTTTGTATGTGAGAAGGTTGTTATAGGTCATGTTAAGGTGTTGCATGTGCCTTCTTCATATCAGTATGCAGATATCTTCACTAAATGACTTCCTAGACAGTTATTCCTAGACTTCAGATCCAGTCTCAGCATCCGGCCTCCTCCCGCTCCGATTGAGGAGCGTATTAGTGAATATTACAACTTGCCTTGGTCTTCTGTGAGTTCCAGAGATTCAGATCAAGATAATTCAGCCCCGCAGTTTCTTATATAAAAAAGAGGCTACAACCTCTATATAATAAGGGCATATTCACCATATATTTTGTAATTAATAGTTGTCACGACCCAAATCGGAGGGCCATGACGGGCACTCGGACCTTACATGTCTAGCATCACTCTTCACATACTTACCAGCTAACCGAAATCAACCATGGCCACAAGGGTCGTTACCAAATACTCGGCTGACACATACATCACAGCCGACACAGTCATACATAACTACTATACACAGGACAACTGTCTACAAGCCTCTAAAGAATACATGACATCACAAGGACGGAACAGGGCCCCGACATACCCATAAACATATGCAAGATATCATACAGAAACTAGACTGCAACTCTGGAACAAATAGAGTTTTTCAACATCAGCTGAACCATCAACCTACTAGCACGAATCGTCCCACTGTTTACCTGAGCATGCGGACATGAAACGCAACGTTCCCCGGTAAAAGGAACTTTAGTACGACTGATGTACTGAGTATGTTAGGCATGAACAATAGCATAACAAGAATACAAGAATAAACTGACACGATATCAGTCGACAAACAACAGCCGACAAAAATAGTTGATAGTAACAACAGCCGACATAAACATCTGATAATAACAACAACCGACAGAAACATCTGACAGTAAACAGATGACTAGTAGTAAATGCCTCCAAGAGCCCTAATATGACTAAATGTCATGCACAATATAAATGCGGTATATATATATATATATATATATATATATATATATATATATATATATATATATATATATATATATTGGCCATACATGGGCATATTCCTTCTTCATAACCGCCTCTGTGGGAATCAGGTTATATCGGCCTTTGTGGGCATAACCATTATCATATTGGCCTCATTGGACATCTTCCTTTTTGTGATAGTCTGTACCAGTTACAGGTGGTGTGCGTATATAACACCTTTCCTTTTTCCCATCCCCTACATATATATAATATTTATCATATAATAGTGTATATAATACACGTGGGTCCAGGGTAATACATGAATGCATGAGTGACAATGAAACATTCTGAACTTATCGGATGACATAATACATTTGTACCTTCGGCCAACACTGTGAACATTAACATCTTTTCCATACACCTCAATAAGGATTCATGAACATATACATTCGGCTAACATTGAGAATATTAACATCTTTCATATACCTCAATAAGGATTCAGGAACACATTTAGACATGCTTTGAACATAGGAATGAACAACATGAACATTCTTAACTACTAAGAGTAGGGTAATTTATGGAACAATTATCACGTTTACGTTTCGTTCCTAGAACATGCCAAAAGAAAGAAATGAGTTGCCTTAACATACCTTAGCTGATACACTCGATAATAGAATCCAACAACCCCTAAATTAACCACGTTGCTGCTCTTGAATTACCATAACATTTCTGCTCACATGATAACAATTGGGTTCTTTAAGTAGAAAGGTTGCTGCCTACGTTGTAATTGTTTATGCACAAGAACTAAGCACTTTGTTAATATTAGAAAGTGGAAAAGGAGTGAACCAAGTTGTTGCTCTCTCTCTCTATTACTTCCCCCTACATCTCTATCAATTTAAAGCTAGGGTGGACAGTGGGTCCCACTCTAAATATTCACTATGTTGCCTACCATTGAATTTATGTCTTAAAACATGTCCCTCAACCAGATCCTATACCTAATATTAGTCATATTCCACCTTATTGTGCAAGCTCCACGTGGAATACTAATCACAATCACTTAATCTTGTTCCACACTATAACTTATCAATTAGCCGATCACTAATTAGTCGATCAGCATTGTCAAGTAGCCGATCATTGTTGTCGATTAGCTGATCACTGTCGTCTATTAGCCGATAGGTCTTAAATTAGTTCGGGACCACATTCTTTTATATACTAAGCTATTTATTGCATGCGTGAATATGACATACTTTTCCCAAAGCTCAGGTCTACTTGCATACATCTAGATGCTCCAACCAGCCGACCGAATGTACGGGGTGTTACATCCTTCCCCTCTTAGAAACATTCGTCCTCGAATGTTGGGGTGTCATATCTAATTCTTGTTACGTAGTCAGAAACATCTCCACCACCTCACATGCTATACAATATAGCATACGTCATTACACCAGATCTCATGTGGTCACCTTATACCTTTCTCGAAACCTCAGCGTTAATCTGTAATAGATATGGATATTTGCGTTTCATCTCCTCTTCCGCCTTTCGTGTCACTTCTTCTACATTCTTATTCTGCCATAAAATTTTCACGGAGGCTACTTCTTTAATCCTCAACTTGCGGATTTGTCGATCTACGATAGCACCATGAACCTCTTCATATGATAGGTCATCTGTAACCTCCACATCGTCAATCGGTAGAATCCGGGAAGGATTCCCAACACATGTCCTTAACATGGAAAATCGGATGAACAAACTCTAACTCCAAAGGCAAGTCTAACTCGTAAGCTACTTGGCCGATTCATCGAATTATGCGATATGGCCCAATGTACTTTGGATTGAGCTTTCCTTTTTTGCCTAAATCTCATTACACCCTTTATAGGAGAAATCTTCAAGAAGACCCAATCATCCACTTGGAACTCTAAGTCCCGCTGCCGCACATCTGAATACGACTTCTGACGACTCTGTGCGGTTAACAACCGTTAAGATTTACATTCTCTATAGTTTGGTGCACTACGTCAGGCCCAGATAATTCTGATTCGCCTACTTCGAACCATCCGATAGGAGATTTACATTTTCGTCCCTACAAAGCTTCATATGGAGCCCTTTTGATACTATCATAATAACTGCTATTGTACACAAATTCAATAAGGGATAGATGATTATCCTAACTTCCATTGAAGTCCAATACGCAAGCTCGTAGCATGTCCTTGAGCGTTTAAACCGTACGCTCATCCTGTCCATCTATTTCAGGGTGGAAAACTGTGTTAAGATTAACTTGGGTGTCCAAACCATTTTTGAAATATTCTCCTGGAATTAGCTGTGAATTGCGCATCTCGATCAGATATAATAAAAATAGGCATACCATGAAGGCGTACAACTTGCGTAGTTCTCGGTTGTGTAAGTAGTTTTGACTGCCAGGAATTGAGCTGATTTGATCAGTCTATTAACAATCACCCAAATATAATCAAACTTACGACAAGAATGAGATAAAACAGTAACGTAATCCATATTGACCATTTCTTATTTCTACATCGGAATCTCAATGTTCTAAGTCAGCCGCCAGGTTTTTGGTGCTCAATTTTAACTTGCAGACAATTAAGACATTGATCTACCAATTTTGCAGTGTTCCTTTTCATGTCGTTTCATAAATACATACCCTTGAGATCATAATACATTTTAGTAGATCTATGGTGCATGAAATACTGTGATCAATGGACCTCCGTCATAATCTTATCTCGTAATCCTGTTACATTGAAAATATACAAATGGACTTTCCATATGCTTGAAGGTTGCAGTTTTCTTTTGTTAAATATCCTTCCCGATTTTCTCCACAAATAGGATCCTCATCAGGACATTCATTTTCTTCCGATATGAGGGATGACCCTGATGTATTCTAAGTCATAGGGCTATCACCATCTGAATCCTCCAATCGCACTCCCACTTAACTAACTAATGCATTCCCTCAGATCAACTTCTCTCTTATTCCTCACATTAGTCAAGTCGCTTATGGGTGGATGATTCTATTGTCAACTCAGCTTTGTTTACTAATTGGTGTGTTGAAACTCCTATATTTGTAGTATCTCAACTGTGAACACTTTATAAACAACGTCGTTGAATCTGAAGTGCGCGTATCATCGCAGTTAACTTTCATTCATGATCTGGAAATACTTTTTTTTTCTCACTATTCGTATTTATAAACAACTTCTTTTATCTACTTCTTCTGACACTCGTTCACTCATTTTCTTCCTTGTTGTACTCCTCTTAGTTCCAATATATTCTGGTATACATACGTAACATTGCTCATGATTCCAATCTTTAGAGTTACTACCCCTTAAAAGATAAGTTGTTAACTTAGGACCGACCGACGCCTCACCTGCACAGGTACCTACGTAGTGTAGTCTCGGTCGCACATTCAACATAGCGTTCGGACTCATGTGCCTTCCAGAACCAGGTTCATTCTGTACGTGGAAGATTCTGTAGAATTTATATTACCTAACGTTGGCCTCTATATCCAAGCATGGTCATTATACTTAGATTCAAATTCCTTCACTGGCCTCATGGCTAAGACTCTCTATCGATAGCTCATTGGAAAAAGATTTCCTTGATCTCGTTAAGCTGTAAATCCATTACTTTATCTATCTTGTAGAACATTTGGTCAGTTCATAAATGTTCATAGACATCTATATTTACCTGAAATCTTATCTTCATTATAATGTCATTATCTTTTGACATATATCTTTAATGTCTACCTTGTATCCATAGGCGTCATTGGCCCATTTTTCACCTATTTAGGCGCTAATCTCGAGCTTTACTCACTGTTACTTCCGTTTACATACTGTCTGAGAGGTATGACTGCATAGGTTGTGGAACCGACTCTTCGTATATTTGGATCCAATCCACGGTGTTACATGATCCAACAACTTGTCAAGCTTTCTTGTCTTATCATTATTAGATCTCACATCGACCAAGTGCTCATTCGTCTTACCTTTACATTTCCATTTCAAGTTGCCTTGGGGAAAATCTCTTATCTCAAAGTATTTCTTATACTATCTTCCTGTACATCAGAGGTTCGTCACATTTGGCCGAAAAGTTCTTACTGTCCCTCCTCTACCATTGGTCCTTACGCTGTTCTGGAGTAATCATACCTTTGTGAAACCTGCATAACTATAATCTCATTCACCTTTATCTTTTTTGTCGAAATCCTTCCTTCTATTCGTCGAAAAAACATTTCTGCCTTGATGTTTGAACATACCATTCCATTCATACTTATTAACTATTTTCATATTCCTTACGACCATTCTTCGATTGATCCATAATTATCGACCTCAATTGCCCATATTGTTATGCAGAGGTTATTTAGAATTGTAACATACTGCACAATGAAGTCGAAGACCTTGCCAGTCCAATATATATATCATGCCCTAGCTTACCAACATTGATACATGTAATCCTCAATAATACGCGGTATCGCCCTTTACGCAAGGATGAGAGTCTTATGTCCCCTTCCACTACCGTGGGTCACGCGATCCTTATATATGACTTGGCTTAACTATTCTGGGTATGCCACTTTACGTGATCTTCTCAAATTTACTGATGGTCACTCTTCAGTCGATTCGATTATGGCGATCTGTTCTCGTTAATGATATCCTTGGACAATTCCCAATCAATTCTAGGTAAGACATCACAATTTAGGCCGCACATACATAACATATTCCCACATTCTAATCAACATAAGTCACTGTAAAACGTGTAGATTTTCATAACCTGCTAAACCTTTCAATTATGTCTTCTGCTTTCTATCTATACAACTCATAATCATCTTATCTTTACCCTTGCGCATCAATTTGGGATACTTCGAAATGTTGTGGCCATGCCTGCCACCCTAAACCAACCCCGTGTACCTTTGCAGCATAATTCGGCATGCACTCGACCACACTGACTACAAGACGGTCGGGGCGATCTCACTCGACCTTTACAACTTTAACCCTGAGATATTGCCATCTTTGACCCTCTAAATGTCAGTGATCCCCGGACTAATAAACTCCCTGACCCCTCAAAGGCCTATCTCTATCAGATGCTCTAGGATGCAGTCGTGCCTAAGAGGCAACCAATTGATTCAATACCTGCACCGGTCTCCTCACATCCTAATCAGACGGGGCCGGTGGTAGGACTGATGATACATGAGCTTCCATAAACTCCTTTGGTACTACTAGATTCGTTGATACTTGGGAAAGCAACTTACTTATATCCTCTGAAGGATCTGTCTCAATAGAGATCATACTACTTTTATTTACACTCAATCCAATTTCAATCTCCTTGCTAATCATAACCCTACTGGAAGAAGACATTGCTATAATCATAAACACGATAGGGTCTACAGAGAGAGTCCTTACAATCTTCTGCGTTTAAGTGTTTAATACTTTCTTTACTTCACTCTTTTGTTTTCTTTTTCCAAAGAAAATATTTTGTTTCGCAGACTTGCATTATCTCTTCCGTATATGAGTGAGACAATTCCTCACGATCTCAAATTCTGAACATAATGCTATCACGACCCAAATCTGAGGGCCATGACGGGCACTTAGACCTTTACCTACCGAGCACCGCTATTCACATACTTACCAGCTAACCGAAATCAACCATGGACACAAGGGCCGTTACCAAATATTCGGCTAATACATACATCACAGTCGACATGGCTATACATAATTACTATACATAGGACAACTGTCTACAAGCCTCTAAATAATACATGACATTACAATGACGGGACATGGCCCCGCCATACCCATAAACATATGCAAGATATCATACCTAAACTAGACTGCAACTCTGGATTAAATAGAGTGCTCCAACATCAGCTAAACCAGCAACCTACTAGCACGAACCATCCCACTATTTACCTGAGCATACAGGCATGAAACGCAGCGTCCCCCGATAAAAGGGTCGTCAATACGACTGATGTACTGAGTATGTTAGGCATGAACAGTAGCATAGCAAGAATAAACTGAAACGGTATCAGCCGACAGAAACAACTGACAATAACAACAGCCGACAGAAACAGCTGACAGTAACAACAGCAGACTCGATCTCCTTTCTGTCTTTCTCCACCGGGCCTCATTCGGTGTTTTTGTCCAGTGCGTCCCGCTTCTCGAAAAAGAAATCCAGAAAGTCAATATTGGTATAAACGACCCTTCCCTCGCGTTCGGCTATACCTTCAATAATGCCTTCACTTCACTTCAATATGCTATTTACCAAGGAAATACTACCTTTTTTTAATGGAAGAAGCCGAAAGGGTGAACGAGCGCTGCGGTAACGAGTCGTAAGAAAGATGAGCAGAGCATTCTTTCCGCCGACCTTTATAGGAGTAGGGGAGCGTGGTGAGATAGATAGACGTCCAATCCTACAGATTTTTTGGGGAATCTGCTCCCATGCTGCAAACAGTCAAATCTGAACTGAACCCTATCGCTCTTCTCTCTTTCCTTGCGATTAGGAAGCATACCAGCAGCATGCGTTGCTTGATTCTACTGTGGGTCCTTTTCCAAGAGCAGAATGAGAGCATCGGAATTTGTTCTAAGATCACTAAGGGAATTAGGTCTGTATCGAACTCAATAGGCGCTTTATCAAGTAACTTAACTTTGTGTACTAATTTCATCCTTTGGAGGTAGCATATATGTACCAGCCTCTTCCAATCCACTAGTGGAGTCCGGATCCAAGATAAGGCTATCTGGGGAGGGCCAACCTTAGTGAGCAACTTATCTAACCTGTTAAGATAAAAGCAGAGGTCTTGCTCATGGATTCAGTTGAAAATCTCTCGGAAAAAACATCAATCTGTGGATATAAACATCAATCGCGCCGCCGCCTCCCGCCCGTCCCATCCGGTTCCGGTTCCGGTTCCGAATTCCGGGTTTCGGGTTCACGGGTTCACGGGTCGTGGGCTGTGGGCTGTGGGCTGTGGGCCTTTCTGATATTATCTTTTTGGACCAGAGAACTCTGCCAGATGTACAGATCCCTGAAGTTTCATATGTACAGTTTGGATCAGAATTCTTTCATATGTACAGTTTGGTCCCTAAAGTTTCAATATTTACAGTTTGATCCCCATAGTTTCTGGGAAGGTGACGGAAAGGCTGGACTGTATTTTGGAGCATTAAACAGCCATTACTTGGCTAATTAACTCTCCATTAACATCCCATTACTTGGGCAATTGAGCAACCTCATTCAAGACCTTAAATCAGCCTCACTAATGGCATTTAACATGCCATTTATAGCCCTCCTAATGACCATTACAGCCTTGTTTTTGGCAGTTGGACAGCCCCTCTTGCTTGCTATATATTGAGTAGTTGTTGGCTCAATTCACAGCTGCACAACATGCAGAAAACGCACTGCAAAACACCACTGAAAACACACAAAAACAGCAGCATTTTTCAGTCATAAAAGGGCACAAAACAGTGGCCGAAATCTGTCCAAACAAAGGGCAAAAATCATGCAATTCGTGGATCGGAAAAATGAGTAAACCCTCACATATACACAAGATATACAAAACAGAGACACACTATATACACAGAGACAAAAGAGAAGAGTAGAGAGAAACTCTTCCTTCCTATTCCATATCTTCAGCAAGTCGAGTCATATTTGTTTTCTTCGACATGCTCAACCTATTGGCTTTGTAGTGTTGAGATTAAAGTGTTGTTTTATCTTAGAAGACTATTGCCCGCTAACGTAAAAGCATATATACGGGGCAATCTTGTCTTAAGGATAGAGGGCTATCCTCGACTCAACACACAACGTTGTAACCATCCAGATTTAGTTGTTTCTTGATTTCAGGATATCAACATTCAAGACACAACAAACTTGCGGCAGTTCTCAACATTGGTTTTGCAAGGTGATCAAGATTCAAGACACAACACACATGCGGCAGTTTTGAAGATTGACCATTTATTTATCCTTTCGAACATTTATAATAGTTATTACTTCCCGTACTGCTCTATAAAGTACCATAGAATACCAACAACTTAAGACAGGATTGTATTGTAATACTATTAGTGTTCGAAAGATGTCGGTCAAAAGTTGTGTGACCAAATCTGGATATGGCAATGGTTTTCTGGTAGAAGAGAGTGATGATGATGAACGTGTTCATGGTGTCACCGCTACCAAGACTGGTGGGAACAAGCGCTCTCGAGAGCCTGAGGATGTCAACTGGGACAAGAGGAGAAGACTGAAGATGTACTTCTATCTTGCAGCAGAAGGCCTGTATCTATTCCGGACAAAAGATCCGAATAATGGTAAGAAGGAACTGGACACTCAGTTTGATGAAGTAGTGGAGTGAGCCAGAATCCGAAATTGGGATAAGTAGTTTTTCTTACTTGTCAAGAATAAAGATTAAATGATGTCTGATTAAAAATGGATTAAAGTAAGGAGGAATATGAAAATAATTTATATTCCTTACGCTTTAAATTCAGAAGTTTAATCTTATCTTCTTTCCCGTTTAAAAGATTGGATTGTAAACGACTTAAAAAGATCCGTTCTTTTAAGTGTAATTGTTAAAGTGTGTAAAGTATGTAAAATATGTTCGCACATACGAGGGAGTAAGATCCACTGACTGTGCGAAAACTGTTACCACTCTTAAGTAAGCGCCAAGAATTATCTGGGCACCAATCATAACGGAAGAAGTCTAAAAGTTAAAGACGTTGAGCCTGTCATACTATTTGGCAGAAGATCCTTCATAGGATGATATTGGACACTCAGTCATATAAAGCCTCCGGGCGACTGGAGCGGGCCAAAATTCCTTTGATAGGATGATATTGGACACTCAGTCATAAAAAGCCTCCGGACGACTGGAGTGGGCCAAAATTCCTTTGATATGATGATATTGGACACTCAGTCATACAAAGCCTCCAGGCGACTGGAGTGGTGCAAGAATTCATTTCATAGGAAAAGTAATGGACACCTAGTAAGGTGGGCCAGAGTTTCCAGGTCTTAAATGATCTGAAGGCCTAAAGAAAGGTAGTAAAGAAATTGGACACTCAGTCTGCTAAAGCAACTAGAGTGGGCCAGAGTATCGAGATCACATATGATCCGGTTGCGCCCTAACCACGGGCAAAATGTTGTTCATGTGAAGCAACACCACCTCTAAAATCAAAGGGGCTGGAGAGGTTGTCCTCAATAGGACTTCAAGGAATGGGATCACTCTAAAAAGAGGTGATACATGTTCCTAACTTGGTTTAAGGGACGCTGTTGGTCAAGCTGGTTTGAGACTACTCCAACAGGTCCGTAATAACTAAGAATGGTACAGAATGTCTGTAGCCAAATGAATGATATATTTGTAATCCGTGCATCTATGCCATCATAGATTAAGACACGTCAAATAGCAAGTCATTCAAAAGCTATCGAAGTTGATATTGTTGCCTTCTTTCGATATAAACCCTCAAAATGAATGTGAGGTAGGCGAAGAGGCAAAATCACCTTTCCAAATTCCGTCAAGGGAATAGCGAAAGAAGCACCGCTCCTCTAGAACTTAGTGACACCTACTTGGGTGATTTGAAGTTTATACAAAATAGAGGGGGGAGACAAGTACGTTGTGATCCTCATTGATGATGGTACAACATATGGAATCCTTTGTTTGTTGAAAAGCAAAGATGAAGTTGTTGAAGCGGATAAGCGCTACAAAGCAGAAGTTGAAAATCAACTAAGCCTACGGATTGAGAAATTCATAGTGATAGAGGGGGAGAATGTGAAGCATCGTTGATTAAACGACTGTTCATTTCTCACCTCAGATCCAAGCAGTGTTAGCCAAGCATAAAGTAAATGCGCCCAAAGTATGTGGGGTGGCTTGGTAAAAGTTGGATTCTTGAAGCGAGGTCAAGTTGTACCTAAGATCGCTGATTGCATATCCTTTGGATCTGCAAATAACGATGAGTGTTGATCGCCTCTTGGTATCAAGAATCTTTGAATTCTTTGAAGATAGCTTTCCTTGAAAAGGAAAAAGGAGTAATTGCTCAAGGTTAACAAGAACCCGTGAGGGCTGACTATCCGAACTAGGCGTTACGTATCTCTGAGGAATCGAAAGTTCTTGGCTATCCTAACTTAATATTCCAGATCTGCAGAACTCAGGGATTCTAGATGTAGAACCGAGAAGGAGCAAAAAGGGGACAAAGACTTGTTCCATACCTTCTAGCTTGTATGGTTGAGAACGAACCATGGACAATTAACAAAGAATTGTCATCTCCAAAAACACTGTTTTGAAAAGAAACTAAAGAAAGAAATAGATTCTATCATATAGAACCATACTTGCGTAATGGTTGATCTTCCTCCGGGAAAAGAACCTTTGGGTTGTAAAATGTGCTCCCGTGTGAGTAGCTTCACATCCAGGGCCATTGTAGTCTTACATGACATGGATGTTGAAACAGCCTTTCCAACCGGAGAGTTGGAAGAAGATGATCGAGTGGTTTCTTTGAACTGTTGGGCTTCTTCTGAACTTTCATTTTGGTCCACTGAAATGTTTACATTTTGGTCTGAAAGTTTCGGATAAACCGGGAACAATGAATCGACCACGAAACATTGACTACGAAATTAGAAAGCCAACGGTTGGAGAATCAGCGATCACGAAAGTAAAAGTCATATTGAAACAAAGTCTCGATATGAAAGATATGGGTATCACAGATGACATCTTAGGAATTGGATTTCTAAGACATCTAACGGACTGATCGATAGTTGTGATCTCGTTGAAGCCACCAATGGATATGAATCATAGAACTGATTGGAATCATGGTGCACCCATAGACAAGGAGCGATATGCACGGATCATGTGTAGTTCAATGTATTGTACACACTACAACCGACCTGGTATCGTCCTACTAACGGTCGATTGAACTAAGGTTCACCGATAATTTTAATACATGATCGGTAGAAGGCGTTAAATACGATATGGCGATATACGAGTTAATGCTTATCTACAGATTATAGTATTACAGATGTCGGCCAGTTACGGGAGAACACAGTGATGCAAAGCTGGACATCGGTCTGAAAGAACACCAAAGCCACAAGTAAATATGTATGGTGGGTCTTGGAAAATCCTCTAAGCAAACTTGCATCGGCCGATTCATGATGGAATCGGAGTTTATCGCTTTATACAAAGCATGAAAGAAGTTGAGTAACTTCACGGCTCCATGAAGGGCGTCCCTTATTGGGAGAAACCCGTGTCTTGGCAGCTTATACACTGTGGCTGGTCGGTCGGCCGGGAAGGACACGGATGGCGGCGTCTGGACATATCGCTTCGGGATCTATCGGAGACATAAGGCCGTATGACGCGATTGATCATCACGAGTGTCACATCCTTGTTTACTAACTAAGGGACTATCCAGGAGATCAAGTGTTACGCTGTCTAGGGAATTGGCTTAAACCCAAACAATACGAACGCTGCGGTGGAAACCCAACCATCGATTGGAGATCCCAAGAATTTGGTTCAATGGGAAAACTAAGCGGCAAAAGGTTCGGTTGAGAGCTTCGGTGGAAGCGAAGCACTTCGGATGATGATTTACGTGCGGAAACATGAATCCAAAGTCGTTCGCGATAGACATTAAAGTGCTACCTGCATGGTGGGTAAAGGTTAAGCTTCCAAACCTTTTAAAAGATCCTCAAACGGTTGAGGTTAAGGTTGTGGAACTTTTAATGATTCCTAACACTTGTGAAGTGGGGTATAGCAGGATACCTTGTAGGAGATCACCTATTTAAGTGTGAGGATGGCCGACTCAAATGAACGCACTTAAGAATCCAAGTGTGTCCATGGCCATAACGGACAGAAACATAAGAAGGAAAATGAATAAGAAGAGTTATTGTGTTGATATCGTTGTCTTGACTTACACTAAACACTGACGGTTCAAGACATCACGTTCACCGCGCAGTAAGTAAGTCCGATGGTATTCAACTAGGGAAGGTTCAAAGCGTAAGCTACCTCTCCTGATGCAATAACTTTTCGCTGAAAGATTGCTGAAATGTAGGCACCTTGTGTGTGCGCCACAATCTCTCTTTCATAGAGGGGATTGTTGGAAATTAGCCTTTGGCGGGGAGATGCGTCCACCCATCTTTGATGAATTAAACACTAGTGTTTCGTATGTTGGAGACCTTGTCTCTTTACACATGCATGATCTACGAAGTGAGTAGATGACCGTAGGGCCAAGAATCGTCTAATTTCGTTGAGAAATGAAAGAGATATTGGTCCACGAAGTAAGGTGTTTGAGACATGAAAATGTGGTGTGGGATAAATCTACCACATCGGTGGGAATAGGAAGAATTGCTCTCTATATAAGTCTCTAATTGGTAAAGGGTTTGGGACCCCAAGGGGTATCCCATGTGTTTAAAAGAGGGAAGACCTAGATGTGCTTGGGTTCAAGGCTAAGCCCACACGCGCGCCGCCGCCTCCCGCCCGTCCCATCCGGTTCCGGTTCCGGTTCCGAATTCCGGGTTTCGGGTTCACGGGTTCACGGGTCGTGGGCTGTGGGCTGTGGGCTGTGGGCCTTTCTGATATTATCTTTTTGGACCAGAGAACTCTGCCAGATGTACAGATCCCTGAAGTTTCATATGTACAGTTTGGATCAGAATTCTTTCATATGTACAGTTTGGTCCCTAAAGTTTCAATATTTATAGTTTGATCCCTAGAGTTTCTGGGAAGGTGACGGAAAGGTTGGACTGCATTTTGGAGCATTAAACAGCCATTACTTGGCTAATTAACTCTCCATTAACAGCCCATTACTTGGGCAATTGAGCAGCCTCCTTCAAGACCTTAAATCAGCCTCACTAATGGCATTTAACATGCCATTTACAGCCCTCCTAATGGCCATTACAGCCTTATTTTTGGCAGTTGGACAGCCCCTCTTGCTTGCTATATATTGAGTAGTTGTTGGCTCAATTCACAGCTGCACAACAGGCAGAAAATGCACTGCAAAACACCACTGAAAACACACGAAAACAACAGCGTTTTTCAGTCACAAAAGGGCACAAAACAGTGGCCGAAATCTGTCCAAAACAGTGGCAAAAATCTGTGCAATTCGTGACTGGAAAACAGCGAGTAAACCCTCACATATACACAAGATATACAAAACAGAGACACATTATATACACAGAGACAAAAGAGAAGAGTAGAGAGAAACTCTTCCTTCCTATTCCATATCTTCAGCAAGTCGAGTCATATTTGTTTTCTTCGACAGGCTCAACCTATTGGCTTTGTAGTGTTGAGATTAAAGTGTTGTTTTATCTTGGGAGACTATTGCCCGCTAACGTAAAAGCATATATACGGGGCAATCTTGTCTTAAGGATAGAGGGCTATCCTCGACTCAACACACAACGTTGTAACCATCCAGATTTAGTTGTTTCTTGATTTCAGGATATCAACATTCAAGACACAACAAACTTGCGGCAGTTCTCAACATTGGCTTTGCAAGGTGATCAAGATTCAAGACACAACACACATGCGGCAGTTTTGAAGATTGACCATTTATTTATCCTTTCGAACATTTGTAATAGTTATTACTTCCCGTACTGCTCTATAAAGTACCATAGAATACCAACATAAGTTCCTTGGCTTGGACAGGGCATTTAGTCCATGTTGCTATTCCTGCATCCAGAGGTGAGTCCGTTTGGTGAAATAATTTCTTAGATGTATTACCGCATCCCCAAGGGTTAGACCCACTTTTTACAGGTCAATGGAATCTTTATGCTCAAAACCCCGATTCAAGTAGTCATTTATTTGGTACCGCCGAAGGGGTGGGAACTACCATTCTAACTCTTCTCGGGGGATTCCATCCACAAACGCAAAGTTTATGACTTGACTGATATTGCCCATCACAATTTAGCTTTTCACAAGCAAATACAAGTCATAAGTCATTAAAATCTAAAACTGCATATCTAAATTAGATTATTTAAGTTGACATATCATCAGTTCCATTGGAATGGAAAATATACATGAAGATCATGCCGTTCTATAACCTAACTTGCTTCAAACAAGCAGAATGTCTAACATGTTAAGCCTATACAACTAACATTTGACTTCAGAGTTATCCAGTAAATTGCACATGACACTTTCCAAGCACTGGTTTATTGAACAAATTGACCTAGTTGAATGACCATTGCGGTTATGTCATCAGCGGATCCTCTCGTTACTGCCAAATCAACAAGCTTTTTGCAAGCAGTTAAAGGCTGTCGGTTATCAACACCTACGCAGAAAGGTCGAAGTAGATCCACTGCTTCCTGATTAGTTACCTGAAAAAATATACAAAGAAAATTTAGCCTAATTTCTGGTTTTCTTTTTTCACAGCTTCAAATGACACATTGTAGTACTACAATTCAAATGGACAGACTTTGTCTCAGCAGTTTAAGGAAAATGAGATTAAAAAGGGTTAGCTGGTTACCTTTTCCCAAAGACCATCAGATGCCAGGATCACGAATTCACATTCTGGTTCAATCGTCAATATTTTCGTCTCTGGTTCAGCTACCACCCATCTCTTAAGACGGGAATCTCCTATTCCTCTTGACACAGCAAGAGATCCTTGAATTCTCCACACACTCCGGCAACAATCTACATATCCACCTAGGCGTTGGATTCTTTCCATTTCATCTTGCCTCGAAGGCCGATGATCAACTGTGAGTGCCTCTGCTACTCCTCCTCTGCTCATAACAGCACGACAATCGCCAGCATTTGATACAATAAGTTCTCCATTCTGTACCAGTGCTGTCACACAACAACTCCCTCCATTTGCATTTAGCTTTAGAAACTCCGCGTCTGTAGTGAGGTAACCCTCTCTAACTGCCTCTTCGAGTCCCTCTTCACTCCTCAACGCTACTTCATTTATAATGTTCCTGCCTAAATTCTTTGCTGCAAAATCTGCAGCTTTTGCTCCACCATGTCCATCAAATACACCAAAAAAGGCCTGAAATAAGGGAATATAACACTCAGCATAAGAAATATAGGTCATATTCCAGTCGATTAAACAACATCACACATGATACAGTCAGACCTTTCTATAACAATCATTCTCTATAACAACATTTCACTATAACGGCCAAGTTTTCTTTGGAACGGATTTCAGGCTTGACTGTATATCTATCTAATTCAACATCACCAATCACTTTCTGAAAATTCATCACACCAGTTCATTAAACTCATTATATATGCTTATTATACGCTATACGGCTGAATCACATTTATTTGTGCCTTTTGATTCATTTAATTCGAGTAGTTTAACAGTTCAATCATATAAATTATGTCAAACCATTTATATGACTTAGATTTTCATTTAAGCACTATATCCATAATATTGTGTTTAATTGATGCGAGAGTAACTAATTAATCATCAACATCAACAACTACACATCATTCCAAACCAGTTGCATAATTAGATGGTTAAATCAACCCTTCATATCAATAGATATAGATAAATTATCCTTCAAAAGTCTAAAAAAAATGGATTGCAAATAAGTAGTTACTACTCCCTCCATCTCAATTCATGTGTCATCATTTGAGAAAATAAGTGAAGACTTTGTTATGTTTATCAAATTATCCTTACTTTAGTGTTTACGTTTGTTGACTTTTCTTTATAATAAGTACATGTTTAAAATTAAGTGAGACCCAACAAAGATAAAATAGAGATATACCATCAAATAGTTGCCAAATAAGTAATAGTGATACATAAATTGGGACGGATGGAGTACCTGTTTAGAGTTGTTTTTAGCATTATCAACTATAGCCGAATACCGATCCTCCATATCACCTCTTTTTTTCCCTCGTTTACAATACACAGAGTATCCTTCTCCTTCAACTTCCACTTCATCCAACCTACTCTCATCCCTCGGCGTTTGACTAACGTGTCCTAATCCCAACGACACAATTGGAATCGAAATCTTTGCTGGCCTTTTCCTCTTCAAAATCACGGACAACGATGACGTGGAACACACCGTTGACACCTCATCTTCCCTGAGATTTCTGTTGTAGCAAGTCAACGGTGATTGTATGGATGATGGTTTACCGAAAAAAGGTGAAATTAGTGGTTTTGGTGTTTGTTGTGATGGTGAGAATATAGGAGAGTTTGTTATTGCTATTGCTGCACAAGTCATTCTTGATTTTTAGCTCTTTGTTCTTTGTTTTTGGTTATGATGTTTAGATATAATTTGCAGGTTTTAATTTGGTGTACGTAAATTTGGAAGGAATGGGATTATTTATACGTACCAAAAGAAAGGGATTATTGTATTGACTTTTATTCAAATGCGTTTGGTTCCTACTCGAGAGAATGAGTCGCCAACGCGCCATGCAATTGCGGTGGAAAACAAAGACCTTACAAAGACAAACTTACAACAACAAACCCACCAGATTTTTCCGATAGATTATCGACTTAATAAAAAACAAATACAAATAATTAAATAAATAAATAAATACTAATAAAAAAGCAATATATAATAACAAAATCAGTCATGAAAAAAAAATAGCATACAAGGACAAACTTGTTCGGAGAAATATCTAATGTGAATTGGATTTTTATAAGGACCGTCGATGAAGAAGTTTTTGTTTGAGCTATTTCTTAATTCATTTTTTTTGTTATTGAGGATAACAGTTTTTCAAATGTTCAATAATTTCAAAACTCAAAAGTTAAATAGTAGTCAAATAATATTAAGGAGCTATTTGGACATAATTTGAAATCATGATATGAAATCAATGATGATTTGTGGACATACAATTTGAATTTCTTAAGTTGTATTTTTCTCATAGACATAAAAACTCCATAAGTTGTGAAAATCATCAAAACTATCCAATTCTCATACAATCTCACCAAATAAGCAAATCACAGTTCATAACAAAATTAATACTATACTAGAAAGGCTTTCTAAAAAACACAACATCAGTTGATCGAACTTTAGTTCAATAAAAAAGAAAATTGAACTTGAGTTGTAGTGTAGCTATTCTTTAATATAATCCTCTCACGTGGTATGAACAATCTATTAATATACTACCAACTTGCAGATCTTTTAATATTTAATAAAATGATTGATAAACATGATTAGTAAATATATCTACCAACTTATGAATATTGTTTATAAAATATAAATTTATGGGTCAAGTTTTATATTTTTTAAAAATTGAAATTCCAAATCACACCTTTTTGGATGATTTGAAATTTCAAATCATGATATGAAGTTAAAGTTGAAAATTTGACCAAATTACATAAATAAACAATAATTTAAAATTAAATTATGAAATTATGATATGAAAATAAATGGCCACACTCCTACTAATTGGATTCAGCAAAATACAAAATATGTATGAGTTCCATTGTCATTGCCCTTCCCCTTCCCTTTCCCTTTTGCCAACGTAATTAAAAATAGTTTTTAAAATTACTTCTACAAAATTCAAAAATTTAAATTTGTAAATTTAAAATTTTGAAACTCTAAAACATACACCAGTAAAGCACATAAAGGATCTCTTAGTAGTTGATATTTCTTGGGTACTTGGTCAAGTAATTTTAAAATTCGAAGAAAATTATAATTATAGTAAAAGAAGAATGTAATCAGCTAAGTTGAATGTTAATTTTTGTATTATTATTTGTTCACATTCAAACAAAAGTTATTCATAATGACAAAGAAATCCAGAAAAAGTTATCATTCTTTAATTTCCTTTTAATTAAATGTAAACCAAAGAAGAATTGTCATTCTTGAAAATTCTTGAAAGTAATGCATATGTGGACCTTTAAATTTGTCCAATTTTTTCATTTTTTCATTTTTTCATTTTAACACTTCAACTAAACCTTATTTCTATTGAATCCTTGCAATCGTTCTCAAATATGTTTATTAATTACAATCCGACTGACATGATATAAATGGTGAGTTTGATTTTTTAAAGTTTGTGAAAATATAACAGCTCTACAAGCAGAAGATACAGAATATAAAAGGATAATGGAGAAAAAATGGACAGAATTAAGTAGGGGATTGGGTTATACACATTTTGGATGAGAGTGTGGGAATGCCTATTTGGCCGTCAGCTGGTAATGCGTTCATAAGACCAATTAGTATTAAATGGTCAAACACGTTTCTGTTTTTGGCTGTGGATGGCTGGCTGCTTTCTACTGGAGTTGGACTACTACTTTCAATTCTTTCATAAATTAAACAATTAACACAACATTCACACTACTCCTTACTCGTTACTTAGTATAGTTAGTACTGAACTGGCGCTTAGTTGTTAGACTCGGTCTTTGCTTCTTCCTTGCCATTTCGTTTTTTTTGGCCGACTCTAGCTACATGTTTCGTCATCAAATTAGTCCCAATTTGGGGTTCGATATTCTTATTGGAACCCATTAAACTTGGATCACGCGTTGCAGAGTCTATTATGGTCAGTGCTTCCAATATGAGTTTCTCTATTCTCAGGACTCAAATCAGAGACGTCTGATTAAAGGTGAAGAGACCCGATCATCCGATCGCAATCCATGTTGATGAATATAGTCAAGTGATAAATGATGTAATAACATATATTAATTAACTATAATTAAATGAGGTAAGTTTACACCTGAACACATGATAAAATATTTGTAATAGAGACTTCCAACTTATGTTTTGAAAAAGTTCCTATGAGTGTTCAGAAACACCTATTACATAGATAAATTAATCATATAAAATACTCCCTCTATACACTTTTACTTGTCAACTATTCTAAAAATAGATATTCACTTTTACTTGTCAAATTTAGCATATCAAAATAAAAATAATTTACTTTTTCTATTTTACTCATATCATTAATTACTCATTTCAAATCATTTTCTATCTTTTCACTAAGATTATACATCAATTAATATGAGTATCATAATAAAATATACATTTCATTTATTATTTTTTAAGAGGTGTGCAAAGTCCATTGTTGACAAGTAAAAGTGAACGAAGGGAGTATGTCGTTCTTTTTAATTATACATATCAACATCAATTGAAACATACATGAGGTTTTGTGACGTAATGAAGTTAATGAGTCAAAGAAGACGACATATATATTTTAAGTGGTTAACTTATCTACGTAATGTGCCCTTCAGAATACACGCAAATTTTTTTCTAAAATATTGAGCTGAAAATGCCTAATAAAAACACTTTATCATATATGGACAATCGAAACATACCGTAAATTGAATATTTAAATAAAATTCACTGATAAAATTTAAGTGACTATTGACATATTCTTGCCAATTCTTTTTGCAGCAAGTATGCACAGTATACATTAATTGACACCCAATTTTGTCTCCTCTCCTTTGATTATTTGTTTGCGATTTAAAATATTTTGATACCTCAAAACAATTTATATATATATATATATATATATATATATATATATATATATATATATATAAATAAGGCCTTTAATATCGTCGTTTATTCTCAATATCATTATTTATTATCATTATTATTATTATTCGTATTTCTACTATCATTTGCCTTTTAATGTCATAATCATAGTTTTATCCTAATATCCTATGTTATTTTATTTTCGCAAAACGACATCGCATTTTTTATTTTAAGCAAAAAACATTTCGTAAATATTATGTTTTATTATTATCACATCGTTATAATAATTTACAATTTTTCAAAGCATTTTTTTAAATAATAAACCCCTTTTGTATTTTAACCCACAACCCATTCCCCCCCCCCCCAATATTCTACCAACCCATAAAAAGGGCAGCCCAATCGACCAGCCCAACCGGCCACCGAAACCCGTCCCAACTAGGGATGGCAACGGATCAGATCTGGACCGGATCCTACTAGATTCAGATCCGTTTTTCATACCTGAATCCAGATCCGTCGGGTCCATAAAAATCATATCCAAATCCGGATCCATCGGATCCACCGGGTCCACGGATCGGATCTGGATCCAAATGTAAAAGAAATTGCCTTGCTAAGAATTTTTTTTAAACTGACAAACGATTTTTACTTAGCTAACAGTTTATTGTGTTTCAATTTTGAAATGTTCATATGAGATATTTTGTTCGTTGTCTCATTTTGATTGTGAGCTATTAATTGAAAATGTTGGACAATGACAATAGTTGTGGAAAATACTGACTAGTATTTCCATAATACAGAACTTGCATGTAGTTGAAATCTTCACAAATTAAGTGAATATAATTTTAACTACTTGTCTATAAAGATGTTAGTCATTCACTAATATAACATTGATTTTATTATCAAAGTTACCTCTTTATTTTTTGGTTTTTGAGTTAACGCGGGGATAAATTAAACTTGTTTTGAGAATTAAACTTGCAAGGATGTGCTTAGCAATTTTAAGAAAATACTTATAAAATTACATTATAAGTTATGAATATATTTAATAAAAAATGGATCCACGGGTCGGATCTGGACCGGATACGGATCTCAAATACAAGATCCAGATCCAGATCCGATCCGTCAAAAATGGATCCGGGTCCGATCCAGATTCGTCGGGTCCAAATTTTGAAGATCCATATCCTATAAAACGGATCGGGATCCACCGAATCCGGATCGGGTCCAGGATCCATTGCCATCTCTAGTCCCAACCCCCATTTCGGTCCAACCCCCACACCCATTTTTATTCCCTAAAACCTAATCCCAAACAAAACCCTTCACCCTTCTCTTTCAAACCAAACCTTACCCCCCCAAAAAATTCGCCGTACCTCACCCACCATCGCTTACACCGCGACCCACACCCCTCACCCACCATCCCTGACACCACCACACCCCTCCCGTCACTTCACCCATACCCTATCCCCTAAAATCCGTGCTTCCAAAATCGTCACCTTTGCCCATTTTATTTGAATTTCAAACTCAAAATTGAAAAGAGGGTATGGGGGTGAACAGTTTTGGGGGGAATCCATCTATAAATACCCCCCTTGTTCTTCATTTTAAGGGGTCGGAGCCGAAAAGAAATCGAAAATTGAAAGTCGAGTCCGAGGTCAAAAACGAAAAATGACATCTAAAAGGAAGGGAAAAATCAGAAAAGAAAATGGTTTGATTGTTCCTAAATTTTTGCTTAGAAAATACTCCCCTTTGTTTCATAAACTTTAATCCGAAAATTCCCTTTGAATACTAGTTTCAATCCTCAGAAATCCCCTTTTGTTCTTCATGTTTCCGGTCGTTTCGGGTCGGGTCAAAAATCAAAACCGGGTCCAAAATCAGAAAAAAAATCTGAAAATCAGAATCCCAAATAACTTCCCCGAGCGGATTCGACGATTCGAGACGACGCCTCGGTTCACTGCCCGGAGAAGGTCCGTAAACTCGAAGTCCTCTCATTTTATTTTTTGTATTATTCTGTGTATTAATCATGTGGTAGTTTTGTGTTTAATGTTTAATTATGTTAAGTCCGTTAGCTTTATTTAGTTAGCTAATAAGGTTAGAAATACCTTTATCTGTGTTATTAGACTTACACCTAGTATTATGTGATGATAGGGTATTGATTAGTACTTGTTTGAGAGATTATGACATAGATTATTGAAAGAAATAATCCCCTTGATTCCATTAGTGCCTGCTTGGTCAATTAGTGCTTAAGAATAATGTGTTAGGTTCACATTTAAAACTGTGTGATATGTATACTTTCTTAACACTTGTAGTAGAGATTATGATGTAGAATTAGCTAAATTTCCAGCATGTTCAAAGGAACTGTGATTAGTGGAATACCCTATGATGTTTGCTTGTTTAATCAATTGTTTATTCTAGGTTTACATTTAGAGTTATGTAATGGGTATGTTTTTTTTTTTTGTATTTGTACTATAGACATTATGATATAGGTGATTAGTAAGACTGTTTGCTTTCATTTTTTAGAGACCATGATCTGTGCTAGTTGAGGTTTGAAAGTTGTGATCATGTTTGGTTCTGCTATATGTTTGAGATTGTGCTAAATAGTAATAGAACTTTAGTTGCTTGGTAAGTTTAGATATACGTTCACATGTCTTCTTTGGTTTGTGGACAATATGAGGTTGATTAGTTTTGAATGTCTACTAGTATGGCCATGACACCGTGTGAAGGAGTAGAATTTTTAAATATGAAGCTTTGTGTATGTTTGTTGGTTTCTGCATGTGATTGATCAGTTGTAGACTAAAATGTTGAAGTAGGATGTCTTGTTGAGTCCGTGTATTTAGTTCACTTTGTTTTGAATGTTAACATTCCTTTAGGTCATATGGTGTATTACTTTTCATGAATTTATTTATTTATATTTTTTCTTATGTATATATTTTCATGTTTCATCGACTAATCCTTTTCTTTTCTTTCATTTTACATGAAATGCACCGGGAGCAACGAAGAGTCTCGTTATGAGACTCATCATGACTATTGTCAAACGAAGACCCGCATCCACGTTCATTGCATTCTCATGCCTCAGGATTTCTAAACAAATAGGACGGATGACGATTAGTCGCTTTTTTATTATTCCTCAATCCCGTCACCTTTTTGTTGTAATTTAATTACTCAACTTTGTGCGATCATGGGAATACTTAGAATAATTAGTCCTTGAACGGATAATTAATAGGATAGTTTAAAATTGGAAATTCGCCGCTAGTTCATTTATTTTAGGCTCGTCGTGCATATTTAAAACTTTCAAAATAATTTGGCCATCCCTTATTCGCATTATTAATCATACAAATAAGATTTTTGTTTTATCCGATTTGCGATTTAAAATGACTTCCATAAAAATTACTTCTTTGCATTATAAATAATTTGCTTTTCTCCTTACTATCAATTGCCAAAAATAGGTATTTTATGGACAATGCCATACAAATGCATGCTTTTATCCAAAAATCAACTTTACATGTATTTTATAAACAAGGCCATACAAATGCATGCTTTTATCCAAAAAATCAATTTTACATGTATTTTTATAAATAATGCCATGCATACTTTTTCAGATTTTATTTCGGGAATTTATTTCTCCGAATCACAATCACCTTTGCGAGACTCCTCAAAAAGAATATAAATGGTAAAAATCTGTACATTGTCAAAATGCATCCTTTAAATAACTACTTGCAACACCCTTTTAAATTAACCTCATACTTTTAAACATGCATCTTTCCTTAGCATCATAATCAATCTACGTTTGACTAGATAACCGTAGTTAGCAGATCTTAAAGGGTGCCTAACCCCTTCCCTTTAGAATAATAAAGAACTCTTAATCAAAATCTCATAGATTAGCAGACCAATAACCGGAGTTCATCTTGCAGCATTTATATTAACATTTAGATGTCCTAATTCACCGTAGAATAATTAGGTGACGACTCCTTAAACTTTAATTAATTTAGAAATCACCAATACGTCACAACCATGTTGGATCCCTCTTCTTCGCAGTGGGGGATTAAAACGGGTGCGACAATTATCTGAGGAAAAATACTCTATTTTTCCCCATCAAAGATAGCATGATTGACCAGCACTAATTAGCTGATTCAGTCATTTAGAGGGTTGAATCTAGTTGGACCGAGCAAAGTCATAGTATAACACCTTTTAATAATAAATAAAGTTTCAAATATGTGGGGCTTCTACATGCAAATAATACATTGTCTTTTATGAACTCTTCTCTATAGATGGATTCAAAATTCAAAATCTTTCATTCAAATATAATCTCAATTGCCGCTGTTCTGTCTTTAATATTTTTGTTGGTTTTTTATTTACTTTTTCTTGATTTTTTGTGGTGGCCGGGGGGGGGGGGGGGTTTAAGAAGGATGATTCTGATGAAATTTCATCTATTTTGACTGACTCACCATAGTAAAATTCTAGAAGTTATATATATAACCCTATTTATTTTGTGCCAAAGTATTTGTTTACTATTTCTTAGTCTTGTTCTTTTTGCTAAAAGATGATGTATTACAACTTCATGAATTTTCTATCAAGTAAAATCGAAGTTGCTTACTTGCTTAATCATAATCATTTTGCACCTTGGCGTGCTATATATTTACATAATTATATCTACTTGTCTCTCTCTCTCTCTCTCTCTTTTCTGTGTGTGTATATTCCAATATTATTTTGTACACTGTTATCAGTCTTAATAGTGCTCTTTTCACTAATTGAAGATTTGTTTCAAGTGAAAACTAATTAAGTTGCTTATATTATTTTGATCTTGGTGTGCTATTTCTTTATGGACTAAACGTCTCACCACAATCCACGCCAACCTGTTGAGTTTTATCATCACCTACAAGACGGGCCTTATACCTCTCAAAAGAACCGTCAGAATTTTCTTTATGAGTAAAAATTCACATAGACCGAATAATATTAACAACAGATGGACGGGGTACTAACTCCCACGTCTTATTTTCAATAAGAGCATTATATTCGTCAGTCATAGCCAATTTTCAATTTGGGTCATATAGTGCAGACACAAGGTTACGTGGTAGTGGAGATTTAGAGACATTAGAATTGAGATTAAAATGTTGTTTTGGTTTAAAAATACCACTTTAACTACGAGTAACAAGCCCTTGACTCGAGGTAGAGTTGGGCAATGTGCGGGAGGTGATGAACTGGCTAGCAGGGGCGGAAACCGAGACTGGAGTGGGCTGGAACACTGGAACAGTACCGAGATCGGTGTTGGGCCGTGTTTCTGGCCCACTGGGAAGAATCGGCGGAACAGTGGTAACGGGACTATGTGGGCCATCAGGCAGTGGGCCTGCTGGCGTATTTTGGTCACGGGACAAGTCCGATAAATGGTGGATAATATATGGTGAGACCTCGTCATCTAAAAAATTATACAAACTAGGCACGAGACTACTCACTTTAGCAAACGAAAATTGGATTTCATAAAAAAGAATATGGAGACCAATTATGATTTTATTAGACGATAAATCAAAACATTTGTAACCACGATGATTAGATGGATAACCCAAAAACACACAAGCGGTAGAACGAGCTTAAAGTTTGTTAATTGTAGTTGACGGAAAAAGTGGATAGCATAAACACCCAAAGACCCTAAGATGTGAATACGAACGAGTCTTATTATAGAGAATTTTAAGGGGAGATTCATATGCTAACCCTTTGGTAGGAAGTACGTTAAGGAGGTAAGTAGCCATTTGTAGTGCATGATGCCAAAAGGAAGGGGGTACAGAAGCATGAGCTAATAAAGTTTGGACAATATTATTAATGGTACGAATTTTCTGTTCGACTTTCCCATTTTGTGAGGACTTATGAGGACAAGAAAAATGAAAAACTATGCCATTAGCATCACAAAATTCCCGAAACAATCCATTATCGTATTCCTTGCCATTATCACATTGAATATTTTTAATTCCCCGTTCGAATTGGGTACGGATGAATGCTCTAAATTTTAAGAAAGTGGAAAAAACTTGAGACTTTTCGGATAACGAAAAGGTCCACAAAAAATTAGAATAATCATCCAAAAATAAGACATAATAACGATGGCTCAAATAACTTAAAATGGGAGTTGTCCATAAATCACTATTAATAACATCAAAAGGCATCAAAGTACGAGAATTAGAGGCTACAAATGATAATTGAACATGTTTCCCTAAATGATAAGAAGAACAAAGTGGAGTACTACGCGTACCCTTACAAGAAATAAAATTGTTTTTATGCAAACATGAAATAATAGAGGATCTCGGATGATCCAAATGTGCATGCCACAAGGAATGAGCAAGGACGGTAAAAGTAGATAGCACGGCTTGACTCATGGACGCGGTGGTAGTTGTGATTGGATAAAACTCTCCCCTACTATTGCATCTCATTAGAGGTATCCCCATTTTGAAATCCTTCACAGAAAATCCAAAGGGATCAAAATTAACAGAAATCTAATTATCAGTGGTGAATTTTCGGACAAACATTTTAATTAAGTTAGGGACATGAAGGGTATTTTTTAAAACTAAAAGTGGATGTGGGGGACACAAAGTTGTATATCCATAACCGCCAATTGGAATTGAGTTGCCATTACCAACAATTATACCATGATTTTTGCTCAAATTTGAATAAGATGAGAAAGTAGCTTAATCGGAAGTCATATGAGAAGTGGTTTCGGTGTCCATATACCAATTCGCATCCGGGGGATTTAAGCCAAGTGTATGCATTGCGACTTCAATATCTGTAGGTGTCGGGATTGGATTTGAGCTCGCAGCATGGAAGGCCTGTGAGGGCCGAGGTCCAAGCAGGCCTGCCTGCTGTCTCGACCCATTAATGTACCACATTTCACTATTTGGGACCGAGAAACTGGGCCTGGAATTTTGCTGGAACTGAGCCCAGTTTCCCGGATAAGGAGCAGGCGGAAAATAAGGGTTGTCGGTCCAATAGCCACTGGCCCAGCCCCACTACCGGGGGCCCACGGCTGGGACAGTTGGCCTGCGGCCCACTACTCCGAGACCCACTACTGTAGCTGCCACTATTCCGTCCTCCGCCGTCGTTACCACCACGATTGCCACCGCTGTTTTTGCCATTATTTTTATGATTTTGACCCTTTTTGTCACCACAGTGGATACGGTTTTGGCATGAATTTTCGGAGAATGAGTGAGGGTCGTCTAACGTGGTCATCATTACGACGGAATGTGCTCCGGTAGCCGCCTTTTTAGCCAAAGCGGCCTCTACTAACGTGAGCATGGAACGAGCCTGATAAAATGGTGGCAGAGGATTACTTTGACGAAGTATTGTTCCAACGCTATTATAGGCCTCAGAAAGGCCTGGAACCATTTGAAGAACAAGGCGATTATTGGTAACGGGTGCACCAACGTTGCGGAGTTGGTCCGCCAATTCTTTCAGCCTTTTACAATAGGCCGAGACGTTAGGAAAATCTTCCATGTTAACATGGGAAAATTCATGCTCAAGAGTGAGAGCATAATTTTTTTTGTTATCTTGGAATATATCACGCACCCTATTCCAAGTAGCCATCGATGTAGCGTCGGGTTCAATAATCGTCTCCAAGAGGTCTGTAGAGATTGTGGAATAAATCCACAGGAGAATGGTAGCATCAAGGGTTGTCCATGATGTAGGATCATCCTCGGGGTAGGCACCTTCGCCTTGCCAGTTACCGAGGGGATTATGTGATAGAGGACTTGATGCAAGCGTGCGTGAACTTTGAATAATTCTGCCCACATCGCGTATTGGACGTTTACCATCTCAAGAACAATAGGGATGTGGTTCTTCATGTTGGAAACTGTAAGGGCAGGATGAAATATGTTCTTTGACGTAGACATAACGAATGAACAATAGGTGAATTAGGGACTAGGAAGAAAATTTGGGAATAGAGGATCAAAAGTGCACGAAAACCGAGTAAGGGTTCACGGAAATCAAGCAAAAATCGAGAAGAGTGGAAGTGTTTTTGGGAGAAAGTATTTTAGACCTAGACCTCTGATACCATGAAAGAAATAATTCCTTGATTATTTTCATTAATTAATGGGGTATATATACAAGTTACAATCTCCAAATATGAAAAATCCTATTCATACTATACTTCTAAATCCTAATAATACTTGTACAAGAATTCTACAACTATGGTAAGTTTATACACTAGTTTAATTACAATCCTAATCCTATTTGAGCACGGTACCGTGCTATATTCTATCAGTTTCTCTCTTATTTTCATGTTTTAATAGTTACTTTATTGAGTTGAGCGTGAGAATTCTATAATGGAGGTCTTAGGTTCGAAATCATCTGCCTACGACAACATGAGATTTGCTTTCTGAGTTGAGCTCATCACACGGGGCTTGTCTAGTGCGAGTTATCTCTCATGTGTGGTTTGTGGACTATTGTACAGAAGCGGGGTTTATCTTGTGCACACCCGAAAGATAGCGGTTGCGAATTTCCTTATCCTAAAAAATAATTACTTTATGGAACACATCTAGCTACTATAATAACTTCAATGCGAGAACTTAATAATTCTTTTTTGATCATCAAAGATTGTGATAAAATAAATATGATTTATTATTCTTCACCAGAGATTTTGACTCCGATCTTTGAAAAATGAAAAAAAATCATGATAGGAGTTAGCGCTTCTCCCTCTTATACACTATGCGAATTAATCCCGATTAACCAGAGTTTTAATATCGGGTGAGAAATAAAAAAGAATCTTTTCCGGGACTTACCATTCCGGTAAAGGGATTATGTATCTATTTGAAGGAAGAAGTATTATCACTATGCCATTATGCTTAATGAGTTAAAAAATTGTTAATTTTTGAGTTAACCATCATAAAACATGATTATATTTATAACAAAATCAAGATCACGAGCTGAAAGAGAAAAGGGAAAAAAAATATGAAAAAATGGGACAATTGACAAGATTATTTAAGTAATGGCAAATTTCAATAATATACAATTCAGCATAAGAAATTATATTCACGTAGCCAAATTTTAAATTTACATCAGCATAACCATTTGTTTTTACAACAATGTTTATACCGGCGATATACAATATTATACATTTACTGTAGATAATGTACCAACCTTGTATAAAATTATATAATAATGTATAAGAAGTGTTTATACATATTTCTACACTGGTATACAATATTATACAAACTTATACATAAGGTGTTTAAACATAAAAAGTGTTTATACACTGTATATATGTATAGTAATATAAAAGATGTTTATACACATTTTACCCAGTTATTTTTTCTATGACCAGATCATATCAAACTCAAGATCAATGATGGGGTAAATCGAAATGAAGATGAAGATGAAGATGAAGATTGGTGGTTTATGGGTGGAGAGCGGGGTGGTTCGATGGTGTAACGATGAATTTGGATAGCTCAACAATGATGAAGCTGAAAAACGAGCTTCTCTCAAATAGATAGAGCTCAACGGAGAGGAGGAAGGAGATGACCTCTCAAGCGGTTAACGCGGGTAAGAAATTAAAAATGAATTAAATCGGGTAATTATTTTTCTCAAATCAACATAGAGTGTAAAAACCCCATGAATTAATTTGGTTGAGATTCCCAAAATGCACATGGTTATTAATTATCGACGAAAGGATTACACTGTTTATGAAGTATAAGACGTACATTTGCATAATTGACCAAATTTTATATAAATTGAATTATATTCTTACTCTTAATTTTAATTGGGAATAAATTAAGTCGGCGGAGCAGATCTCCTTCCTACTATATTTCGTTTTCTGTTAAAAAATTCTTGCCACCCCAAAGATATTTCTAGTGTACGTGATGAATAATTAATATCTTATTAAAAATTAGTCATTTTCTGAAGTATAGTATTCAGAAACTATCTTTTTAAAGATAATATTTTCGTGAAAAGTCGGTAAATAATTTCCTCACTTTTGTTTGAACGGAAGTAATTATTTTTCTTCATAATCTCTATTAATTTTTATCATTGTTTCAACTAACATTTAATATTTAATGTTTAGAGATTTCACCAAAGAACTACTTTATTTGCCAACATTATTTTCAATTTATACTATTCAACTGAATACAGAAATCAACCTTTAGGGGTCATTTGGTTGGTTACAAGTTATTCGGGATTAATTATCATTAAATTATCTATTTTTCTCGGGATAAATATAACATTACAATTTCGGAATAACTAATTTCGAGATAAATTATACCGTGTTTTTATCCTAACCAAATGTCGTGATTTTATCCTAACCAAATGAAATCACTAACCAAACGTGGGATTAAACTCATCTCAAATTTCTGGGATGATTGTTATTGAAAGAAATAATCCCTTTGATTATTTTCATTGATAAAGAGAGGTATATATATACAAATATACAAATCCTAAATATGGAAAATAATTCTACCTTTTCCTACTCTAATTCTAATACATTTTTCCTAGTACAAGACTAATACCATAATTACAATTATACATTAATTACAATTTGTGGAGTCCAAATCGGACCATGATATACACGGTATATCGGACCGTGTATATCGGTCTTTTACACCCCCGCAGTTATAGCGGGCGGTTGTCGTACGCTGAGACTGTCCCTAAAATCTTCAAATAGAACCAAGGAAAGACCATTAGTAAATATGTCTGCAATTTGGTACATCGAAGGGACATGGAGGACGCGTACTTGTCCACGAGCTACCTTTTCTCGAATAAAGTGTATATCCATCTCGATATGTTTAGTGCGCTGATGTTGGACTGGATTTTCAGAAAGATAGACTGCACTAACATTATCACAGTAGATCAAAGTAGCTTTCTTAATAGGAAAATGTAGCTCTAGTAGAATATTACATAACCAACATGACTCATACACCACATTGGCTACCTCTCGATACTCGGCCTCCGCACTGGATCACAATAAAGTAGCCTGACGTTTTGCCGACCAAGAGACCAAGTTATACACAAGGAACATACAGTAACCAGATGTCGAACGTCTGGTATCTGGACAACCACCCCAATCAGCATCTGTATATGACACAAGAGTAGAGACGGAGGATGAATATAAATGCAATCCATAATCAAGTGTGCCCTGTATGTATCGTACAATGCGTTTGAGCGCATACATGTGCTCAATCCGTGGATCATGCATGAATAAATACACATGCTATACTGCATAAATAATATCTTGTCTCGTGAAAGTAAGTACTGAAGAGCCCCTACAAGACTGTGATAGTGGGTGGGATCCTCATATGGTGTGCTAGAAGTAGCACTCAACTTCGGTTTGGTATCCACCGGAGTAGAGATGACTTACAAGATGACATGTCAGCTCTCTCAATAATCTCAGCTGCATACTTCTTCTGTGATAAAAATAGACCACATGCATGATGAGTGACAAGTATACCAAAAAAATAACTCAAGTGTCCCAAGTCTTTCATAGCGAATTCTGAACTGAGAAGGGACATGATAGACTTGCGTAATACATCCGAGGAGGCAGTCAAAATTATATCATCCACATATAACAGAATGTATGCAAGAGAAGTACCACGACGATAGATGAATAGAGAATGATCAGACATGCTGTGGGAAAACTCACTAGTAGACACATAATCTGCAAACCTCTTATACCACGCCCGTGGGGCTTGCTTAAGCCCATATAAGGACTTCTTCAGCAAACAAACATGGTGAGGATAATTGGGGTCCTTAAAACCCTAGGGTTGATACATGTATACTGTCTCCTTAAGATCATTGTGTAAGAAAGTATTTTTCACATCCAGCTGATGAATGTGCCATGCTTTCGAGAGAGCTAGACTAAGCACAATACGAATGGTTGCCGGTTTGACCACCGGACAAAATATTTCTCCACAATACATGCCAACATGTTGTGTTTTACCATCACCTACAAGACATGCCTTATGACTCTCAAATGAACCGTCAAAATTTTCTTTATGAGTAAAAATCCACATAGACCGAATAATATTAACACCAGGTGGACGGGGCACCAACTTCAACGTCTTATTTTCAATAAGAGCATTATATTTTTCATCCATGGCCAATTTTCTAATTTGGGTCATAAAGGGCAGACACTGGGTTACGTGGTAGGGGAGATTTAGTGATATTAGAATTAAAATTAAAATGCCATTTCGGTCTAAAAATACCCCGTTGGCTACGAGTAACGGGTCCTTGACTCGAGGTAGAATTGGACGAAAGTTGGGTAATTTCGGGTTGGCAGCGGACTGGCCAGCACGCAGTGGACCTACTGGCCCAACAACTGGGCGAGAAGTAGAAGTTGGATCAAAAGTGGCATTGGGCCTGGACTCTGGATCATACCGATACCGGGACTGGGCCGAGACACTAGACTAATGCTGAGACTATTTGGGCAAGCAGGCAGTGGGCCTGCTGGCCGAGTCGACGCTGGATCCCTATCATCCAAAAAAATATACGAACTAGACACGAAACTACACAATTTAGCAAACAGAAATTGGGTTTCATCAAATATTACTTGGCGACTAATTATGATTTTGTTAGAGGATATATGAAAACATTTTTAACCATGATGGTTAGATGGATAACCCAAAATACACAAGCGGTAGAGTGGGCTTGAAGTTTGTTAATTGTAGTAGATGAAAAAAGTGGATATCATAAACACCCAAACACCCTAAGATGAGAATATGAAGAATCTTTATTGTAAATTTTTTAAGTGGGGATTGATATGCTAAGCCTTTGTGATGGAGGATGTTAAGTAGATATGTAGTCATTTGTAATGCATGATGCCGAAAAAGAAGGCGGTAATGAAGCATGGGCTAGCAAGGTTCGGACAATATTATTAATGGTACGAATTTTCCTCCCGGCCTTCCCATTTTGTGAGGACGTATATGGACAAGAAAATCGAAAAATATGCCATGAGTGTCACAAAACTCTCGAAATAACCCATTATCATATTCCATGTCATTATCACATTGAATATTTTTAATTTCCCGTTCTAATAGGGTACAGATGAATGCTCTAAATCTTAAGAAGGTGGGAAAAAATTGAGACTTTTTGAATAAAGAAAAGGTCCACAAAAATTAGAATAATCATCCAAGAATAAGACATAATAGCGATGGTCCAAAGAACTTAAAACGGGAGATGTCCATAAATCACTATGAATAATGTCAAAAGGCATCAAAGTGCGAGAAGTAGAGGCTACAAACGGTAATATAACATGTTTCCCTAATGGACAAGAATGACAAATTGGAGTACTACACGTACCCTTACAATCAATAAAACTATTTTTATGCAGAGAAGAAATAATAGACGATTTCGGATGACCCAAATGTGCATGCCACAAGGAAGGAACAAGAGCGGCAAAGGTTGAAGGTGTGGCTTGACTAGTGGAAATGGTGGTGGTGATTGGATAAAGCTCTCCCCTACTATTGCATATCATTAGAGGTATCCCCGTCTTGAAATCCTTCACAGAAAATCCAAACGGGTCAAATTAACAGAAACTCAATTATCAGTGGTGAATTTTCGGACAGACATCAAATGTTTAATTAAGTGAGGGGCATGAAGAACATTTTTTAAGACTAGATGTGGTTGTGGGGAAGACAAATTCGAATGACCATAATCTCGAATTGGAATTGAGTTGCCATTACCCACAATAATGCCATGATTTTTGCTCAAATTGAAATAAGACGAGAGATTATCTTGTGCGGATGTCATATGAGAAGTGACTCCGGTGTCCATGTACCAATTTGCATCCGGGGGATTTAATCCAAGTGTATGCATTGCGGCCTCAATATCCGTAGGTGTCGGGACCAGAGCTGGGCCTGCAGCAGTGAAAGCCTGCTGAGGCCGAGGCCCAAGCAGCCCCTCCGCCATGGCCCAAGAGACCGAGAGCTAGACTGGACCGAAACCGGGCTGTGGCGAGATGGAATTGGGCCTAGTTTCCGAGAATTTGAGATGGTGGGTAAGGGCAGTTGGGCCACTGGCCCAGCCCAACGGCTGCTGTCAGCTGGTCAGTTGACCATTGTTTCGACCACCGTTATTTCCGCCGTTACCGCCGCCACGATTACCGTTACCGTCGCGACCGCCGCCGCGGTTCTTGCCATTATTTTTTCAATTTTGACCCTTTTTGAGGCTACCGTTGTTACGGTTTTGACTAGAATTGTCGGTGAATGAGTGGGGATCGTCTGTCGTGGCCATCATCATGACGGAATTTGCTCAGGTAGCCGCCTTTTTAGCCAAGCCGACCTCTTCTAATGTGAGCATGGAACGGGCCTGGTAGAACGGTGGGGGAGTGTTACTTTGATGAAGAAGCGTCCCAACGCCATTATAGGCCTCGAATAGGCCTGCAACCATCTGAAGAACAAGACGATCATTGGTGACGGGTGCACCAACGTTTTTGAGTTGATCCGCCAATTCCTTTAGCCTTTTACAATAGGCTGAGACATTAGGGAAATTCTCCATGTTGACATGGGAAAATTCCTGCTCAAGAGTGACAACACGGGAATTTTTGTTATCTTGAAATATATCACGCACCTTATTCCAAGTTTCCATCGCCGTTGCGTCATGTTCAATAATCGTCTGCAAGAGGTCTGTAGAGATAGTGGAATAAATCCACTGAAGAACGGTAGCATCAAGGGTTGTCCATAACACAGGGTCATCCTCAGGGGTAGGCACCTTCTCCTTGCCTGTCATTGAGGGGATGATGTGATGAAGGACTTGATGCGAGCGTGCGTGAACCTTAAATAATTCCGCCTACATCGCGTATTGGACGTTTTCCATCTCAAGAACGATAGGAATATGGTTCTTGATGTTGGAGACTGTAAGGGCTGGATGAAACGTGTTCTTTGATTGGGATATGGTTTGGATGCGAGCATTACATTTCTCTTAGATTATTTATAAAATAGGGAGGATCAGTGGCGGGCAGACGAGGAAGGAGCAGATTGGACAAGAAGGGTACCAAGAGATGGGTCGCAAGGGAGGGTTCAGCTCCAGCGGCGCCTCCGGTGGTGAGCGTGCTCAGGAGGAGGGTGCTCCTATTGACGAGTCTAAGTACAAAACCAAAACTTAATGAACAAATTAGTTGTTGATACGTACTACTAAATATATACTTTTGTGCTAGGTCTTTGATTAATTTTTAACCTATCATGTCTAGAAAACAGGATGTTGAATATGTGTAAGCCTTTTTTTCCGTGTGTAGTGTATAAACTTCTAATTCGGTTTGTTATGTTTATGTATATGCTTTGACTTTGAATATGTATCAGCAGATTTTAGCTGAGATGGAGCTTGATATATAAAGTAGTTTGTACGGTACAGAAGGCAGACCCTTGTATTATTACGATCAAAATTTTCATATTCGATGCAATAGTTATTGGTATGGCCACATTCGTCATGGGGGGTGGGGGGGGGGCGGCGGGATAAATCCATGGACCATGGACGAGACCAGTCTAGGTCAATTTATGCCACTTTGTTTGAGTGCGCATTGTGTTTAAGAAGAGATTGAAATTTATATGATCAAAAATAAAGTTTATAATATTTGCATGCCCTTAAAATGTTCAATTTGATATTCATGATGTAAACGGACTAATCCGTATGATGTTAAAATATCTGAATATTCATGATATAATCGGACTAATCCCTTGTAAATATTCCATATATAAACGGACTAATCATGCAATAGATAAATAAAAGGTTGCATTTGCGACAGTTGAAATATCGAAATAGGTGTCATGCTTAATGAAGGAATTAATAGGAGATATAGGAGGGGGTAAAAACTTATCGATGTATACATCCAATTCAGTTAATTTAATCATAAATAATTAACTAAGGTCTAAAGTCATTTTTTTAATAAAGAAAAATTTAAAAAGGAAGCAAAATTAATAACATAGCATCACAATTTTATGATGGTTTATGGTTCTAAATTTGCCTAATACAGTATTCAGATATTGTTTTGTTCAAATGTATTGTAGCCAAGGGAAGTAGTTGGCAACTTGACATTTCTCCAGCAGGAACACGAAGAGCCTTCGGGCTTCCTGGAAGAAGAATTAAATATGAACTCAATATTTGTTTATGTATTTTGGGTGATACGACTATTGAAGATTTTAATTTCTATATTAAAAAGTATAGTAAATGAATATGGTGAATTTGTAGAATTAACTAATCCATATTTCTATATTAAAAAGTATATTAAATGAGTACGGTGAATTTGTAGAATTAACTAATCTATGAAGGGACATATGTTTTCATGATCATACTGCTAATGGAAAAGAAAAATAGTTATAGCCTTTGAGTTGTGGTTAATTACTGACATAGAAGTATTTAAAAAGTATAGTCAATCTATTTATCGTTAAAAAGATAACAGAAATAGAGTGAGAATATTTTTATATTGATCATGTGGAAAATACTTGGTTAACTCTGGTTAAGTAGTAATATTTATAATTAAATTATGTGACATGTGTTATTTATTAGTTGGGTGTATATACTCTATGTGACTAAGTTTTTTTTTTAATTTGCGTCGGGCGCCTAAATGACACATTCTTAAAGCCAAAAAATAAAAAGGAGTTGTGAACTATATGAATAAATCAAAAGAATTTTATCGTGTAGTGTCTACGATTTGCAGCTCCTTACAACAGACTAGTTTGCCGTTCGTTTGTGGGTCTCATGATTTGAAAAAAATCATTGCAAATCTTAGAATTGTATACGATTTGCAAAGAAATGGTTTTATTTTTAAAAATGAATTAACAAATCGTGAAACCCTATACGATTTGTAATTTTTTTTTTCAAATCGTGGAGCTTTACACAGAGTTATTAATTCGTTTTAAAAAATAATTTCTTTACAAATCGTAACAATAAATTATAAACTGTATAGGTGCTAGCCAATGCTAGCTTTCGCCAACTGGCAAAGAGAGGTTGAACATTCTGAAAGTCATGGCTCATTTCTTCTATAAAACAAAGTACTAGTTGAAGTAGTATTCAGTATAAATTTATAAGTGGTCTAGAAAGAGTATGATATACGCAGATTTTGTTCGTGCTTTTGTAAGGTAGAGAGATTGTTTCGATAAACCGTAGGCTCAAAAAAAGTAAAATTAGAGGTTGTTTTCGTTAGATCTTAGACTCAAAAAAGAGAAATCAAAGCAAAATTGGAAAACGATTTTTTTCGGAAAAAAACAGAAGGGACAGTCTTTGGTCCAAGTAAAATAAAACTTTGCGAAAATTATAACGATAGAAAAATGGTAAGATAGAATAATGTAAATGAAGTAACAAATAGTAATTAAAATTAAAGAGTAAAATATTATGCAAATACTAACTAATACTAGAGACTATCACCAACTATATTTGTAAGCCACAAAAAGTGAGCTTCATCGGGTATGTATAAATAAAACAATACTAATATTTAATCTATCTGAAAAGATTTAATTTATTCAGCTAGCCAATCGGGCTAAAACTCCAACTAGTGGTGCTGTATTAGCTGTGGCAGGCTCAGCTTGCTGAAAATTATTTCTTGTATCATTATACTTGTCATTAAGATCAGGTCCTCCAACAATTGCACCATCTAAAACATTTGGATTTGGTGCATTTTTGTTAAACCATAGACCAAAACCTTCATGGCAGCTCACTGGTGTACTGTCTTTCTTAATTGACACAATTGATGCTCCTCTGTGATGAATCTTTTTTGGGTAATTTGTCCCAAATCCTATCATGTAACTCATTTTTTGGGGGTTTTCACCAACTATATAATCCACCTGGAATAACAATAAAATTTGAAAAGTTGTTAATAAAGGATAATTTAACTAAGCCCATTCTTAATTTATCTGTCGATTTTGAAGTTACAGAAAGATAGTTTGGTACGAGAGAAGTCATTTTCATGAAAAAAGTTTAGTGTATGAAGAAGTCATTTTTTGGTGTTTGGCTGATTACCAAAAAATATTGATCAAAAAGAGGAAAATGACTTCCATTACTTAAGCGTTGAAGTTATTTTTTTACAACTTTTTTAACTTTTAATTTAATATCATTTGCCCGACCAACTGTTTAGAGTCATATCTTATATCAATACTTAATACAAACTTTCATAAAGTACTACTATTCCTAATATTACTATTAACCTTTAATACACAGTAATTTTTTCTAAAAAAATGTTTTTTTTGTTCACCAATCAAATACCCAAAAAAATTCAGAAAAATCATTTTTCGAAAATATGTTCCATGAAAAATGACGTCCGTCGTACCAAATAGACTCAAAAGTTTATCATGTGTTTCAATGTTTGTATCTTGTCAAATCAAAATTATTTTCATAAGCGTTTAAGTTATACACATCAATCGTGTCAGAAATGTCTTACTGTATCACATTTCCAAATATTATCTACAGGAAACTGTCAAACCTCCTTCAAATGAAGATTTGTGATCTTAAAAATAAGTAACACGTAAATGTGAGTGAAGTGCAAAAATTCTTTCGTCACAGTGTATATAACTTAAATTCGTTTAGTAAATTGAAAATTGGGATGTATGTACATATGTGTACCTGGGATTTGACAAAGGTGATTAGTTGCAAAGGCTCCACTTTTCCACTAGTGCATTGCATTGAATTTTTAGTGGCTGATAATGTATCTGCATAACTTGTTATGACAAATGATGCAGCTGTGACATATTGAAGATTATTCCAAGGTTGCCACCTTAGTAGTCCTCCATTACTCTTCTTTACATTGTTGTTTCCCTTTTGGATGCAGTTGCATATGAATTCCTCTGCATTTTTCTTGTATTCACTTAACAAAGTACTTTCATCCCCTGCAAATTTCTTCTCCAGCAGATTCTGTGTTCGTTGCATGAATGTAGTGGAAACAAACGATTAATAATGTGTACTAATTACCGACCGTTTTGAAGGAAGTTTAACTCTTATACACTGATATTAAGGACATATTAAAGTTAATGAAGGTGGTTCAATTGAATTTCCTTCATTGGAGAATATACCATGCAAATCAGATGAGGGTTCATGATTTGAAGGTTCTGAATAAGGGTGATAAAAATAGCTTATGAAAATATGATATGCCCTATCCGTTTTAAGTTTGGACGGGTTAATCACCAATTTATTTATTGAAGCAGCGCATCTCGACTTACCTAATTCAGTTCATCTAAAAATTGAGTTGATTCAGACGAAGTATGTAACCAAATTGACCAATAAAACTTTTTGTTAAAATATCTATTTTTTTTTTGATATGTATTTGGTTATAATAAAGAAGAAATTTGTTTATTAGTTTTGTTTAGTAATTAAACAAGTTATAAGAAAATAAATAAAGAAATTAAAATTAGATAAGACTCATTTACCATCTCATTGTTAGTTTATTTTCATTCAAGTCATGTCAGCTCAACTAACTTTGAAAAAGGTTGATAATGGCTCATTTATTAATTCAATTTATTATCTAAATTCAGTTTAAATCACCCGTTTGCCACCTTTAACGTAAATTATTATTTTTGAATCCCCTCAACATAGAAGAACTTCTAAAAGATCAATAATTGACTCAAGAGAACAGTTAATTGATTACCTTGGCTACGAGAACTTGAGCACCGACATACTTGTCATCCCATGAGAACATGGATCTGGTGCCTCCAGAATTTGTGGATTTATCTTTGATGTAATCTAGGTATGTTTTGTCTTGTGTGGCTTTTAGCAACCAAACAGCAGCCCACAATAGTTCATCCTGTTTCAAGCCCAAATGAGAAGGGGAAAACATTTAGATATCTCATAAGCTTCTCAAGAGTAGATCACTTTTAAAAAACTTTTCCTCAATTATTGCAATTCAAGACGTAGCTAGAAGCCGACGTATGGATTCGGCGGAAGCCAATAGCTTTAAGTTTATATTATTTATTTGTACGAAAATATTCACTAATTATGTGCAAAAGTTGAGTTCAGAACCTAATTACTAACACATGATATCAGTATTCTAGAATTTAGAACTCATAAAGTTAAATCCCCGTTCTGCCTCTATTACAATTTCAATTTTCAGACCTCTATTCTATTGTTTGACGTCATCAATGAAACAACACAACTTTTCATCTCAATTTATGCAACATACTTTCCTTTTTAATCTGTCCTAAAAAATGTCATACGTCATACTTTCTTATTTAAAAATAATCTAACTTTAAAATTTTCATTTGATCCTTAATAAAATAAGTTATAATTATACAAATATTTATTATTTTATTTTAAATCACACATTTCAAAAGCCTTATTTTTTTAATTAAATTTTGTCAAGTTAAATGCCACAACATAAATTGAGATTGAGGGAATAGTATCTAGTATGCATTAATTTTACCTCATAACCGGTGCTACTGTAGAATTGACCTGCCACAGAAATGCTAGTTTGGTAATTTCCTGGGAACTTTTTAGCAAAATCAAATAACTGCACAAAATTGCATAATGAATCAATTACATTTGACTCACAAATTGGTCACACTAATACATTCACACAATATCTCATCACTTATAATTTTAATGTAAATAATTAATTAAACCTTTCATCTTTCTTACGTACTATGAAAAGCAACGAGCTCAATCAGTTAAGTTTACACAGATATTAAGATTACAACTTATTGTTATAATGATTTTTGTGCTGATATAATTGGGCAAAATGTATCTTGGAGAAATTATATTTGAAAAATATCCTTTTTTTGTGCAAACAAATTTAAAAACAAAAATAGCGGGAAACCCCATAAAGAAATTGCTGAGCTGTTTTTCCTAGAAAAAAGGTGTTTTGTTATTAATTTGTCACCCAACCAATTTCCACAATCATAAATAAACTATCAAAAACTAATTCCTCATTTTTGGGTTAAAATCTGGAAGACAGGCACCCTTTATTTAGATTAGATCATTATTTAGGTTAGGAATTAAGGTACGTATATGTAATGCCAGTACAAAGTTATATTCCTCATAGCAGATTCCTTAATCAACAAATTACACCACATATTGAAGTAAAAAATTATTATAATATCTAATTTGTTGAGTCCTCTATGTATAACGAAAACTTTTATTATAGTGTTTTCTGAATCCTTTTGTTAAAATTTCTGACTCCGTTACTATTAATACTTATCTTAAAAGTTTACCTATTATTACCTTATACATGACCTAATTATGTAAATATATCTTACACCATCCGTACATAACTTCAAATCATTGTATTAAATAATAATAGTAATTAACGTGCTATGGTAATTAGGTTTAAATCTCTTTATACAGATGAATGCATATAACTTAAATTCGAATATTAGTAAGAGCTTAGTTGTCACCTCTTTGCCATGAGTAAGAAGTTCCTTCGAATAACCCGAATCCAACCCGTTAAACGCAATGGCCGCAGCAGCAAGAGCTGCGGCCGTTTCTCCGGCGAGGTCGGCGCCTGGATGTTGTTCATCAATTTTATAAGCAGTCCTCGGAGTTGTCATATCTTCCGGCCTCTGCCAACACTGATGATCAGAATTTCCATCTCCAATTTCGCCGTATAAGACATGAGGCTCTTTATGTGCTTTTATGAAATAATCAGTGCCCCATTTGATTGCATTCAGTGCATTTTTCAGTTCATTTTTGGAGTTTAGTTGGTGTTCATATTCAATTACGCTCCATGATAGCATTGTCACTGTAAATGCCATTGGAAATCCGAATTTCACGTTGTCTCCAGCATCATAGTATCCTCCTGTTAAGTCAATCTAATTGGAAAAAAAAAGTGTAAGTGTAAGATTACGATTAAATCAAGAAACAAGAAAAATAATTATGGAAATTAAAACGTTCATTTTAAACACAAAAAACGTCTATATAGCGGTCAAAGGATTAGATACGGTAAAGAATGGATATTGAGTCTAACTCAACTCAAAAGATAGCTTGTGGGTAATGATTATCCAAGTACATATAAAGAGTTCATGTTCCCATTTCATATCCGATGTGGACTCTTAACACTCTCCCGCACGCCCAGACCTTGTTAACTGAAGCGTTGATAATATAATTTGGGGCCCAACATCAGTGAACAAACAATTGGAATGAACCTGACTCTGATACCATGTAAAGAATGGATTTTGGGCCTAACTCAACCCCAAAAGTTAGCTTGTAGGGTAAAGATTGTCCAAGTCCATATAAAGAGTCTATGTCCTCATTCCATATCCGATGTGAGACTCTTAACAGATACAACCCTATATTCAATTTTTTTTCGGAATATATATAGGAACGATCCATAAGTATACGATCATGAGGATTTATATAGTCGAAAATGATGGATGAGCAATATCAGTAATGAGTTATGAATCCAACATTTTCCATATAGAGAATGTAAATGGATCAAAATCACTAAAATTTTAATGAATAATAGTTGTTGAACTCATAAATGTATAAAAAAATTTAGCGTTAAGAATCTAAAGATTGAACCTATAAAATTAATTTAGATACTCTTATGATAGACAATCCTAATAGTTTAGGAATTGAGACATAGTTATTGTTATTTGTGCTTATGGATTGCTCCGTAGAGAGAAACACATACAAATATTTTGAACAATATACTTATAGATCGAGTAGAAAATAATTGATTAAGTTGAACTCATAGTACTAGCTATGTGTACTTGTGCAGAAACAAAAAAGAATTATGCTTAAGTGCTTTATGTGTGTCTAATTTGAATTAATTGACTATAGATTCTATGCCTATGATAGAAAGGAACCTATGTTCTTGCTTGGTACGAGGTGAATGAGCATACCCTATGTTTACTGCAGGGGCTAGACTAGTGTACAAAGTTTAGTTTCATTCCAACACAATGACTTTGGCTAATAGACCATTTATATATGTTAAATTTTTTATTAAATAAGTAAAAATATTAATTTTCGAACTTAGTAAATCAAATGACTATAGTAGAATTACGAACTCCAACCAATAAAATTCAATTTCTGAATCCTTTCGTCTGATGTTCACCCCTATGAAATGAGAATTGTTTTAGAGAGATTGATGTATACCCCTTCCTCTTTGCCATCTTTAAGGGCTGAGTCTCCACGCCATTGCACACGTTGATTAGTAGGCAATTTTCCTGATCTTTGAGCTTCAAAATACAATAAGGATTTTGTAAGTGCTGTTCCATAGTCTAATGAAGCTGCATTTACAAATAAAATCACAAGGGAAAAACCAAGCATAAAAGTATGACTTCCTGAAGACATGATTAATTAATCTATAAATCAAAGAGAAAGAATTTGGTTTATGAGTTTTCCTTTATATGGTTTTGAGGAACTTGTATGACAAAAGAAGCTTGTAAATATGGAGAGTGTATATTTTCTTTTCTGATTGATGACATTAATTTAAGACATACTCTAATTTTAAGACATATTATTGTTTGCCCTTTTTTAACTCTAGAAAGTAATTTATGTATAAATGTAGAGAATCTGGCAGATCCTACATATGCCATAACAATGAAGAGGGAAAAATGGAAAGTAATCATTCCCTTCCATAATTTAAATTATTGAAAAAGATTCAGACACAGTAGCAATTTCGAAAATAATTGTTTGCATTAGTTATTTATACCAAATGAAAGTTATTCCATTTAACTCTAGAATCGAGGAGCATAACAAGTCGAAGTTGGTATTGAAAGAAATAATACATTGATTATTTTCATTATACAATAATGCCTTGTGTATACTGTGTATATCATGAAAACACAAAACAGTTTGGACAAAACAGTCCGTGATATACATGCCAAGTATATCACGGTTTGGAGCTATATTTGGTAACATGTTATTTGTATTTAATTAGTATTGTACACTTATCATAATTGTATAATTATTGTACAAGTAGAATAAGGTTTTTGAAGTAGAGTAGGAATATGATTTTCCATATTATGGATATTGTAAATTGTATTGTTACTCATTCATTAATGAAAATAATCAAGGGGTTACTTCTTTCATGGTATCAGAAGTCTAGGTCTCACAACTTCCGCTACTCTCGGATCCCTCGAATTCCGAGACCCTTCCTCGGTTTCCGAGCCATTTTTCTTCCTCCTCTCTTCCTAATTTCTTTTCCAAATTCCTCATTCACCTATTGTTCTTTCGTTATGTCTACGTCAAAGAACATGTTTCATCCTGCCCTTACTGTTTCCAACATCAAGAACCACATCCCTATTGTTCTTGAGATGAAAAACGTCCAATATGCGACGTGGAGAGAATTGTTCAAAATTCACGCTATCTCACATCAAGTACTCCATCACATAATTCCTCATGCTGTCCCTACACCCGCGAAGGATCCTCAGTTGTGGATCACTCTTGATGCTACCGTCCTTCAGTGGATTTACTCCACTATTTCTACCGACCTTTTAGAGATGATGATTGAACCGGACACTACGACTATGGCTACCTGGAATATATTGCGTGATATATTCCAGGATAACCAACATTCTCGAGTTGTCACTCTTGAGCAAGAATTTTCTTAAGTCCGCATGAAAAATTTCCCGAATGTTTCAGCTTATTGTAAACGACTCAAGGAATTGCAGACCAACTCCGTAACGTTGGAGCGACTGTTACCAATAATCGTCTTGTTCTCCAAATGGTTGCAGGCCTGTCTGAGGCCTATAATGGCACCTATAATGGCGTTGTGACTCTACTCTGACAAAGTAATCCGCTTGCCCCTTTTATCAAGCCCGTTCGATGGTCACATTAGAAGAAGTCGGCTCGACAAAAAAGGTGGCTACCGGTGCCAGTTCCGTGGCGATGATGACTTCATCCGATAACTCACACGGTTTTGTTGACAATTCGGGCCAAAATCACAATAACGGTGGCGGCAAGAAGGGTCAAAATTGAAAACATAATGGCAAAAATCACGGCGGCAACAACATCGGCGGACGGAACAGTAGCAACGCCGGCAATGGGCCTCGGGGTACTGGGCCCCAGCCCGCCTGGTCTCAGCCCTAGGCCCCTTGGCAGTGGGCCTAAACCAGCGGCCAGTGGCCAGTGGCCCAGTCCAGCCTACAGCCCGCCCAGTTATTACCCAGGAAGTTGGGCCTCGGTCCAGCCCAGTCCCAGGCCCAATTTTTCTAGTCCTTCAGGCAACACTCATCAGCGATATGTGTCGGGTCAGCAGGGCAGTCTGTTTGGGCCTCGTCCCCCGCAGGCCTTCATTGTTGCGGGCCCGACTCCGATCCCGACTCCCACCGATATTGAGCCCTCCATGCATACAATTGGATTAAATCCTCCAAACGCAAATTGATACATGGACACCGGTGCAACTTCTCACATGACTTTCGACCAAGCTACTCTCTCGTCTTATTCCAATTTGAGTAAAAATCGTGGTATTATTATTGGTAATGGTAATACAATTCCAATTCATCGTTACGGTAATACAACTTTGTCTCCCCCACATCCGCCTCTCGTCTTGAAAAATAGCTTTCATGCCCCTAACTTAATTAAAAATTTGGTATTTGTCCAAAAATTCACCACTGATAATTGGGTTTCTATTAATTTTGATCCTTTTGGGGTTTTTGTGAAAGATTTCAAAATGGGGATACCTCTCATGAGATGCAATAGCAGGGGAGATCTTTATCCAATCATGCCCGCCACTAGTTTCTCGAGTCAAGTCATGCCATTGACATTTGCAGCTCTAGCTCCTTCCTTATGGCATGCACGTTTGAGTCACCCTGGGTCGTCCATTGTTTCTTTCTTGAATAAAAATAATTTTATTTCTTGTAAGGATACGCGTAGTGCTCCAATTTGTCCTTCCTGTCCTTTAGAAATACATGTTAGATTACCATTTGTAGCCTCTACTTTTCGTACTTTGATGCCTTTTGATATTATTCATAGCGATTTATGGACTTCTCCCGTTCTCAGTTCTGTGGGCCATCGTTATTACGTTCTATTTTTGGATGATTATTTTAATTTTTTATGGACCTTTTCGTTAGCGTAAAAATCTCACATTCTTAAAATTTAGAGCATTCATCCGTATCCAATTAGACCGGGAAATAAAAAATATTCAATGTGATAATAACAAAGAATATGATTATGGGTTGTTTCGGGAATTTTGTGATGCTAATGGCATAGTTTTTCATTTCTCTTGTCCCCATACGTTCTCACAAAATAGGAAAGCCGAATGAAAAATTCGTACCATTAATAATATTGTCCGAACTTTGTTGGTCCATGCTTCCGTACCTCATTCCTTTTGCCATCATGCTCTACAAATGACTATTTATCTCCTTAATATACTTCCTACCAAAGAGTTGGCATATGATCCTCCTCTTAAAATCCTCTATAATAAGAATCATTCGTATTCCCATCTTAGGGTCTTTGGGTGTTTATGCTATCCACTATTTCCGTCAACCATTAACAAACTTCAAGCTCGTTCCACCGCTTGTGTGTTTTTGGGTTATCCATCTAATCATAGTGGTTACAAATATTTTGATTTATCGTCTAATAAAATCATCATTAGTCGCCATGTTATTTTTGATGAAACTCAATTTTCGTTTGCTAAAGTGAGTAGTCCCGTACCTAGCTCATATAATTTTTTAGATGATAGGGTCCCACCATATATTATCTATCATCTGTTGGGCTAATCACGTACCCTTTACATACCAGCAGTCCCACTGCCTGCTGGCCCACAACACCCGTCCCAGTCCACTTTTGCCTCTAGTCCGTCTTCATCAGGGCTGTCCAGTGGGTCGTCTGCCCCGTCCAATGTCCCAGCCCTTTCCCAGCTCTGTCCCGTTCCAGTTCTTATGTCCAGTATTGGGCCAGCAGGCTCACTGCCTGCTGGCCAGTCCATCACCGATCCAAATCTTTCCCGAAATTCGCCCATTTCTACCTCGAGTCAAGGGCCTGTTACTTGTAGTCAACATGATATTTTTAGACCAAAGAGACATTTTAATCTAAATTCTAATATTTTTAAATCTCCCTACCCCGTAATTCAGTGTCTGCCTTAAATGACCCGAATTGTAAATTGGCTATGAACGACGAATATAATGCTTTTATTGAAAGTAAGACGTGGGAGTTGGTGCCCCGTCCTTCTGGTGTTAATATTATTCGGTCTATGTAGAATTTTGCTCATAAAGATAATTTTGACGGTTCTTTTGCGAGGCATAAGACTCGTCTTGTAGGTGATGGTAAAACTCAACAGGTTGGCGTGGACTGTGGAGAGACGTTTAGTCCGGTTGTTAAATCGGCTACCATTCGCACGGTTCTCAGTTTAGCTCTATCAAAATCATGGCACATTCATCAGTTAGATGTGAAGAATGCTTTCTTGTATGGTGATCTTAAGGAGACAGTCTACATGCATCAACCTTTGGGCTTTAGAGACCCCAATTATCCTAATCACGTCTGTTTGTTGAAGAAGTCTTTATATGGGCTTAAGTAGGCCCATGGGCTTGGTATACACGATTTGCAGACTATGTATCTACTATTGGATTTTCTCATAGCATGTCTGATAATTCTCTGTTCATATATCGTTGTGGGTCTTCCCTGGCATAAATCCTAGTATATGTTGATGATATTATCTTGATTGCTTCTTCTGATGAGTTACACACGTTTATTATGAAACTCTCAGCTATGAGTTTGCTATGAAAGACTTGGGGCCCTTGAGTTATTTCTTGGGAATTGTTGTCACTCGTCATGCAAGAGGGTTATTCTTATCACAAAGGAAGTATGCTCCTGAGATAATTGAGAGAGCTGGTATGTCCTCATGTAAGTCTACTTCCACTCTAGTCGATACTAAGCCCAAGCTGGGTGCTGCGGCTGGCTTACCTTACGCGGATCCCACCCACTATCGCAGTCTTGCAGGGGACTTCAGTAGCTTACTTTCACGAGACCTGATATTACGTATGCCGTACAACATGTGTTTTTGTTTATACATGATCCTAGGGTTGAGCACATGAATGCGTTCAAACGCATTATACGATACTTACAGGGAACACTTGATTATGACTTGCATCTATATCAGTCATCGGTCTCTACACTTGTCTCTTATACATATGCTGATTGGGGTGGCTGTCCGGACACTAGATGCTCTACATCTGGTTACTGTATGTTTCTTGGTGATAACTTGGTCTCATGGTCTGCCAAACCACAGGCTATCTTATCACGCTCCAGTGCAGGACGAGTATCGAGGGAAGCTAATGTGGTTTCTGAATCATGTTGGTTACGTAATCTTCTCTTAGAACTTCACTTTCCCATTCAAAAAACTACCTTGGTTTATTGTGACAATGTTAGTGCCGTTTATCTTTTTGGGAATCCGGTTCAACATCAGCGCACTAAACATATTGAGATGAATATCTATTTTGTTCGCAAAAAGGTAGCTCGTGGACAAGTACGTGTCTTACATGTCCCTTTCAGGTATCAAATTGCAGACATCTTTACTAAGGGGCTTCCTTCGGTTATCTTTGAAGATTTTAGGGACAGTCTCAACGTACGAAGACCGTCCGCTATGACTGCGGTGGTGTGATAAATATACCAGTAATATACACGGTATACAAGGCATAAACACTGTCCTGTGTATACAGTGTATATCACGGAATCACATGCCAATTAGGAGACTTAATGTTGAACGGATTTAAGTGATATATTTGTTGTATTTAATTAGTATTGTACACTTACCATAATTGTATAATTATTGTACAAGTAGAATAAGGTTTTGGTAGTAGAGTAGGAATAAGATTTTCCATATTATGAATATTGTAAATTGTATATATACTCATTCATTAATAAAATAATCAAGGGATTATTTCTTTCAAAAATAAAAACAAATTTGGATAGTTTACATGGATCCCCTTCTAAGAAAATATATCTTGAGATTTGATAAGTTTTAGGTCCATTTTATAAGTGATTTTCAAAAAGCTCTTTCGGAAAATAAAGTTATCAGAAATAAATTTTAGATTTTAAATCACTTTCCGGGAACCAGTACAATTGCAACCCATGTGAACTGAAAGAAGAAACCATACATATGGATAAACTGTTTTACACCATTTGAGATGTTTTGAGTCACGATGTGTTGTTATATTCAGAGAGCCTACCACTAAAGTTTATAATGGGTGGTAAATATTCTTTCACTCTTAATTAAAAAATAATATTGAAAATAAAGTAATTTTTGGCCGAAAACGCTTTATCTCCTAAAGTGGAATTTCGCGATGAAAAGTCAAGTTAATCACGCCTAAAACAAGTATAAAAAATAAGATTTAACTAGCCTTTAAAAAAAGATGCTAAGATGCATATGCGATCATAAAAGATTAGACCTCCAAATGTACTAGTCTGTTGGTGCAAAACTACGGTGAGTGAATGTGTTAAAAAAGGGACAAGCTAGACCTAAATTTACACGGGAGAAAGTTGTCTCGAAAGACCAACAAAATTTTTGAGATCAATGCAGATTTAGCTAAACACATGTGAAAATTACTAGCTGAAAATATGTTTTAGTTTGATTAATATTGTTATAAAATAATAAAGCAAGCAAGAAGAATATTGTGGAGAAAGACAGAAGAGGGGAGAATTCTTTATTTCTCTTGATATATGAAAATACAATGAAGGAAACATCACTATTTATAATAAAATACTGATTTGGTCCCAAAGTTACTAATCCTAACTTTTTTCTTAAAGATAAACATTCACAATAAATAAATAATATTTTTAGCACTCCTCATTGAATGTCTATTTGATAGATAATGTGTCTCGTTAAAATCTTACTAGAGAAACCCAGTGGGGAAAACTCTAGTGAAGGAAAAAGAGTAGACATATCTAATAATACGCATTTTGGCTGCCTCAAATCTTGCAAGAAAAATTCAATAGGACAAAACCTTGTAAGGAAAAAAGTGTTCAGTGTATATTAACTCCCCTTGATGAGAACATCAATCTAAAACTTGAATCTTCGCAATTCAATCTTGTTTCTTCTCGAAAGTTGCAGTTGGTAGAAACTTGGTGAACAATCAACTATATTATCACTTGAACAAATATGTTGCACGTTGATATCATCATTCTTTTGGAGATCGTGTATGGAGAATAACTTTGGTGAAATATGCTTTGTTCTATCTCTTTTTATGAATCCTCCATTTAGTTGAGCTATGTTTGTTGTTGTGTCTTCAGTCTTTGGATAAGGTTGCATCGGCATATAATATTGTTTAAATCACTCCAAATGCATTCCTGACTTGCTTTATAAATATATGTTATCTTTATATGATTTGACTATCATGTAGAACAACATTGATGTAATCCCTCATAGGGATAGCAAATTTATAAATGCATCAATTGCATAAAAATATGTCACTTCAGGATCAAAGAGTTCACCAGATAATCTATTATTTTTAGAAACTCTTCAATAGTTCAAATAATATTCAAGTAATCAATTTACACTCATAAATACGTAAGAATAATAGAGTCATGTGTACCCTTAGTCAATGAATACTCATATGATAAAATTGCATTCACCTTGTTTGATTTAATCCATATAATGAACACATTTTTAAAATTTGTATATGCTTCAGGAGTTTAAAATTCTTCAAGAATTTTCATATAATTTTTGTCAAGTGACAATATCCATCAATATTTAAATGCATGACATTTTTCGCAGTCTGGAATGCAGGTCCAATAAGCTTGAAGCTTACCAAAATGGGTCATTTTACTTGGTAATAATGTCTACGTTAGCGTACTTTATAGACGTAGAATTTATATCCTCACAATCTTTTACAATATTGCGCTATATTGCACCAAAGATATCGTCGACGACATATTATTTGTATCGATTCGCAATCTGACATAATTTATTGAGATCTCATCACTTTCATTATTTTAGGTACCTAAACCTCTCATAATGTTTCATGAAGTGATGTCGTATGCCCTTCAAGAGCACATTACCTCCTTATTATGACTATTTTGATCATTTGCTCTTTCCCCCCCAAGAATTATTGCATTTGGAACCGATTGATCTACCATGCTTCATGCATGTTGTAAACTCTGTCCTTCAGGGACATTAATTTAATATGAGCATTTTACAGCTTAAATATAAAATTAATTGTAGGTCAACAAATGCTTCTAGCACTTAACTTGAATTATCTTGGAACGAGGATCATACTAATGCTAATTTTTCATAATTGATTATTCCTCCCCCTTATGTTAGAAAAACTAATATATATCCCATCTTATTTGGGGAATCCATCCTTGTGCAGTATGATAGATTAATTAATCATATATCACACATAAAAAATTGTTATGTAGAAATATCTGGTTCCTAACCCTGAACCAATTGTGAGGGGAGCATTTATCATAATTTATTGGTCTGAAGCATATAAGTGTTGTTGCATGCAATATATCATATCTTATACCATCACATGAAGCTTTGTTCTTATAAGCAACGATTTAGCTATTTATTGGAGACATTTAATGCCAAGCCAACAACATTATCAAGATGGTGTCTTGATTACATAATCTGAAAATTATTCTCTTAACTCAGTTATTTGGAGCAAGTAGTTTTATAAATGTCAAATTGCAGATTGATAATAAACTCACATGTGACTATCTCATTGATGCATCTGTTTAAGATATCACATAACAGGTGAGCACGCCCATATTCACTTTTTTATATTTTCTGGAATTTAGAGAATTCAATCCCAATATTAAATAGCTGATATAATCTACTTATCATGAGAACAAGCAACACAAATAAATTCTTGAAGAATCTTCTAGTTCTTCAATTTATGTGAATACTCAATTTGCGCATTATATTTGAATTAGGATTGCCTAATTGCTCATCCAACTAATAAAAATATATATACGAGTAACTTCATGTTTACCATACCATGTGCTATTTATTTTGGTAAACTTCTGATTTACTATGATATGAATTTTTTTGTATCAATAAATTTTTTATTTACCGTGCCATGTTTCTTACCCACTACGATTTTGAAGATATTTAATCCTCCCATCATTTATAGTTTTAATATGATAGCCATTTACTTTAGTAAACTTCATATTTACTATAACTCGTGATTTGATCATAGCAACTTCGTGTACTACAATCTAGAACAAGTGACATAATAGTATATAAACTCTTCAGGAGCCTTTAATTTATTTTCAATAATATGATACTATTTGGACACTGCTGGTGTCATAATCCTTGTAGATAAATAATTAGGCTCTTCTGGAGATCTTGATCATTAATTTGCACTATCAAATATTTCTTAGACACTGCTGGTGTCACGAAGAAAATTTAGTTAGACACTGTTAGTGTCATGAACGAAAATAATAACCAAAAGAATATTTAAAAAGCAACTGTAAATTCATAAAGAACAAAAAATAAATATTAAGTTCTAAACTTCTGTATTTTAAACATTTACTTCAGGGAGGCTAATTAACATCTAAATATTTTATATTAAAATGACAACTAAATAGTAATTACATCCTTCAGGAAAAGATACATGAATTGCGAGGAAATCAACAACATATAGTAGAAAACACTCAAGAATAATATGTCTATTCTTTATTATTCTATCTCTCCAGGATGTAAGTGGTAGTATTTCTTTCATTCACTTTGGGGAATGGAACATAATTATTTCAATGTACTTGAAATACGACATTCATCAATAGCTCATTATTTTGCTCAAGCACAAGAAACACCATTTTAATATATTTTTCAAAGTTTTTCTGCTTCAGGAGAAAATTTCACTATTTTATTACTTTCAAAAGTAAATTTCAAAGTTTAACCTTTTGGGAAGTAAAGTTCAAAACCTTACTACTTCGGGATTTAAACAAATCTAATTACTTCGGAAGTAAAGCAAAGTCTATTACTTCAGGATTATTTTTTTAAAAGTTTTACCATGACAAGAGTAAATTTTAAAGACTTTAAAATTCCACTACTTCGAGAGTAAATTTTGATATTTTATTATTTCATGAGTAAATTTTAAATTTTTACTACTTCGAGAGTAAATTTCAATGTCTTACTATTTCAGTAGTAAATTTCAAAGTTTTACAATTCTGAAATAGATTTCAGAGTCTTACCATTTCGGGAGTAAAACTCAAAGTTTTACTACTTCGGGAGTAAAGTTCAAAATTCTACTAATTCAGGAGTAAATTTAAGAGTTGTACTACTTTCAAAGTTCTACTACTTCCGGAATAGAGTTCAAAGTTTTATTACTTAAGGAGTGGAGTTCAAAATTTGCTACGCCGGGAGCAGATTTAGAGTTTGCTACTTCGGGAGTAGATTTTTGAGTTTTTTACTATATCATGAGAAAATTCTTGAGTTTACTACTTCAAGAGCAGATTTATAAGTTTACTACTTCGGAAATAAAGCATAGAATATTTAGAATATGTTTTTCTCAATTATTCTACCTCTTCTGGAGGTGAAACGTGATATATTTACAACCAAGTATATGTTCGTATTTATAAGCTTTACTAAATAACATTCACTTCAGAGAATAGATCTGTATTTTGTAACATATATCAAAAGTTTTTATTCTTCATGAATGAAACATATCTGAATATGTATTAAGCATATCAATTAATAATAGCTTCAAACTTTTTTAAGATATTGCTACTTTAGGAGCAAGCGAGACATATATATAACATAGATAATTTTTCTCTAACATATCCTCTATTATAATAATAAGCCTCCAACAATATTTACCACTGCTGGTCATATATTCTTGTAAACTCTACCGAAATTTCAATGCTTCTTTTAATATAAAATAAATTGTATGGCGTACATTAAATATAGAGTAAATGGCTCATATAGAATCCAATCCAATTGTCCAGAAGGATTGGTTAGCCTGTTAGTCCAAGGCACCAATACCTTAGCACTAATAATATGTGACATAAAAATAAGAAGATTACAATGAATTTTACTATGTCTCTTTGTGCTAATGAAACAACTCAATACCTGCGAATGATTATCACAAAATATAACTTACAAAGCACATACCTCATGAAAAATTTGTAAACATGCTTGATTACATTCAATTCTTTCCGGTAAAGAGTAGGTGACACCGTCAAACTCTCAAACACGGTAATACTAAACTCCAATAAAAGTAGAGACTCGTGTTGATAACGTGTTATAAAATAATAAAACAAGAAGAATAATATTGTGGAGAAAGAGAGAAGAGGGGAAAATTATTTATTTTTCTTTATAGATGAAAATACAATGAAGGGAACATCTCTCTTTATAATAGACAAATGATTTGATCTCAAAGTTACTAACCCTAACTTTTCTCTTAAAGATAAACAGTCATAATAAATAAGTAATATTTATAACAAATACATTAATTATGAACCTCCTTTTGCATTCTCTTGCACCAAGACCACCCAACAAGGTTTTATAGAAAATTAAAAATATTTTTCTGAATCCTTTTGGAAACGATCACGCATTTCAAAAATAACCAAAATGTAATTGTTTTACAGGTTTTGTTTTTAAACAACAGACCATATAGTGATACATGTAATATCAAGGTGGTTAAGTTAGTTAATCGGGCATTTAAATAACTTTGGGAATTGTCCAATTAGTCCCACTTATCTTTAGTTTATAATTTCTCTTTATTGCACATTGACCCCTTAGTTTCTTTTGTTTGATGTGAGACAAGTCATGACAAGTTAGTTACCAATTTCGGTATGAGTTAGTGAGGTGTCCTCTTTGTTTCTTTTTCCTTTATATTGTAAAGCACATCAATTTTAAAAGCAGATGAGAAATATATCTATTTTTGCCCTAGTTTTCTTCTTCTTTGCTTGTAGTGATTTTCCTTTCCTTGTTTAGATTTAGAACTTTTATCAGAGCATTTTTCTGGTTCTGTGAATTCATGGCTGGTGAAATGCAAGATATGATGAACTTATTGCAAATGATTTCTACAGATATGGCGAGCTTCAACAGTCGTCAACTACAACTGCAAGCTAATCAGGAACATACCATAAGGAACTAAGAAAAAACTCATCGTGAGTTGAATGAAGTTGTGGCGGGTAGGAGACGACTGGAAAGAGATAAGAGCCCTGTTATCAGTGAGGGTTCACTTTACTCTCCACGTAATTTGCCCTTCGAATTTGGGTATCTGTCAACTCCTCTGTTAGGAAGGCAAACACTACCCATGGCTTCGAACATCAATCAATCTAGCATTCCTCCAAGCTCAGCTCAATTTCTAGATGGCCGTTCTTTTGTGGTTGCACCATTACAAGGTAATCCTCAAATCCATCTACATTTGAGCTCAAGTTTTCAATCGATGCATCAAACATTGCCTTTTCAAACAAGTGTTTCACAAATCTCATACCCCTAATTTCCTCATATATTTGTCTTACAATATCCTCCCGTCCATATTCAGTCCCCTAATCCTCATTATAATATGCAACAACCCACTATTTCTTATGGTCAATCATCACCATACCCAACCTATTACGCTCATAACACCCAAATATGTAGCACAAAACCCTTACATACAAAACCCCTATCCACTCTAGAACCCTTCCCTTCAGTCTCACTTTTCAGCTACCCAAAACCACAACCAACCCCAAATCCCCAATCCCACTTTCACCAAATACACCAAATAGAGTTTTCTAAGTTTAATGGAGAAGATTTAAGGAATTGGATCTACAAGGTGGAGCAGTTCTTTTTAGCCGAGGATATTTATGTCCATCAAAGAATGAAGTTGGTAGCCCTTCACTTTGATGGTGATGCTTTGCAGTGGTATCAAGGATACATGAGAAACAGGTCGAATATGTCACTTTCTTTTTGGGAGGAGTATGTTTATGCACTTGCTGATATATTTAGGGTAGAATACACAGACCGTATGACTGAAGTCATGAACATCAAACATACTGGTACTGTTAAGGACTATCAAAAAGCATTTGACAGTGTAATGACTAGGCTTAAAATATCAGTGGATCATGCTATAAATATATTTCTCAACAACCTTAAACCTAAACTGAGCAATGCTATTAAGATTGAAAAGATTGAAAACCCTACTACCTTACCCCAGGCTTACCATTTGGCTAGGTTGCAGGAATCCAATTTTGAAGCTCAAAGCAAAGCTATTATAGGCACCCCTACTACTGGTGGTCACTCTAACTCTAAGGTACCCACTAGTTATGATTTTTCTGGAAGCAGCAAAGGGAATTCAAGTACCTTCAGAAAATTTGTTACTGCTAGTTTTGACAACAATAGAAGAAGAATGTTGACCCCAACTGAGCTAGATGAAAAAAGGGTAAATAAATTATGTTTCTTGTGTGATGAGAAGTATGTACCAAGTCACAAATGCAAGGCTAAAAGGCATTTGTATGCTATGGAGATAGAGGAAGGTGAACATGTGGTCTTTGAAAAAACAGTAGCAATAGAGGATGATCTTGAAGTACCAATAATTGATGAAGAACCTAGAGAGAGTTGTGAAATCTCTCTTCAAGCCTTGAATGAGACTAGAGGCTATAAGACCTAAACAAATACAGGGGTACACTGAACAAAAACCCATTACCATCCTCATTGATTGAGGATCCACCCATAATTTTACCAATGAGAAGGCTGCTATCAGAATGGGATGCAAATTCCACAAAATCTAACCCAAGATATTTCTGTGGCTGATGGGAGTTCATACAGTCTATGAGAGGAAGCAATGAGTTCAAATGGATGATGCAAGGAATTTTTTTCCAAGATAACTTCCTGGTATTTCTTATAGGCAGTTGTGATGTTGTGTTAGGCATCCAGTGGCTTTGTAAGTTGGGTAATATCCAAATGAATTTTGGAAAGTTGTTTATGCAATTTTCTTATTAAAGGAAGACTATCACTCTGCAAGGAGCTTACTTTCATTCAAAACTATAGAAGCAAAGTCACTGAACAAAATATCAGTTGATAATGCTCATATATTCATGATTAAGGTGCGCACTAATAGACTTGATGAAGGAGATGTCACACCAGAGGAAGGACAAGAACCAGCTGAGGTGCAATCTTTACTAGAGGAGTATGATGAACTCTTCAATGAGCCTAAGCAATTACCTCCATCTAGAGGAGTGTTTGACCACCACATCCCTTTAGTGGAGAGTAGTGCCCCTATCAACAACATACCATATAGATATTCACATATGTAGAAAGATGTCATTGAGAAGATTATTCAAGAAATGTTGAGTCAGGGTCTGATTCAGTACAGTTCCATCTCATATGCATCTCATGTGGTTTTTGTGGCAAAGAAATATAGGTCCTGAAGATTATGTAGACTATAGTGCTCTTAATAAAGTCATTGTGAAGGAAAAATTCCCTATCCCCATCATAGAAGAACTGCTAGATGAGTTGGGAGGATCTTAAGAATACTCCATAAGGGGATGAAGGAACTCCAGTCCAGGCAAACCTGGGCTTTGAACATGTGCAGGTTAGATCTAAGAGCTGGATACCATCAAATCAGGATGATACCTAAAGATATTCAGAAAACTGCCTTTACAACACACTCAGGGCATTATGAATACTTGGTGATGCCATTTGGCTTAACCGATGCCCCATCCAGTTTTCAAGGGTTGATGAACCACATTTTTCAAAGTCATCTCAAAAAATTTATTTTAGTTTTCTTTGATGATATACAACTTTTCAGTAAAAGCTTGGAAGAGCATATACAACACTAGAAGATCATTTTTGATTTGTTGGTCCAACATCAACTCTGTAAATGTGTATTTACAGCTCAAAGAGTGGAGTACCTTGGCCATTATATCTCTGCCAAGGGAGTAGAAACAAAACCTAAGAAAGTGGAAGCAGTTCAATCTTGACTTATACCATTCAACCTCAATAGTTAAGAGGATTTTTGGAATTAGCAGGGTACTACAGAAGATTTATCAGAGGTTATGGGGTCATTAGCAAGCCTCTTACTGATCTATTGAGGAAGGATGATTTCAAATGGTCTAGTGATGCTACCACAACCTTTGAGAATCTTAAGAAGGCTTTAACATCAGCTTCTGTGTTGATATTACCAGATTTCTCCATTTCTTTTGTGGTAGAAACTGATATTGGAAATTTATCTTTGACGGGGAGGTGCGTCCACCCATATTTAATGAATGAAACACTAGTGCTCCGTATGTTGGAGGCTTTGTCTCTTCTCACATGCATAATCTACTAAGTGAGTAGATGACCGTAGGGCCAAGAATCGTCAAATTTCGTTGAGAAATGAAAGAGATATTGATCCACAAAGTAAGGTGTTTGAGGCATGAAAATATGGTGTGGGACAGATCTATCACATCGGTGGGAAAATGAAGAATTGCTCTCTTTATAAGTCTCTAAAGTGGTAAAGGGTTTGGGACCCCGAGGGGTATCCCATGTGTTTAAAGGAGGGAGGATCTAGATGTGCTTGGGTTCAAGGCTAAGCCCACACGCGCGTCGCCGCCGCCCGCCCGTCTGGTCCGGTCTCGGGTCGTGGGCTGTGGGGACTTTTTGATATTATCTTTTTGGACCCCAAATTGCTTAATATTTATAGTTTGGTTCCTAGAGTTTCTGAAAAGTTAATTTTGGGAGTGACGGAAGGTAGAAACTTTCTGCCTACCGTTTGGGCTGTTTTCTGGAGCATTAACCAGCCATTAACTTGGTTGTTAACTCCTCCATAAACAACCTCCTTCAATGACCATAATCAGCCCTCCTTCATGGCATTAAACCTGCCATTACAGCCCTCTCTAATGGCATTTAACAGCCATGTTTGGGCAGTTGAACAACCCTCATCCTTGCTATATATTGAGCTATTTTGGCTCAATTATGGAGAGACATACAGACAGGAATATAGCACAAACAGACACGAAAAACACTACACAAAACAGTGACGAAAAACACTGCAAAATAGTATTGAAAAACAGTGAGTAAAGACACTCATATACACAAGATATACACAACAGAGACAAAACAGAAACTCTTCCTTCCCTTTTCATTTCTTCAGCAAGTCGATTCATATTTGTTTTCTTCGTCAGACTCAACCTATTGGCTTTGTAGCGTTGAAATTAAAGTGTTGTTTTATCTTGGGAGACTATTGCCCGCTAACGTAAAAGCATATATACGGGGAATCTTGTCTTAAGGACAAAGTGCAATCACTCGACTCAACACACAACGTTGTAACCATCCAGATTTAGTTGTTTCTTGATTTCAGGTTATCAAGATTCAAGACACAACAAGCTTTCTGCAGTTTTGAAGATTGACCATTTATTTATCCTTTCGAACACTTGTAATAGTTATTTACTTTCCGTACTGCTTTATACAATAGAGTAGCAACAATTTAAGACAAGATTGTATTGTATTAATGTTCGAAAGATGTCGGTCAAAAGTTGTGTGACCAAATCTGGATATGGCTGTGGTTTTCTGGTAGAAGAAAGTGATGATGATGCTGTTGATTGTCAACATGTTCATGGTGTCACCGCTCCCAAGAGTGGTGGGAACAAGCTCTCACGAGGGGCTGAGGATGTCAACTGGGACAAGAGAAGAAGGTTGAAGATATGGTTCTATCTTGCAGCAGAAGGCCTATATCTGTCCCAAACAAATGATCCGAATTATGGTAAGGAGGAAATGGACACTCAGTCCAATGAAGTGACTGAAGTGGGCCAGAATTCGAAATCAGGATGAGTAATTTTCCTTCCTTGTCAAAAAATAAGATTAAATGATTTCTGATTAAAAATGGCTTAAAGTAAGGAGGAATATGAAAATGTTTTCACAAAATAATTTATATTCCATACGCTTTAAAATCAGAAGTTTAATCTCTTCTTCTTTCCCGTTTAAAGATTGGATTTTGTAAACAACTTAAAAAGATCCGTTCTTTTAAGTGTAATTATTAAAAGTGTGTAAAGTATGTTCGTACATACGAGGGAGAAAGATCCACTGACTGTGCGAAAACTGTTACCACTCTTAAGTAAGCGCCAAGAATTATCTGGGCACCAATCATAACGGAAGAAGACCAAAAGTTAAAGACGTTGAGCCTGTCACACTATTTGGCAGAAGATCCTTCATAGGATGATGTTGGACACTCAGTCATACAAAGCCTCCGGGCGACTGGAGTGGGCCAAAATTCCTTTGATATGATGATATTGTACACTCAGTCATACAAAGCCTATGAGCGACTGGAGTGGGGCCAGAATTCATTTCTTAGGAAAAGTAATGGACACCTAGTAAGGTGGGCCAGAGTTTCTAGGTCTTAAATGATCTGAAGGCCAAAAGAAAGGCAGAAAAAAAATTTGACACTCAGTCTGCCAAAGCAATTGGAGTGGGCCAGAGTATCCAGATCACATATGATCCGGTTACGCCCTAACCACGGGCAAGCGGTTGTTCATGTGAAGCAACGCCACCTCTAAAGTAGAAGGGGTTGGAGAGGTTGTCCTCAATAGGACTTCAGGGATTGGGATTACTGTAAGATGAGGTGATACATATCCTAAACTTGGTTTAAGGGACGCTGTTGGTCAAGCTGGTTTGAGACTAGTCCAACAGGTCTGTAATACCTAAGAATGATACAGTATGTCTGTAGCCAAATGAATGATATATTTGTAATCTGTGCATCTATGCCATCATAGATTAAGACACGTTAAATAGAAAGTCATTCAAAAGCTAACGATGTTGAGATTGTTGCCTACTGTCGACATAAACCCTCAAAATGAATGTGAGGTTGACGAAGAGGCAAAATCACCTTTCCAAATTCCGTCAAGGGAATAGCGAAAGAAGCACCGCTCCTCTAGAACTTAGTCACACCTACTTGGGTGATTTGAAGTTTATACAAAATAGAGGGGGGAGACAAGTACGTTGTGATCTTCATTGATGATGGTACAACGTATGGAATCCTTTGTTTGTTGAAAAGCAAAGATGAAGTTGTTGAAGCGGATAAGCGCTACAAAGCAGAAGTTGAAAATCAACTAAGCCTACGGATTGAGAAATTCGTAGGGATAGAGGGGGAGAATGTGAAGCATCATTTATTAAACGACTGCTCATTAGTCACCTCAGTCTAACGGTGTTAGCCAAGTGCAAAGTCGTACGCCCAAATTATGTGGGGCAAGGCGATCCTTACCGCTAATGCGATTTTCAATAGAACTCTGCATAAGGATAAGGATAACTCTCCGTGTGAGACATAAAAATGATCTCACATACAAAAGTTGTGATATGGGGTGGTTTGGTAGAAGTTGGAATACCGAAACAGGTCAAGTTCGACCTAAGACTGTAGATTGCATATCCACTGAATCTGCAAATAACAGTAGTGTTTATCGCCTTTTGGCGTCAAAGAATGCTGAATTCTTTGGAGATAACTTTCCTTGAAAAAGGAAAAAAGAGTAATTACTCAAGGTTAACAAGAACCCGCAAGGGCCTGACTGTCCGGAACTAGACGTTCCGTATCTACAGGACCCGAAAGTTGCTAGCTATCCGGAACTTAATATTCTAGATCTGCAGAACTCAGGGATTCTAGATGTTGAACCGAGACGGAGCAAAGATGAGACAAAGACTTGTTCCGTACCTTCTAGCTTGTATGGTTGAGAATGAACCATGGACAATTAATAAATAATTGTCATCTCCAAAAGCGCTACTTTGGAAAGAAGCTAAAGAGAGAAATAAATTCAATCATATAGAACCATACTTGTGTAATGGTTGATCTTCCTCTGGGAAAAAAGAACCTTTGTGTTGTAAAATGTGCTCCCCTGTGAGTAGCTTAACATCCAGGGCTATTGCAGTCTTGAGTGACACGGATGTTGAAACAACCTTCCTAACCGGAGAGTTGGAAGATGAGAATCAGAGTTGGTTTGCTGGACTGTTGTGCTTCTTCCTGAACTTTCATTTTGGTCCCTGAAATATTTATATTTTGGTCCTGAAAGTTTCAGATAAAACAGAAACAATGAATCTGACCACAGAAACATTGACTATGAAGTTAGAAAGCCAACAGTTGGAAAATCAACAGTCTGAGAGTGGAAATTATAATGAAACAAAAGATATGGGTATCTCAGATGACATCTTAGGAATTGGATTTCTAAGACATTTAACGGACTGGTCTAACTTGTGAGATAATTGACAGTCTCGTCGTAGCCACCAATGGATATGAATCATAGAACTGATTGGAATCATGGTGCACCCATAGACAAGGAGCGATATGCACAGGTCACGTGTAGTTCAATGTATTGTACACACTACAACCGACCTGGTATCGTCCTACAAACAGATCAATTGAACTAAGGTTCTCTGATGATTTTAATACATGATCAATAGAAGACGTTAAGTCAGATATCACGATATCTGAATTATTCGCTTATCTACGGATTATAGTATTCTGGATGTTCAGCGGTTCTGGGAGAACAAAGTGATACAAACTGGACATCAGATATGAAGAACACCAATGCCACAAGTAAATGTGTATGGTGGGTCTTGGAAAATCCTCTAAGCAAACTTGCATCGGCTGATTCATGATGGAATCGGAGTTTATCGCTTTATACAAAGCATGAAAGAAGTTGAGTAACTTCACGACTCATTAGAGGACGTCCCTTATTGGGAGAAACCCGTGCCTTCAGCAGTTATACACTGTGGCTAGCTGATCGGCTTCAGGAAGGACACGGATGACGGTGTCTGGACATATCTGTCAGGATCTATCAGAGATATAAGACCGTATGACAGTTGATCATCACGGGTGTCACCTCCTTGTTTACTAACTAAGGGACTACCTGGAGATCAAATGTTCTGCCTGTCTAGGGGAATGAGCTTAAAACCCAAACAATACGAACCTTTGCGGTGGTAACCCAACCATACTGATTGGAGATCCCAAGAATTTGGTTCAATGGGAAAACTAAGCCGCAAAAGGTTCAGTTGAGTGCTTCGGTGGAAGCAAGAAGCACTTCGGATGATGATTTCTGTATGGAAACATGAATCCAAAGTTGTTCCCGCGATAGACATTAAAGTGCTACCTGCATGGTGGGTAAATGTTAAGTTTCCAAACCTTTAACGATCCTTAAATGGTTGAGGTTAAGGTTGGAGAAACTTTTAATGATTCCTAACACTCGTGAAATGGGATATAACAGGATACCTTGTAGGAGATCACCTATTTAAGTGCGAGGAAGGCCGCCTCAAATGAACGCACTTAAGAATCCAAGTGTGTCCACGACCACAACGGATAAAAACGTAAGAATGAAAACGAATAAGGAGAGTTATTGTGTTGGTATCATTGTCTTGGCTTATACTAAACACTGACGGTTCAAGACATCACATTCACCGCGCAGTAAGTAAGTCCGATGGTATTCAACTAGGGAAGGTTCAAAGCGGAAGCTACCTCTCCTGATGCAATATCTTTTCGCTGAAAGATTGCTGAAAGTAGGCACCTTGTGTGTGCGCCACAATCTCTCTTTCATAGAGGGGATTGTTGGAAATTTGCTTTTGGCGGGGAGGTGCGTCCACCCATATGCTCCGCATGTTGGAGGCTTTGTCTCTTCTCACATGCATAATCTACTAAGTGAGTAGATGACTGTAGGGCTAAGAATCGTCAAATTTCGTTGAGAAATGAAAGAGATATTGGTCCACAAAGTAAGGTGTTTGAGGCATGGAAATATGGTGTGGGACAAATCTACCACATCGGTGGGAAAAGAAAGAATTGCTCTCTTTATAAGTCTCTAAAGTGGTAAAGGGTTTGAGACCCTAAGGGGTATCCCATGTGTTTAAAGGAGGGAAGACCTAGATGTGCTTGGGTTCAAGGCTAAGCCCACACGCGCGTCGCCGTCGCCCGCCCGTCTGGTCCGGTCTCGGGTCGTGGGCTGTGGGGTCTTTTTGATATTATCTTTTTGGACCCCAAATTGCTTAATATTTATAGTTTGGTCCCTAGTGTTTCTGAAAAGTTGATTTTGGGAGTGACGGAAGGCAGAACCTTTCTGCCTACCGTTTGGGCTGTTTTCTGGAGCATTAACCAGCCATTAACTTGGCTGTTAACTCCTCCATAAACAACCTCCTTCAATGACCATAATCAACCCTCCTTCATGGCATTAAACCTGCCATTACAACCCTCCCTAATGGCATTTAACAGTCATGTTTGGGCAGTTGAACAACCCTCCTCCTTGCTATATATTGAGCTGTTTTGGCTCAATTGTGGAGAGACATACAGACAGAAATATAGCACAAACAGACACGAAAAACACTACACAAAACAGTGACGAAAAATACTGCAAAACAGTGAGTAAAGACACTCATATACACAAGATATACACAACAGAGACATACTATATACACAGAGACAAAACAGAAGAGAAAACAGAAACTCTTCCTTCCTTTTCCATTTCTTCAACAAGTCGATTCATATTTTTTTTCTTCGTCAGACTCAACCTATTGGCTTTGTAGCGTTGAGATTAAAGTGTTGTTTTATCTTGGGAGACTATTGCCCGCTAACGTAAAATCATATATATGAGGACAATCTTGTCTTAAGGACAGAGTGCAATCACTCGACTCAACACACAACGTTGTAACCATCCAGATTTAGTTGTTTCTTGATTTCAGGTTATCAAGATTCAAGACACGACAAGCTTGCGGCAGTTTTGAAGATTGACCATTTATTTATCCTTTCGAACACTTGTAATAGTTATTTACTTTCCGTACTGCTTTATACAATAGAGTACCAACAACTGATGCTTGCGGCATGGGAATTGGAGCAATGTTAATGCAACATGGCCAACCAATTGCATATCTTAACAAAGGATTGTCCACTCAACACTAGGCTCTCTCAGTGTATGATAAAGAGTTACTAGCACTGGTTATGGTTGTTAACAAGTGGAACCAGTATTTAACCATCAGACCTTTTATTGTGAAGTCAGACCAGAAAATCCTTAAATTTCTCGTGGAACAAAAATTGCATACAGGGTCTCAACTTAGGTGGTTAACAAAGTTGATGCAATATGATTTAATCATTGAATAGAAAAAAGGGAGGAAAAATAAGGTAGTTAATGCTCTGTCCAGGTTTCCATTAGTTGAATTAGTTGCCTTAACATTGTCCACTGTTAGGATAGATCTATTGGCAATGATCATTGAGAGTTGGTCATTAGATCCTGAATTAACTAATCTTATACAGATCCTGAAGGAGGAAGGAACTATGGTGCAAGGTTACTCTTTTGTCATGAACAATTGAGGAGGCATGGGAAGCTAGTAGTGGGACCAAATGAGCAACTCAGAAATGATATTATTCAATTGTAGCATGATTCACCATCTGGTGGACACTCAGGAGTAGAACCTACATACATGAGGATATCTGTAATTTTTTACTGGAGAGGACTGAGAATTACATTCAGGCTTATATCAAAACTTGTAACGTCTGTCAAAGGCACAAGTAGGATACAATCCCTTACCCAAGCTTAATTCAACCTCTCAAAGTGCCAGCTACTTCTTGGAGTAGTATAAGCATAGACTTCATAGAAGGTCTCCCAAAATCCTAAGGAAAGACAATCATGTTGTTAAATAAGGCAATGCCTTATGGCTCTCGGATTTGGCCATATTTGTCTCTCGAATTTGCTGGCCAGATTTGGCTCTAATTCTTTTGGTAATTGTTAATATTAGACAAGGTAAGAATCTTGTATATTAGGAAAATATATGTGTAATATATTGTAATATATAGGTTACCATAATTAGGAATATACACTACCATAATTGTAGAGTTACCATAATTGTAGAGTTAGAATTATGGTAGAAGAAGGCTTTGTAACTTGTATATATATCTATTCAATCAATGAAAATAATCAAGGGGATTATTTCTTTCATGGTATCAAGAGACTAGGTCCAAACAAAAGTTGTTTTCTCTTAAACTTTTGCCTCCCTTTGGCCGAGACCCCCCCCTCCTCGGGTTTTTCTCTTCCAAAATTTCGTTTTCCACTCTCAAAAATCTCTCTTAAATTTCCTTTCATTCTTTGTTCTTTCAATATGTCTAAGAACAATTTTCACCCTGCCCTCACGGTTTCCAATATCAAGCTCAGTGTCCCTATTGTCCTTGAGATGAAAAACGTCCAATATGCAACGTGGGCGGAGTTGTTTAAAATTCACGCTATATCTTATCAAGTTTTTCATCACATCATTCCTCCCGCTAGACCTCATCCTGCGGAGGATCCTGAGTTATGGATTACACTTGATGCTACCGTTCTTCGGTGGATATACGCCACTATTTCGGTGGACCTTCTACAAACGATTATTGAGCCGGACATATTCCAAGACAACCAACATTCACGTGTCGTCACACTCGAGCAGAAATTCTCCCTTGTTCGAATGGACGAATTTCCGAACGTTTCGGCATATTGCAAGAAACTAAAGGAGTTGGCGGATCAACTCCGTAATGTTGGCGCACCAGTAACAAATAATCGTCTAGTTCTACAGTTGGTTGCCGGTCTTTCGGAGGCTTATAATGGTGTTGGAACTCTCATTCGCCAAAGCAACCCTCTTCCCGACTTCCATCAAGCCCGTTCTATGCTGACGTTGGAAGAAGCCGGTTTGGCTAAAAAGACGGCTACCGGAGCAAGCCCAGTTGTCATGGTGGCATCCTCTCCTAGTCCTTCGGATTTTGTTAATAATTCGGGCCAAAACCATAATAATGGTGGCGGCAAGAATAATCGCAAGAATAATAACAAAAATCGCGGGGGAAAACGCGGCGGTTCTGGTGGCGGTTCCGGTAGTCAACAAGCAGGCGGTGGGTCCCAGCCAGGGTACAGTGGCCCACCACCGCCATGGGCCCAACAGTGGGGCCAATTGCAGTGGAACCCGTACCATCCAGCAGCAGTTTCCAGTGGCCAGTGGGCTGGCCACCAGTCCAGGCCCAATACCCAGCGTGGCGGCCCACTGGCCAGTGGCCTAGCAGCGGTAGCAACAACAACAACGACCTAGGTGCACCACGGACAGGAGTTCTTGGGCCCCGACCACCGCAGGCCCATCATGCAGCAGGCCCCACTCAGACTGATATCGAGGCCGCGATGCACACACTGGGTTATCTCAACCGGACCCAAATTGGTATATGGACACCGGTGCCACCACTCACATAACTTCCGAATCAGGTACTCTCTCATCTTATTCCAATTTGAGCACCCCTCGGGGGATAATTGTTGGTAATGGCAGTTCTATTCCAATTCTAGGGTATGGTCAGAAAATGTTGTATCCCCCCAATCCACCACTCCTCTTGAAAAATACGTTACATGCTTCTAAATTGATTAAAAATTTAGTGTATGTCCGAAAATTCACAAATGACAATTCTGTTTCCGTTGAATTTGATCCTTTCGGTTTCTCTGTGAAGGATTTCAAGACGGGGAGTCATCTCATGAGATGTGATAGTATGGGGGATCTGTATCCTATCATGCCCGATTTCAGTCCATCGAGTCCAGCCTTGCCGTCAGCTTTTGCAGTCATCTCTCCTTCCATGTGACATGCTCGTCTGGGTCATCCGGGATCTTCTATTTTATCAGTTTTAGATAAAAATAGCTTTATTTCTTGTAAGGGTACGAGTCGTACTCCACTTTGTCAGTCTTGTTCTTTAGGAAAAATTGTTAAGCTGCCATTTGTAGACTCCAATTCTCATACTTCAAAGCCATTTGAAATTATTCATAGCGACTTATGGACATCTCCTGTTCTTAGTTCAATGGGTCATCGATATTATGTTCTCTTTTTAGATGATTATTCTAGATTTTTGTGGACGTTTCCAATTGCAAATAAATCACAAGTGTTTTCCGTCTTCATCAAATTTAGAGCGTTCATTCGTACTCAATTCGAAAGAGAAATAAAAAATATTCAATGTGATAATGGGAAAGAGTATGACAATAGGGAGTTTCGGGAGTTTTGTGCTAATAATGGGATAAATTTTCATTTTTCGTGTCCTCATACATCTTCACAAAATGGGAAAGCCGAACGCAAAATTCGTTCCATAAATAACATTGTCCGAACTCTCTTAATTCATGCCTCCGTACCTCCATATTTTTGGCATCATGCTCTACAAATGGCCACATATCTTCTTAACATAATTCCGTCTAAAGGTCTGACATATTCTTCCCCCCTCAAAATCCTATATAATAAGAACCCTTCTTATTCTCATCTTCGAATTTTTGGGTGCTTGTGTTATCCGTTATTCCCATCCACCACAATTAACAAACTTCAAGCTCGGTCTACCCCGTGTGTGTTTTTGGGTTATCCGTCGAATCATCGTGGTTATAAGTGTTTTGATTTATCCTCCAAGAAAATCATAATAAATCGTCATGTCATTTTTTATGAAATCCAATTTCCTTTTACGAAAGTTCATACTCCCGAGCCTAAGTCGTATAATTTTTTGGATGATCAAATATCCCCGTATATTATTCGGAATTTTTCGGACCTCTCCCGCACTTAAATCCTCCAATGGCCCATCGCTCATTGGACCCACAAGATCTGCCTCGCCAAGATTTCCAAAGAATCGAGCAGTTCAGAATTGGGCGATCCAAACCACTGAACTGGTCCAAATTGACGAGTCCAACGAGTTATCGATTTGGGCCAAGAGCCCACCGCTGCCGCCACCCGTCCCGAGCCCAGAAAATTTCCAAAATTCTCTCAATTCTTCCTCAAGTCATAGATCGGTCACTCGAAGTCAGCGGGGTATTTTTACACCTAAAAGACATTTTAATTTACATTCGGATGTCTCTAAATCCCCCTTGCCCCGCAATCATGTGTCGGCTTTAAATGACCCTAATTGGAAAATTGCTATGACTGATGAATATAATGCTCTTATTGCTAATAAAACGTGGGAGTTGGTGCCCCGTCCATATGGTATTAATGTTATCAGGTCTATGTGAATTTTTGCTCATAAGGAGAATTCAGATGGGTCATTTGCTCGACATAAGGCGCGACTTGTTGGTGATGGTAAGACTCGGCAGGTTGGAATTGATTGTGGTTAGACGTTTAGTCCGGTGGTCAAACCGGCTACCATTTACACTGTGCTTAGCTTGGCTCTTTCAAAGACTTGGTCAATTCATCAGTTAGATGTCAAGAATGCTTTCCTACATGGTGACCTCAAGGAAACAGTCTATATGCATCAGCCGTTGGGTTTCAGGGATCCCAACCACCCTAATCATGTCTGTTTGTTGAAGAAATCATTGTATGGGCTTAAGCAGTCTCCAAGGGCCTGGTACACGAGGTTTGCTGAATTTGTTTCAACTATTGGGTTCACTCACAGCATGTCAGATAATTCCTTGTTCATCTACCGCAGTGGTTCGTCCTTGGCATACATCCTGTTGTACGTGGATGATATCATATTGACTGCCTCTTCAGATGCCTTACACCAGTCTATCATGACCATGCTCAGTTCTGAGTTTGCTATGAAAGACTTAGGGCCTTTGAGTTATTTTTTTGGGATTGCCGTCAAGCGTCATTCAGGTGGGTTGTTTCTGTCTCAACGGAAGTATGCTGCTGAGATCATCGAGAGGGCTGGGATGTCATCCTGTAAGTCCACCTCCACGCCAGTTGATGCAAACCCAAAACTAAGTGCCACAGCAGGTGCACCATACGAGGACCCGACCCACTATCGTAGTCTTGCAGGGGCCCTCCAGTATCTTACCTTTACTAGACCGGATATTACATATGCGGTTCAGCAGGTGTGTTTATTCATGCATGATCCCAGAGTTGAGCACATGAATGCAATCAAACGCATCATTCAGTATATTCAGGGGACACTAGACTATGGGTTGCACTTGTATCCGTCATCTACATCCACACTTGTTTCCTACACGGATGCTGATTGGGGTGGTTGTCCCGACACCAGATGGTCGACTTCTGGCTACTGTATGTTCCTTGGCAACAACTTGGTCTCCTGGTCAGCAAAACGTCAGGCAACCCTATCACGCTCAAGTGCCGAGACAGAATATCGAGGGGTGGCGAATGTGGTTTCCGAATCATGTTGGCTACGTAATTTGCTTTTGGAGCTTCATTGTCCTATTCATAAGGCAACCTTGGTATATTGCGATAACATTAGTGCCATCTACCTTTCAGGTAACCCAGTTCAACACCAACGTACTAAGCATATCGAAATGGACATTCACTTTGTCCGCGAAAAGGTTGCAAAGGGTCAAGTTCGCGTATGTCATGTCCCGTCGCGTTATCAAATTGCAGACATCTTTACAAAGGGTCTACCAGCGGTTCTCTTTGAACATTTTAGGGACAGTCTCAGCGTTCGAAGACCGCCCGCTATGACTGCGAGGGTGTGTTAAATAAGGCAATGCCTTATGACTCTCGGATTTGGCCATATTTGTCTCTCGGATTTGCTAGCCAGATTTGGCTCTAATTCTTTTGGTAATTGTTAATATTAGACAAGGTAAGAATCTTGTATATTAGGAAAATATATGTGTAATATATTGTAATATATAGGTTACCATAATTGTAGAGTTACCATAATTGTAGAGTTAGAATTATGATAGAAGAAGGCTTTGTAACTTATATATATATCTATTCAATCAATGAAAATAGTCAAGGGGATTATTTCTTTGACATGTGAGTGGTGGTTGATAGGTTAACTAAATATGCCCATTTCATAGGACTCAAACAGCCTTACTCTGCTACTGATATTTCCAAATTATTCTTGGATTATGTGTACAAGTTGCATGGGTTACCAGAAGATATTGTAAGTGATAAGAGACTCAAATCTTTGTAAAATGTGGCAAGAATTGTTTTCTATGTTGGGGGTAACTCTTAATACTTCTACTGCATATCATCCACAAAGTGATGGTCAGACAGAAGTGGTCAATAGGTGTTTGGAGACCTACCTCAGGTGTTTCTATTCAGATTCACAAGCTGATTGGTACACTTATTTGGCAGCAGCAGAGTGGTGGTATAACACCTCATTTTGTTCTTCAATCCAGTCCACTCCTTATGAATCCTTGTATGGACAACCCCCTCCTCGACACTTACCATATGCAACAGGTTATTCTGGTTTAGAGGAAGTAGATAGAAGCTTGCTAACAAGGGAATTCAAGCTACAATTGCTGAAGTACCACTTGCAAAGAGCACAACACAAGATGGTGACACAAGCTAACAAGCATAGATCTGACAGAAACTTTAAGGAGGGAGATTGGGTGTACTTAAAAATCCAACCTTACAGGCAAGTTTCCATGTATGAGAATCAGTTTACCAAGCTATCTGCCAAGTATTATGGGCCCTATCAAGTTCTAGAGAAAGTTGGACCAGTAGCATACAAATTATCTCTTCCTTCTCAACTTCTATTACATCCTACTTTTCATGTATCTCAGCTAAAGCAGTGCCACAAATTACCAGATAACATTTCTCACCCCCCCCCCCTCCACCCCCACCCCGCGTAATTGATGTTGCAAGCCCCTACTTCACTCAACCTAAAAAGATTTTGGAAAGGCGTGTGATTCAAAAAGGAAACAAGGCAGTAGCTCATGCTCTAGTTCAATGGGATCAGCTGCCTCCTGATCAAGCTACATGGGAAGATTATCGAACACTCAAGCTAAGATTTCCCTCATTCCTTCCTTGAGGGCAAGAAAGATTTTAACAAGGGTGGTTAAGTTAGTTAATCGGGGTATTTAAATAACTTTGGGAATTATCCAAATTAGTCGCACTTATCTTTAATTTATAGTTTCTTTTTATTGCACATTGACTCCTTAGTTTCTTTTGTTTGATATGAGACAAGTCCTGACAAGTTAGTTACCAATTCCGGCAAGGGTCAGTGAGGTACCCTCTTTGCTTCGTTTTCCATTATATTGTAAAGCACATCTATTTGGAAAGCGGATGAGAAATATATCTATTTTGCCCTAGTTTTCTTCTTCCTTAGCTGTAGTGATTTCCCTTTCCTTGTGTAGATTTAGAACTTGTATCAGATAGCTATCCAGCATCCCAACAAGACATGAATTAGACATTGCTGCATAAGATATCAGAAAGCCCAATATCCTGGCCATGGTCTAATCAAATTTATCCTTCCACACAAAGTCACAAAACATTGGACTTTCCAAAATTTTATGCACAAGTCTGGCATCTGTTAATAACAATAGAGGATCACAAACATATTTTTTTTCCTTTTCCTCAGTGAAGAATTAATGTGGACATAAAATGTTGTTTGCTGTGTGAGTAGTAAGTAACGCAATATCTTCTCTATTTTTTTTTTATAATTACAGAAGTATAAAAAACAAAAAAGAAAAAGAAAAAATGGCATGAGATAATGTCACAACTAGGTGGGCCAACTAGGCCATATGAAAATAATTGTTGTATCATGTATGTGCCCTAGTCAATATTCTTGATAGATACGTTATTACTGGGGGCGGCAAATAGGTTGTTCCGAGTTCTGACTGAATTTAGATGAATTAAAATAGACTGAATTAATAAATGAGTTATTGCCCAATCATGCTAAAAAGGTTATTTGGGTTAGATGAGATGAGTCAAGATGGGCTAAAACATGGATCATAGCCCAATCCGTCAAACTCTTACAAAGTCTTAAGTTTTTTATCGTTTTCTTATAATTTGCTTAAATATCAAATAAAAGATAATAATTTTTTTCTTTATATGAAATAAGTTACAAACTTATTTTATAAAAAGGTGATATCCAGAGTCGCAACAACTATAGGGGGTATCAAGCTGCTAAGCCACACTATGAAAGTTTGGGAAATAGTCGTGGAGATGAGGGTGAGAAGAGTAGTGTCTATCTCTGAGAACCAGTTTGGATTCATGTCGGGGCGGTCGACTACAGAAGCCATCCATCTTATTAGGAGGTTGGTGGAGCACTATAGGGAAAGGAAGAGAGACTTACATATGGTTTTCCTCGACCTCAAGAAGGCATACGACAAAGTCCCTAGGGAGGTTCTATGGATATGTTTGGAGGTTAGAGGTGTACCTGTGGCATATACTAGGGCAATCAAGGATATGTATGATGGAGTCAAGACCAGGGTACGGACAGTAGGAGGAGACTCGGAGCACTTCCCAGTGATGATGGGGCTGCACTAAGGATCAACTCTTAGCCCATTTCTATTTGCCTTGGTGATGGATGGACTTACGCGACAAATCCAATGGGAGGTGCCATGGTATATGTTATTCGCATACGACATAGTCCTGATTGATGAGACCCGCAACGGAATGAACGCTAAGCTGGAGGTTTTGAGACAGACTCTAGAGTCTAAAGGGTTCAAGCTGAGTATGACCAAAATAGAATACTTGGAGTGTAAGTTCAATGACGGGAGTGACCTTGATATAGGCGTGGAGGTGAGGCTTGGTACCTAGGTCATTCCAAAGAAAGGGAGCTTCAAGTACCTCGACTCTATTATCCAAGGGAATGGAGAGATTGATGATGATGTCACACATTATATTTGGGTCAGGGTGGATGAAATAGAGGCTCGCATCTGGAGTATTGTGCGATAAAAAAATGTCACCAAAACTTAAAGGCAAGTTCTATAGGGTGGTGGTTAGACCGACCATGTTGTATGGGGAGGAGTGTTGTCCGGTCAAGACTTCGCACACCTAAAATATGAAAGTTGCAGAGATGAGGATGCGGAGATGGATGTGTAGACATACAAGGATGGATATAATTAGAAATGATGATATCAGGAACAGAGTGGGAGTGGCCTCGGTGGAGGATAAGATGCAAGAAACTAGGTTGAGATGGTTCGGACACGTGCAGAGGAGAGACATAACTGCCCCGGTGCGGAGGTGTGAAAGGTTGGCTATGGACGGGTACATGAGGGGTAAAGGTAGGCCGAGGAAATATTGGGGGAGAGGTGATTAGACGGGATATGGCACAGGTGCAACTCACTGAGGACATGAACTTAGATAGGGGGTTATGGAGGACACATATTATGGTAGAGGGATAGTAGGTAGTGCAGCGTAGTCCTACCTACACTTACAAATTGGTAGTTGTAGTAATATTATTGTAGGCTCACTTAGCCTATCATATTGCCTTATAGTCCCTTGTCGTTTGATTTATGTTGTTATGTTGCATTAGCTATTGCTTCTTTCTTTTTCAGAATGCGCTATCATGACTTACGCACTTTGTGTGTCTTACTTTACTTGAGTTTGTGCTTTGTCTTGAACTGAGGGTCTCTCGGAAACAGCCGCTCTACCTACCAAGGTAGAGATAAGATCTGTGTACACTCTACCCTCTCCAGACCCCACATTGTGGGATTTCACTGGGTATGTTGTTGTTGAAATAACTTTGTAACTAAGACGGGCCTGACTAAAATATTTACGTATATATGACATAATATAGAACCCGATGACAGGAACCACATTAGAGAAATTAAATACTGTAAAACATTTCATATAAAATGAAAACAAGACACAAGTTTCTGGCTCAGCTACATATATATACTTACAATATCTATCAATTTATTTCCTTTGAAAAGAAAAGAGAATTTCATTATACAATTTGGTCGTCCTAAGTGTAATTTTCTCCAATAGCATACTCCCCAATAGTCTAGTGGGCTGAATGAAAAGGCCCAAAAGAGCACAAGAAGACAATGCCCAACTCTAAACCAACTACTACTAAGTATAAAATTGGAAGTTTCCTTCACAATAAGTGCACGTTTAATTCTCACTACTCTAAATCTATACAATGTCAAGACGGGGACATTATACAAGTATATAGAAACTCATTCAATAGTATTGGTGGAAGTTTCCCCTCACAATAAATGCGACTTCAATTCCCACTGTTCTCCAGAATATCAAGAACGAGACAATATACGAGTATACAAAAACTCGTTCCACGTGTAAGGAAATCCAGGGAGGCACCAACTTACGTGTGCTGGATCAACTTGCTGCTCATGCGTAAGCATTTTGCCTTGTCGAATGTGTGTACAATGAAGTGTGTGCATCTTTTCTATACTCTGATATACTTGTGATATTCATGAAATATACTGGGAATTTCATTGATTTGAGTCACATTTGATGCTATAGCAAATAGCTTCTTGTCTGTCCCAACATTTAGTGGCATTGACATGTTCAGTACTGGTGTTGTCTCCTTTGCACATTTTCCCCATTTGGATTGTTCCAATCGGTACTCCTGTTTCATGCATTTCCATATATATATTATTAGTTCACTTACAAGAGTATTTGTTCATCAACCAATAATTAAAAGAAAGTGTCTAAGTTTTTAATATCGACAACGTAAAAAATATTTATATAATCATGTCGCATAATTAAAACGCACCTGTAAGTGACTATTAATTAATACTCATTTATGTCTCTTCCTTCCGTTCGTCAAAAAAACATGTCTATTTCTATATTTAATAAGTAGCTCTTAAATTACAATATCATCGCAATATTTAAGATCACAAGATTCTAAGTACATTTTGATACATTACATGCACATTTAGTTTAAGAACACAAGACTAAATAGTCTTCTTATTTTCTTTAATTTCGTGTGCTCACAAATTAAAGCACATAAAATGAAATGGAGGGAGTAACATAAATGGATAACCTAAAATGAATGGTAAGTAACATGTTATAATATAACTGGTTAAATCGCATAGTGTAAGAAATTCTACAAACATTATCAATACAAATTATAACTATAGTCTATATAGGCAAGTAATAAAAGAAGAGATTAGTAACCTAAAAAAATAAGACATACTAATTACTTGCTAAAACAAGTTAAATTATATTAGCAAATGTTTATAAGTAAAATTTCTAAAAGAAAATACTATTGCTTAAAGCTAAAATTAGCACAATACAAGGGAGATGGGGGGGGGGGGGTAATTACTTGATATGCATAGGTAACATGCTCATGAAGAAGACTTGTGTAGGATTGGGATCCACATTGTTATCCACCCATTGGGACCATGTTGTCAATACCTTTCTATAAGCTTTTGTCCTCTCTATTTCGTCATATTATGTTGATCCTTCATCAAATGACCCTCGTCTATATGGATAATAATAAAATAAATTAGAAACATAAATGTTAAATTAACATTACAGATAAGAAAATGAAGCTGGCTATTTCCTATAGCTCCGAACGTTTCAATTTAAATTACTTACTTTTCTTTTAATTTGTTTCAAAACTAGTATCACTTTTCATAGTTAATAATTCTTTAATTCCAACATCTTATATAACATAGTATTTGAAAATACAAGATTCAAAGTTTATTTTGGTACGTTATATATATTTTTAGTAGGCATTTGGACATTGAACATAAAAAATATGATATATGAAAAAAATGTTTAAAAAAATATTTGAAAATTGAAGATGTGTTTGACATGCATTTAACTTGAAAAATAATAATACGAGTTACGTGAGCGAGAAATTTTTTACTTGATAATCTTGTCAAAATTACTTTATAGAACTTGAAATCATCTTCAAAAGGATTTTCTAAAAACCAGTCAAATGTATAACAAAAAGCTAGTATCTTTTTTTTAAAAAAAATTCAGTCCAGAAAACTTAAGACCATAAGATTCAACCGTCTTCATTATTTTCTTAAATTTCGTGTTCTATTAAAGTAAGACATGTAAAATGAAATGGAGGGAGTAGTAAATATTTGTTGGAAAAGTGTACTTACAAAACTTTCATAGTGCCACCATTCATCCACCACACGTAAGAGTTGAAGATGAGATAATCCACATTCTTCCAGTTATTCCCATGTTTCACAATTGATTCTGGAATGATGATTCTGTTCAAATTGCTATGCACTGCTGGATCATCTGAGTTTGACTCCACAAGATATGGGGCCCAGTAAAATTCCAGCGTGGCATTATAGTCCTGTAATTTGTATTACCTCCTTTAGTTAAATAGGAAAAATATACTTAACAAACTTTAACATAAACTTTTTTAGGGTGGTGACAGTGTCTCAACCAATAAAGGAAACTTGCAAACAGAGATAAGGAAACTCAGAACTCACAAGTAATAGGTGAAAATGGTCAAAAGTCAAAACTAGTATCCCATCCTCATTAGGAGTAATTCATAAGTATCTATAGTCTTAATTATGTCATTCCAGATTCTCGGTCACAGGGCCCACGGACTGCTGGCCCAATAAATTCTTCCCCTGGCCCAAATAATTGTCTCCCAAGTCTACTGTTTTGGCCAGTAGGCAGTCACAAGTCCACTGTTTCGACCAGCAGGCCCACTGCCTGCTGGCCAAACCTCGTCGTCCCTGAGTCCAGTTAATGGGCCAGCATGCCCACTACCTGCTGGCCAGTCCCACGCCGACCCGACACCTATCCAAATCCTGTCAAATTCTATCTCGAGTCAAGGGTCCGTTACTCGTATCCAACGGGGTATTTTTAAATCAAAACGACATTTTAATCTTAATTCTAATGTCACTAAATCACCCCTACCTCGTAACCCAGTGTCTGCCCTTCATGATCCAAATTGGAAAATGGGAATGGATGATGAATATAATGCTCTTATTAAAAGTGAGACCTGGGAGTTGGTGCCCCGTCCGCCTAGTGTCAATGTTATTCGTTCTATGTGAATTTTTACTCATAAGGAAAAATATGACGGTTGTTTAGAGAGGTAAAAGGCCCATCTTGTAGGTGATGACAAAACTCAACAGGTTGGCGTGGATTGTGGAGAGACGTTTAGTCCGGTGGTCAAACCGGCAACCATTCGCACTGTTCTCAGTCTGGCTCTCTCGAAAGCATGACTCATTCATCAGCTGGATGTGAAAAATGTTTTCTTACACGGTGATCTCAAGGAGATAGTATACATGCATCAGCCCCTTGGGTTTTAGGGACCCTGATCATCCTAATCATGTCTGTTTGCTCAAGAAGTCCTTGTATGGGCTTAAACAGGCCCACATGCTTGGTATAAGAGGTTTGCAGATTATGTGTCTACTATTGGGTTTTCTCACTGTAGGTCTGATCATTCTCTGTTCATCTATCATCGTGGTACTTCTCTGGCATACATTTTGTTCTATGTGGATGATATTATATTGACTGCCTCTTATGATAAACTGCGCAAGTCTATCGTGTCTCTTCTCAGTTCTGAATTTGCTATGAAAGACTTGGGGCCCTTGAGTTATTTTTTTGGAATAGCAGTTACATGTCATGCAGGTGGTCTATTTTTATCACAGAGGAAGTATGCGGTTGAGATTATTGAGCGAGCTGGAATGTCATCTTGTAAGTCCTCTTCTACTCCGGTTGATACCAAACCGAAGCTGAGTGCTACTTCTAGCACACCTGACGAAGATCCCACCCACTATCGTAGTCTTGCATGGGCTCTTCGGTATCTTACTTTCACGAGGTCCGATATTACTTATGCAGTGCAGCAGATGTGTTTATTTATGCATGATCCGAGGGACGAACACATGCATGCTCTCAAACACATTGCGCGTTACTTACAGGACACTATTGATTATGGTTTGCATTTATATCCATCAGCCGTCTCTACTCTCGTGTATTATACATATGCTAATTGGGGTGGATGTCTAGATACCAGACGTTCGACATCTGGTTACTGTATGTTTTTTGGTGATAACTTGGTCTCTTGGTCGGCAAAACGTCAAACTACTTTATCACGATTCAGTGCGGATGCCGAGTATTGAGGGGTAGCAAATGTGGTGTCTGAGTCATGTTGGCTATGTAATATTCTACTAGAGCTACATTTTCCTATTCAGAAAGCTACTTTGGTCTACTGTGATAATGTTAGTGCAGTCTATATTTCTGGCAATCCAGTCCAACATCAGCACACTAAGCATATCGTGATGGATATTCACTTTGTTCGCGAAAAGGTAGCTCGTGGACAAGTACATGTCTTCATGTCCCTTCACGGTACCAAATTGCTGACATCTTTACCAAGTGTCTTCCCTTAGTTCTGTTTGAAGATTTTAGGGACAGTCTCGGCGTATGACAGCCGCCCGCTATGACTGCGGGGGTGTGAAAGTCCACCGATATTGTTACACCTCGTAATTTTAAGACTATAATTAGAGGACGTAATTAAGGAGGTAAGATTCGAATCTTGGATATAGAGTATATTTATATATGCTAATCAGGAAATTAGTATACAAGAGGATGTGATTCCGGAATGATGTTGGTCACAATAAGGGTGACGTTGGATACTTATAGCAATAATTGTATATTCCCGTTATGGAATAGTATTGTATTATAAAATTATGACATTGAGGATACGAGGCTTATGAAATTCTCGGGAATTAAAAGAAGTGGGTTTGAGATTTATTAATTGAAGAACTTGGGGGCCAAAGTGTAAAGGAAAAATCAGATTTTTTCCTTATAAACTTACATTACCTCTTCATCTTCTTCTACACTTAACAAAAAAAAAAATAACTCTCCTCTCATTCTCTCCTCTACACTAATCCGAAAATCACCCTCCACCCATAACCAAAATTAAGGTTTTTATCTTCTCTTCCTAGACTACATTTTTCACCAAAAATTAGAAGCAAAACAACACCAAAAACAGTGGCGAAAACAGTGGCAAAACAGCCACTGCTTGGGCCGAAATCTGCCCGGAATTTTCGAAATTTTGGGATGAAATTTTGGAAGAAAAACGTGTAGGGATGATGGCTTAACATTGTAGAACACTTGCATGTAAATTGGAGTTGAAGAAGTGGGCAAAAAGGAGGAGAAAAATTACAAAACAGTGGGGATTTCCGGAAAAACAGTGGCAGAAAATTGCGGACTGTTTTGACGAATTTGAGGTATAAAAATTCTTCTTTCTATGATATAATTGGAATGCATGTTGTTAGAATTAAGGTAATGAATTTGTGTTAAGGAAGAATTGGAATTTAAGCATTTCATGTGACCATTTTGGGCTAGTTGCCAATTTGGGACAGATTTTGGTGTTGTTGGATTCGTTGGTTATTGTTGTGTTATTATCACTAATTGCATGATGGAATTGAAAGGAAACTTGGAGATTTAGTTGGAATTAGTTATATGGAAGTATTAAAATTCGAAATTGGATTATAGGAATTAAGATAAGAGTTATGGAATTGTGACATGTTGTGGCTAAGAACTTGCATGAAATTGTTGGACATGTTGTGATGTATATGGACTGTTTTAGGGGCTGTTTTGTGGTGTTATAATTCTGAAAATTTAGTCACCATTATGCATGTTTAAGTGTGGTAATTTCTAAGGTAAGTCCTAAAGGAATAAGGGTGTGGAAAGGCATAGAAATGCTTCACATTCTACCCTCGTTGTTGTTGGAACATGGGCTGTTTTGTGGGCTGTTTTAAGGTGGATTAAGAGGCTAAATTTATATGAGAAGTGGGTGTGTAAATTCCCTTTATTGTTGTCTTGGTTGTTCCCTTAATTGGTGCTTGTTTATTGATGTTATTAGCCTCGTTTGGAAGTTGTGGAAACATGTATAAGCAGGGAAGTCTTTGCCTAATTTTTATAAAATAAGAAGTCGTTATTCGATATAAAGTATGCTAGCGATCATAGAATTGATGAGCGTATTACCATTATTATAGGTTGAAGTTCTAAATCGAGACGTACTCTAATATAGAGTTGATTAGTTCGTCTAAGAGGTATGTGAAACTCTTACTTCTTTCTTTTGGCATGATTTAATGAAAGTACGTGGACGTACTTAATTCTTATACAGTTTAATTCCTAATGAGGATTGTTATGAGAAGTGCCTATGATTTTTCAGCAAAGAGTTTATTATGACATTATTACAATGATTTTATTGAGAGTCAGATGATAATTTTTACTTGCATATGGTTACTCACGATATCTACTCGTGCTAAGTGTTACTACTTCACCTCACCGAGTCCCGGGCCGGGTTACGACTCGTGCACAGCCTTGCATTGTTCACCGAGACCCTCACTAGAGGGCCGGGTTACGTAGGATGGATCCATAGATGAGAGATGATTTACCGAGTCCCAGCATGGGCCGGGTTATGATATGATTCCACCGAGTCCCGCACTAGTGGGCCGGGTTACGTTACAGGTATATATATGTATATGGACAGGCATTCATATTTTCTTGCCTTGACTCTCATCTTTATAAGGCACAACTGACTTTTATGGTTTATGGCACAGTTGGATTTGGATCTTGATTTTTATATTGATCTCCTGTTTTCTGTTGGCTAATCATGATCTCTTTTACAGCTTCATGTTTTACATACTCAGTACATTATTTAAATCGACCCCCTTTCTCGAAGCTGCGTTTCATGCCCGCAGTACATATTTTCAGTTTGGTGAACCTCGGGCCTAGGTTCCTACTCGTGAGTTGGAAAGCTCCTTTGATCCAGGGCTTTGTCATTTTGGTACCGAATCTCTTTTAGACTTATGTTCGTATTTAGGGAGCACGACGGGGCCCTGTCCGTCATATGTCGTTATTCTTCTTATAGAGTGTCTGTAGACAGTGGTGGGTTATGCGTATGTAAGAGTTATGACTCTGTTTTGGTCGATCATGCTATTGTATTCGATTTGGGGTGTTTCCATGTATATACGTTAGTATCGGTTGGCGACCTTGTCGGCTTGTCTGTTATATTGTGTTGGCTAGTTGTGACTCGCCGAGAGCAGGTATATTCGGGGTAAAGGCACTTGTCGGCTTGCCTACCCTGGCATATGTTGTTATTGCGGCGTTATCTTTGCCGGATTCGAACTCATTAAGTGATTAGTTGGATTATATGTGACAAAGTTAGTATAATGACGTTATTAGAGGCGGTTAGTCGCGGCCCGTCGGGTCGGGTCGTGACAAAAGTGGTATCGAGCCAGGTTAGTCCTCGGAATGTCTGAGGCCGTGTCTAGTAGAGTCTTGCGTATGGGTTTGTTGTGCACCATACTTATCTGAGGAGGTCTGGACATTTAGGATTGGTTTCTATTCTTCTTACTCTAAGATCGTGCGATAGAGCTATGTTATTAGGTTATTCCCTCTCTGACGTATTAATGTATTATAGCTATGCCTCCGAAGAAAGCGACAGCCGCCAGAAGGGAAATACGAATTCGAGGTTATGAGAAACTATCTTACTCGTATACGGGAAGAAATAATGTAAGCTTGGGACATGGAATATTTGAGACTCTTAGAATATTAGATAATCGTTGAGACCTTAGATATACAAGGCCTTTTTTGATCTGGGTTAAAGTACATGGTATATGTGAAGTCTATTAGTTGTGATGACTCCTTGGTATGCTTATGTTTATATGAAAAGGGATATGAGATATGCCAAAAACTGGAATTGCTACTGTTGTACATATAAGGTTTGTTGTCTCTGGAGCAAGTTGTCTGGATAAGTCCTTGAAATTAGTTCAGCAAGTAGTTGATAGTCGTTAACGGGTTGTCCTACTTGTGGATGGGGCTTAGGAGTAGATGGTCCTCTACATGTTGTAATATTACCCTGTTTAAGTTGATGTGTTCCAGCTTTTCTTATGAGTTATGCTATCCATGTTATGTATAAATGTATTCTGTCTTGGTCATACTTCTTTCTAACGAGGGTGGTGCATTAATGTCCCCAGACAGTATGTGGGTTGAGTATAAATCACTTGTGTTAGGACCTATTTTTGCCAATTTTGCTCAGTGGGACTACCTCTAAACAGTTAATTAGACTTGCCTAGATATCTTTTATGTTTGATTAAAATTTCCCCCGTAATTGTCTTTACGTATCATAATGTAGAATGCAAAATGTTCTAATAACCCAAGCCTGCGTTTTATCTCTTAAATAGGGAATAGATTTGTATGCTAAACATGTTGTCAGTAGTTGCTTAAGGGAGTGGAAAATTGAGTATTTACATAATTCCAGGAATGACTTGTTGTTGCAATAAACGGTTTACTTATTTAGTTAACTATTAAACATTGAATATATTATGCCAGGAATTATGTAATATATGTGAATATTATGGCTATTTATGACTACTCTATTGATGTCTAGCATGTTCAGTTGATGAAAACAATGTTAGAGTATTGTGTGATGATTATTTGTGTGTTAAGTGGTTGTCTCGTTAAGTTTAAGGGTTATTTGACCTTGTATGATCTGTTTAAATGACTTTGAAGTAATTGGTATACTAGTTTTAGTCCATTGTAACCCCTCTTGGATTGTTTAAGTCCTGTGGTGTCCATAGTATGTTAGGTCAAACCATCATTAGCACATGTACTAATTCAATATGCTTAATACATGAACATGAGGTTTGTTCCCCTGGTTAACTGAACAAATTATTTCGGTATGTTGCTATAGTGGCTTGAGAAGTATATTAAACCTCTTAGACACTATGTTCGATTAATCCATGACTCAATACACAAAGTTATGTTAATTAAACACCAATTGTTGAAGTTAAAAATTATGCTTACATAATGACTATGTTGGTTGTAAAGGTCACATTTGGTATGGAATGATTGAAGGGCTTAATGTTTTTATTTATTTATTTATCTGCCTATAATAAGGGAACTAAGATTTAGCATAAGAATGTTGTTATAATTATGATAGGATCACCTAATGACCTTGAAATTGATGTGTGTCTTGTTTAAGTGCTGTCGTGATCTGAAGGATAGTTTAGGAGCCTATTTGGTGTATGTTTTGCTTGTTAAAGGGTCATATCTATCATTGGCATGTCTCAATAGTCTTAGGTGGTCTAATACTCATCTGAACATAACTATTTAAAATAACCTTGTCTCTTCCTCATGTGCATAACTCTGCATCCAGTTTGGTTTGATTGTATATGCCCATGTTTTGTATCTATGTGTTGATTAAATCAAACTGTTAAGTCCATCTATATCCATGTCTGCTACTGCAGTATGTCTACCCCATTCTCCTTTTATGTAAATTTAGTAGATAATATAAGATCATTTGAGTTTTGATAGGTATCTAAATCACATGTTAAAAAAAATATGAAATGAATATCTGAGTAGTTCCTCAACTATGTGCATTCCCTTGCTTCTGCAGATTTGGTTAAGTTATTAAGTGAGTAGTGATGAGGTTAGCATGGCATGGATAGGCAATCCACATATGTTTGGTTTGTCTATATATACTTGTTTATGCCTACTCATGTCCGGATAATTGGTTTACCTATTACCACTCGGGATTGAATATCTAGTTGGTATAGTTATAGATTCCTTTAAGTTTTGATTGACATTGTCCCTTTTCCAAGATGTGAAATTCAAAAAAAATAAAAAGGGGGAAGGGGTTACCTTGAATTTTATGTTTCCCAATCCACTTCTTGATGGTACCTACAAGATTGTAGCTTTAGGTGATACCAAACTTAGAAACATTAAGCAGAGAGATTCTTGTTCTGTCCCTTTAAGAGTTTGGGATTGTACTGGTCACCATCAGCTTTATATAGGAAGAAGAAGGGGCATTGTTACCAAATTGAAAGTAGTAGTAGATATCAACAAAAGAGTGTAAATGTTCCATGCTGATTTAGAATAATATGTACAATTGAAATAGAATGAAACATGTTAATTTTAGATTTGTCTAGTCGTGTATGGGCTACCTAGTTCATTTAACGCTTAATATTGCTAATTTAAAGATATTAATGATATATGAAACGCCTAGATTTGATTTAATGGATTGGCAGGTTGGATTGAAGTTGGGTTTAGCATGTATGGGTTATTTAAATTAATGTGATGACCAATATATTATTTTGGAAGCTCGTTTGGCTATCTGTAAGTCGTTTGGTCATATTATCTACCTAAAACAAGCGCCACTAATTAAGAACAAGATTAGTTGTCCTATTTAACAAAACTTGTCTTATATCGTCTGATATGATAATTTAAAACTAGAAGAGAATGAGTTAAGTGGGTTGATATGGTTGAGGTTATATGATGTTATTTATGATGGGAATTGATAAAGGGTAGCCTATGTGATGATTGTGAATTATGAATATTACCTAAATTCCGAGCCTGCTTTACTGATTTAGGGGTATGTTAGAAGATATGACTAAGCATGCCTAATTAATGTTAATATGATTTGGATATATCTATAAGTTTTGGATTAGTAAGTTCAATACGGTGTCGACTTGTAATAGATAAAGTCTTGCTAATCATTGTTAAAAATGAGTCATTGTGTAACCTGATTTGATTAACTTAAGCTTCCAATTTATGCTCATTGTTTAAAATTATTCTTAATATGGGTATTAAGTATATGTTAGGCTCAAATAACACGATATGGATAACACTTGCTATTTGAATTATTAGAGAGATAGTGATTAATATTTGGACAGGAAAACTTAGCTCATTATATGCCTATTATGTGTTCACTTGTTCTGATTTAGGCTTGGTGTAGGTCTAATATAAACTTTAAGACTTGTTTAGCCTTAGAACCTGATCATAGGCATGGTAATGATGGATTGAATATTCATTTAGCATCTCTTGTGTTCCTAAATATATATGTGTGGTTGGGACGATCTAAGGTAGTCTGTATGCATATGTCACTTATTTACACCTGCCTTGTGATCCCTTGTTTATGGTTCAGACTAGGTAACTAGTGTCTATGCCATGTTGGTGTCTTGGGCATGTTCATATGTATATCATCATTAGGGTAGCTTGTGTGTTTTTCCTTGGTACCCTGTATGATCAAACAACGCCTCTATTATGTATATTTGGATTCTATTATATAGAACGCTTGCATCTTGATCCAGTAGAGGATATTAGGCTTTTGGGAACTCGGAAAAAAATATATATATATTTTAGTCTCTGCTATTACACCATTTTGAACTTATGTCTTCCCTGATCCTTATGTGCTTAGTTGAAACTGCTGATTTTGAGTTAAAACATTCATTTAAGTACTTAACTACTGGTTAAAATAAGACCAGGAATCTGAATATATAAAATGGGGATTAGTCATTGGTTGTGAAGATGATATTTGTTCTCAAGTTTAAGATTAAGGTATAGATTATGCTTAAAGTTCTTGTATATATGTACATAATGTGGTACTGCGGGAATAATGACTCTACTTAGCCTTAGTTTTAGTACACTTCACTTTTAGAAAATTACGAATAAGCTAGGACGTAGGTTGTTTCCTTGTTTATTTGAGTCCTTTTGTTAGATAATGGCAAGAGTTGAGTTGTTTGTAAGTCGGATATTTGTTGGCAGAAACGTGTATCATAGAGTCTAAGATGACCTAATATGCAAATTTTCGTGTGCTTGTGAATCCTTGAATCAATTTGTATAAGATGTGCCCAATAGTATGAACATTCGAGGACGAATGTTTCTAAGGGGGGAAGAATGTTACACCTCGTAATTTTAAGACTATAATTAGAGGACGTAATTAAGGAGGTAAGATTCGAATCTTGGATATAGAGTATATTTATATATGCTAATCAGGAAATTAGTATACAAGAGGATGTGATTCCGGAATGATGTTGGTCACAATAAGGGTGACGTTGGATACTTATAGCAATAATTGTATATTCCCGTTATGGAATAGTATTGTATTATAAAATTATGACATTGAGGATACGAGGCTTATGAAATTCTCGGGAATTAAAAGAAGTGGGTTTGAGATTTATTAATTGAAGAACTTGGGGGCCAAAGTGTAAAGGAAAAATCAGATTTTTTCCTTATAAACTTACATTACCTCTTCATCTTCTTCTACACTTAACAAAAAAAAATAACTCTCCTCTCATTCTCTCCTCTACACTAATCCGAAAATCACCCTCCACCCATAACCAAAATTAAGGTTGTTATCTTCTCTTCCTAGACTACATTTTTCACCAAACATTAGAAGCAAAACAACACCAAAAACAGTGGCAAAAACAGTGGCAAAACAGCCACTGCTTGGGCCGAAATTTGCCCAAAAATTTCGAATTTTTAGGATGAAATTTTGGAAGAAAAATGTATAGGGATGATGGCTTAACATTGTAGAACACTTGCATGTCAATTGGAGTTGAAGAAGTGAACAAAAAGGAGGAGAAAAATTACAAAACAGTGGGCATTTCCGGGAAAACAGTGGCAGAAAATTGCGGACTGTTTTGACGAATTTGAGGTATAAAAATTCTTCTTTCTATGATATAATTGGAATGCATGTTGTTAGAATTAAGGTAATGAATTTGTGTTAAGGAAGAATTGGAATTTAAGCATTTCATGTGACCATTTTGGGCTAGTTGCCAATTTGGGACAGATTTTGGTGTTGTTGGATTCGTTGGTTATTGTTGTGTTATTATCACTAATTGCATGATGGAATTGAAAGGAAACTTGGAGATTTAGTTGGAATTAGTTATATGGAAGTATTAAAATTCGAAATTGGATTATAGGAATTAAGATAAGAGTTATGGAATTGTGACATGTTGTGGCTAAGAACTTGCATGAAATTGTTGGACATGTTGTGATGTATATGGACTGTTTTAGGGGCTGTTTTGTGGTGTTATAATTCTGAAAATTTAGTCACCATTATGCATGTTTAAGTGTGGTAATTTCTAAGGTAAGTCCTAAAGGAATAAGGGTGTGGAAAGGCATAGAAATGCTTCACATTCTACCCTCGTTGTTGTTGGAACATGGGCTGTTTTGTGGGCTGTTTTAAGGTGGATTAAGAGGCTAAATTTATATGAGAAGTGGGTGTGTAAATTCCCTTTATTGTTGTCTTGGTTGTTCCCTTAATTGGTGCTTGTTTATTGATGTTATTAGCCTCGTTTGGAAGTTGTGGAAACATGTATAAACAGGGGAAGTCTTTGCCGAATTTTTATAAAATAAGAAGTCGTTATTCGATATAAAGTATGCTAGCGATCATAGAATTGATGAACGTATTACCATTATTATAGGTTGAAGTTCTAAATCGAGACGTACTCTAATATAGAGTTGATTAGTTCGTCTAAGAGGTATGTGAAACTCTTACTTCTTTCTTTTTGGCATGATTTAATGAAAGTACGGCGGACGTACTTAATTCTTATACAGTTTAATTCCTAATGAGGATTGTTATGAGAAATGCCTATGATTTTTCAGCAAAGAGTTTATTATGACATTATTACAATGATTTTATTGAGAGTCAGATGATAATTTTTACTTGCATATGGTTACTCACGATATCTACTCGTGCTAAGTGTTACTACTTCACCTCACCGAGTCCCGGGCCGGGTTACGACTCGTGCACAGCCTTGCATTGTTCACCGAGACCCTCACTAGAGGGCCGGGTTACGTAGGATGGATCCATAGATGAGAGATGATTTACCGAGTCCCAAAGATGGGCCGGGTTATGATATGATTCCACCGAGTCCCGCACTAGTGGGCGGGTTACGTTCTGGTATATATATGTATATGGACAGCATTCATATTTTCTTGCCTTGACTCTCATCTTTATAAGGCACAACCGACTTTTATGGTTTATGGCACGGTTGGATTTGGATCTTGATTTTTATATTGATCTCTGTTTTCTGTTGGCTAATCATGATCTCTTTACAGCCTTCATGTTTTACATACTCAAGACATTATTTAAATCGACCCCCTTTCCTCGAAGTGCGTTTCATGCCCGCAGTACATATTTTCGTTTGGTGAACCTCGTGCCTAGGTTCCTACTCAAGAAAGTTGGAAAGCTCCTTTGATCCAGGGCTTTGTCATTTTGGTACCGAATCTCTTTTAGACTTATGTTCGTATTTAGGGGCACGACGGGGCCCTGTCCCGTCATATGTCGTTATTCTTCTTATAGAGGTCTGTAGACAGTGGTGGGTTGTACGTATGTAAGAGTTATGACTCTGTTTTGGTCAGTCATGCTATTGTATTCTGATTTGGGGTGTTTCCATGTATATACGTTAGTATCGGTTGGCAGCCTTGTCGGCTTGTCTGTTATATTGTGTTGGCTAGTTGTGACTCCTCAGGAGACAGGTATATTCGGGGGTAAAGGCAGCCTTGTCGGCTTGCCTACCCTGGCATATGTTGTTATTGCGGCGTTATGCTGCCGGATTTCAGACTCATTAAGTGATTAGTTGGATTATATGTGACAGGTTAGTATAATGACGTTATTAGGGCGGTTAGTCGCGGCCCGTCGGGTCGGGTCGTGACAGATATACACGGCCCAAACCGTGTATATCACATAACTATAATTTGTATATATTTTACCATATTTGTAGAATTCTTGTACAATTGTAATTATGGTAGTAGTCTTGTATTAGAAAAATGTATTAGTCTTGTATTAGGAAAAGGTAAATTTATTTTCCATAATTAAATATTATATATCATGTATATATACCTCTTCATTTTGAGATGTTGAATTTGTCAAAAACTGTGGAATTTTTGCTATGTTCTCCAAGAATCTTGGAATTTTCTTGAACTCCATTTGATTTATTTGATAGTTCTTCAAGATTTTCTTGAAATTTGGGCTTTGAGGATTGGAATTGTGCAATGGACTTGACATTTTCACTATACAGAAGAACCCAAAGAGGAATAATGAGAAAACTACTATGCATATTGCTAGATTTTGAATTTCCGGTCATTTATGCAACTTTGTTTCATGTTGAATAATTTGGAGGAGAAAAAGAGCGGCATTTAAATTAAATAAATTCAATAAAATACTATTAACCCGTGAGACAGATAATAAAGAGACACATGCAAGCAGAATCAAAGTTGGTGAACTTTAGCAGGTAAGTTATGATAGACCGGTATAACGTCATTCTATATTCAATCTCGAGTTACTCACAAATCATGTTAATTGTCATGATTTTAGGCATTTCAAAATTATGGAGATTCTATTACTAAAAAATTTCTATTTCTTCACTGAAAACTGTTCAATGACTATTTTTCATTGAATATCAATTGGACGAAAAAATTTAAATAGTAGTGTTTTCACATGAGCATATGAAAATCTATTTTCCATCATGTATTTTTTCAATGAGTTAATTTAGGAGGAATGAGGTGAAAAAATTATATTTTATAGCTACGTCACAACTCATGTTAGAATCTTCTTTTTTCAAGCTACAAGCATAGGATGAAATAAATACAAGACAATTGGTATGATGCAACCTAGCTATCCGGTTGAATTACTCAAAAATCATATCAGATGGTAACAAATATTTGCCAGTCATAAAATGCACCGGCTTACATTCAACTGATCAATTAGTATATCATTTATCTTATCTGTAAACCAAAACACACCTATTATTGTAACATATTAAAAAAAAAAACAAGTATTACATAGCAATTCCGCAAAAAATCCTGTTTTCTCGTTTATATACGACCCTTCTCAAATCCTGTTTTATAATGGCCATAAATTGGAATTGGGAAATTAGTGCATGCTTACCATTCAGAAAAGTATATTTTTCTTTTTCTGTCTTTGTTTAAATGCTAATTTCTTTAAATTTTAGAAGTCTAAATCTCAGGTGTACTCTATTATTTTATTAAGTCTCTCTTTTTTAGGATTTGGAAGTTTCATTCATAATATTAATAGACGCACATTCATTCGAGATTGTCATTTTCTATGTATTTTCGGCGTTATATATGAGCTCTTGGTCTTGAAGAGATAAACGAGAAATTTAATTTGTGAGTCGCATAACAAACATTATTTGTGTGAGGCTAGTTTGTTATTTGACAAGTGGATTCATGGGTCCCACAAGCTCCTTTAAAACATATTATAAAAAAGGCAACATTAAAAGTCTATATTTTTCCTAATTATGATGTTTAGTTAGAGGACAATAAAATGAAATTAAAAAGTAAAAAATAATAATCTGTGTTGACACCCAAATTTGTCTCATCTTTTTGATTTATTTGCAATTTTAAATATTTTTGACACCTCAAAACAATTTAAATATATATACATATATGCATATATATATACATGTGTATTATTATTATTATTATTATTATTATTATTATTATTATTCGTATTTCTACAACCATTTGCCTTTTTAAATCATGATCATAGTTTCTATTCTAATATTTTATATTATTTTATTTTAGCAAAACAACATCGTATTTTTATTTTTAATTAAGCATTAAATATTTCACAAATATTATGTTTTATTATTACCACATCTTATATTGTTTTCTAAATAATTTTACATTTTTTTTATTCAAAGCTTTAATATTAAACCCCTTTTATATTTTTAAATCCATAATCCATTTCATTTCCCAACCCAAAACAATTTCCACCCAAACTAATTTCATTCCCAAAAACAAAAGCCCAATCGGCCAAACCCAATCAACCAATCCGTCGGCCCAAAACCTTTTTAACTCCCAACCAAACCCGTTGGCCCACTCGGCTGGCCCAACATCCCTTTTCCCTTTTATTCAAACCCAACACCCCTATACCCAAACCCATTCCCCTTAATCTCCAAACCCGGCGGCCCAAGACCCAGGCCCACTCGACCAGCCCATCACCCATCGCCCCAACCCATTACCCCCAAAACCTAAAATCCCTAATAAAAAACCAGCATATTTTTCTCAACCCTTTCCCAAAAAAGCTATGAATCACGTGAAGCCTGCAAAGCCATCAAACGTTCGAATTTTGAAGGATTTCTTTTGACCAATTTCAAAATCTGAAGCTAAAAATCCCGCCCAAAGGAGCCCTAGCAAACCCTAAGTTCGTCCTATAAATATTAGCATGTGGAGTCCATTTGAAGGAAGGCTTTTTTTTTGGACAAAAAACTCTCGGTTCTTCAAAAGCCAAACCAAAAAAATTGACTTTTTCGTAGGTTTTTTTTTACTCCCATCTCTGGTTCGACAAAGACATAAAACATTTAGGCCTTTGTCCCTTCCAATCGCATAAACACACTTCTCCGAGCTGACTCAACGATTCGAAACACGCCTCGGTTCGCTACCCGGAGGAGGTCAGTAAATTCGAATTCCTCTCTTTTATTTTTATTTGCTGTGTTTAGTTGAAGATTTAGATTTTTTAGTATGATTGGTTATGGTATGTCGTTGTGTGCTTAATATGTATGATTAAATCATGTTAGATTGGATGTTGTTTAGTTGATCATGATTAAGTTAAGCTATTTAGTTATTAAGGCCATGTATATTTGATTCCATGTATTAAAATGAGATTATAACTTACTAAGGTTATATGACTTTGATTTAGACTATATCTGAGCCTATTGGTAAGCTTGTACTTAAATAAGTATTTGATATTTGCACTGATTAAGTGAAAATCCTGATTTGGCTTGAGTTCTGGACTTGTTTGTCTTCTAGGAGGATTATAATAGGGATAGTTCGAATGCATTGTGACAGTTTATGTCTGTTTAGTAGTTTATGTATTATCAATGTGTTGTTATTAAGACTCAAATTCAATCTTATATGATGTACGTGTTTGTTTAAGTATGTTTCATAACATGAATGGTTAGCAGATCATGTCTAGCCTAGATTAGTCCTGAATATATGATCGTGCTTGATTTTTTGAGTCATCTAAGCCTCATATTAAGTAATGGCAAGGCTATAATGATCGACTAGTTGTGTGAGGATGATTTTGTATGTCCAGATTGTCACTACTGACCCTGTGTACTTAGAATTTTGTCTTTAAATGGTCGTTCTATACACCCTACTTGTCCTCTATGACTATTCTATTTGCTTATGAACCATACTATATCATGTTATGTGCCAAATGATAATTTTTTATATGAGTCTAATATTAAGCCGAAATAGGTGCTTTAGGCAAAATTATATGAAATTTGTCTACCCATACTAGGATCTTGTATCTGATTTATCATGTATCGGATTTGTTTGGTATGAAATGATAAGTTTAAGTTTATATTAGCCATGCCATGTCTATTCCAAGTGATTAGTATATCGAGCTAGGTTTGAATTGAAAGTATGTATGTTTCTTTGAAATTTACAACCTAGAACCCCTTAGAGTGTAATCTCCAAAACTACTTTTGATGCACCCATGTTCGACTTGATCTGTGTATGTGTCTGCTCCCATTTATTTTGGTTTTAGTTTAACCCCAATGTATGTGTTAGCTTTGACTCATGATGTTCTCTGGTTTATTTGTCTAAGTGTCATTATGCTTAGTACACAACATAACTAGGGCTCTGCATATTTAGCCTATGTCTAAGGGATTACACAACATAACTAAGGTTCTGCATACCTGACTGCTTTCCAAATTAACTATGTATTTGTCTTGTTGGGGTTAAATGTCAAGATGTACTTATGCCAGAATAGAGTGTCTTTTAAAACCATGTTTTGCATGCCTGTTTTCATGGTCCACATGATGTTTGGACCAATGCACTGTACTTGCTAAATCTACCTTATTTCTATGCCATTTTGATTACAATTTTAGTCTGCATAAGGATCTGCCTATCCAGTTTGTTCTGTTGAGAGTAGGTGTGTCTTCTTAAGATTAATGGGTTAGTTCCATATGTGTGCCCTTGATCAAAACTATATACTTTTATGTCATGATCCTTGCATTGATTAGGAAGTTTATGGCCTAGAATAATGTGTGACTGTGACTCTTTTGATTTTATGAATCAGACCTTCACCAAAGTGTTTGGTTTAGTCTCACTCTTTCAAAATCATGCAATTATACCGTCAACATTTCTCCCTTTCTTTTTGCCTCTTTATATGACCTGTTTACCTATTCTAGTGATATATGAGGTCTGAAACCTGAACTTGAGCATCTACTTAGCCTCATTGTTTGTATTAAAAATGTTGGGTATCCTCTCTTGTGTGTTGGCATCTTATTATTTCATCATGGCTCATTTTCTCATCATATGTTTTAGAATACATAGAAATGATCTATGTCTTCACTCTATGATCTAAAGTTTCATCTTGTTGTATGATGCATATGTGTGGACCTACCCTTCCAAGGAATACTGCTATAGATTAATTGATCTTTAAGACATGTTAAGTTGACTTTATATATGTGATTTTGCATGCATCCTATCTAGGGGTGGGCAAAAAACCAGATGCACCGAAAAAATCCTAACCGAACCGGCGAATCGGTTCGGTTTCAATTCGGTTAAAAATATGATACAAACCCGATATAAAAAAAACCGGTTCAAAATTTTTTAAGTTGAATCGGTTCGGTTCACATGATTTTGTGATACACTGAACCGAAAAATCGGGATTATTTTTGTAATTAACCATACCCATATATAAATAAAATCCCTAAATCTATTTCATTTTCAGCCCTCACTCCACACTCACTCACTATCACTCCGCCACACACACTGCACGCACTCGAACTCGATCGATTTCACAGCCTTCAATCCTTCACCTTCAAATCGATATCTGGCATCTGCAGTTCAGCACTCACGGCTAGTCTTCTTCCTCATTAGTATCACGCTCGTCGACTTCAACATCATTGAAGCAGCCATCATACGACATACACCATTGAATTAATTTGAGACAATCATCAGTACAAAAAAAATATATGTATGGTAAGTCATTTCTTTCTCTCGTTCTGATTTGTCATCTATTTTATGCTATGTTTGAAGTTTGAACCATGTTTGTCTAAACATTATGAGAAGTTATGAATTAGGCGTAATCCGAGAAGACTTTTCTCGGACACTAGCTTTATTTGTTTGTTGAATGATTTAGATGCTGGGAACTGGTGTTTGTTGTTATGACTGAAGTAATTTCTGATTTTTTGAAGTAATTTCTGATTTTCTCGATTTGTTGTTATGGTAAGTAATTTACGATTATTTAGAGTGAAGTTGTTGTCTTCTTTGAAGTAATTTACGATTTTACGAGAAAATGTGATAATTTTGATTTTCTGAGAATTAAAAAATGTATTGTATTTGACAAATTATAAAATGTATTGATAATTTCGATTTTCTGAGAATTATAAAGTAATTTCTGGTGTATTGTATTTGACAAATTGAAGTAAAGAAGGAAGCATATTCAATTTCAATCTATAGTTTCTGATTTTCTGAGAAAATGTGATAATTTCTGATTTTAAAATGTAGTTACTGAAGTTACCGAAGTAATTTCTGATTAAGAGAATTATAAAATGAAGTTACTAAAGTAATTTCTGATTTTCTGTAAATAATGAAGCATATTCAATCTATAGTTTCTGATTTTCTTAGAAAATGTGATAATTTCTGATTTTAAAATGAAGTTACTGAAGTAATTTCTGATTTTCTGTCAAGAAGGAAGCATATTCAATCTATAGTTTCATGGTGTATTCAACCTTCCTACTATCTAAAATGAAGTTGATGTTTTGTATTTACAGTGTATTTGACAAATTGCTCATGAACTCTCTAATATTATAGAATGGAAGACATCTTGGATGATGGAACAAAAGTGGTGAAACGAACCGACGAGGAAAAATTGAGATCAAAAGTTTGGATTTTTTTTACTAAGTTACCTGGAGGACAGAAAGCCAAATGTCATTTTTGCCGAAAAGATTATGCTTGCGATAGCTCGTTAGTTGGGACAACTAATTTAAGGAACCACTTGGCTAGATGCAAAGTGTACAAGAAATCAAAGCTTGAAGAGGATAAGAATCAAAAAGTACTAACTCGTGACAAGGGTAAGGACAATGATAAAGTTGTATTTGTGGGGTTTAATCAAGAGGCTTGTAGAGCCGCACTTGTGAAGTTGATTATTAAAGATGAGTTAGCTTTTAGATTTGTGGAGAGTCAGAACTTTGTGGAGTATATGAGGGTTTGTTGTCCCAGATTTGTGATGCCTTCACGAAGAACGATTGCACGGGATATTCTTGATTGCATCGGACTGAGAAGGCTTTGATTAAAAGAATCATGAACTCAAACCACCAGAGAGTTTGTATTACAACAGACACGTGGACATCAATTCAAATGAGTAGTTACATGGTAATAACTGGGCATTTTATTGACTGTGAGTGGGTGTTGCATAAAAAGATACTTTGTTTTACACCAATTTCTAATCATAAAGGAGATGGTATTGGAAAGATTATAGAGAAATGCTTATTGGATTGGGGTATTGATAAGCTATTCACAATTACTGTGGACAACGCAAGTGCTAATCAAGTTGCAATTGCTTATGTGAAGAAGAAACTGACAAATTGGAGTCCTAAGGCGATGGTTTTAAATGGTGATCATATGCATGTGAGGTGTGCTGCACATATAGTGAACTTGATTGTTCAGGATGGGTTGGTAGAAGCGAAGGACTCAATAGCTGCTGTTCGTAATGCGGTGAAGTATATAAGATCTTCTCCGACAAGGTTGCAAAAATTCAAGACATGTGTTGAGCGAGAGAAAATATCATATAAGGGACTTATGGTTTTGGATGTGCCAACCAGATGGAATTCGACATACTTAATGTTGGAAAAAGCTGTGATATTTGAAAAGGCGTTTGATAGGTTAGAGGAGGACGATGGCCACTACAAAAATTGGTTTAACGAAGATGAGAATGGAAGAAAAAGGATTGGGCCTCCAATTTTTGTGGATTGGGATAATGCTAAGAGGTTAGTACATTTTTTGTCAGTTTTTTATGATGTGACATTAAAATTCAGTAGTACAAAATGTGTGACTTCTACTGATTTTTTGAATAAGTTGTGAAAAGTTTATCTTCATCTTTGCTCACTATCGGAATCTACTGATTTGTTGGTGAAAAAAATTGTTAATGGCATGAGAGATAAGTTTGTGAAATATTGGGGTACTTCTATAGAAAAGGTGAACAAGCTATTAATTTTAGCAAATGTGCTTGATCCTCGGTGTAAATTTGAATTTATAAACTGGTGCTTTGGAAGTATATTTGATAGTAGGAAGGTTGATGAAATTAAAGCTGATATCAAAGAGTTGTTGTTACGGTTATTTGAAAATCATAATGATGTTAGTCCAAATAGTGGTGTGGGTAGTAGTTCAATTGCTCAGTTAAGTGAAGTTTGTGATATTGGCAGCAGTAGAAAAGAATCAATTGATCCTTTTCAACTATTTAAAAAGATGAAGGCAACTGAAAATGATGATTTTGGGGTGAAGAATGATGTTGAGAAATATTTGTCAGAGCGGAATGAAAGTCCTAATGATTCGAATTTTGATCTTTTGAGTTGGTGGAAGTTGTATTCGTCTAGGTATCCGACTTTGTCAAAGATTGCCAAAGATATTTTGGCAATTCCTGTGTCTACCGTGGCTTCCGAATCGTCATTTAACACGGGGGGCGCATTCTTGACCCTTTTAGGAGTACATTAACTCATAAGACAGTTGAAGCATTAATTTGCACACAGAATTGGCTTCGCTTAACTCTTATAGGAGAACAAATTGTGCAACCAATGGAAGAAGAAACTGAGTTTTATGAAGATGTTGAATTGGGTAACAGTACTATTTTTTATATATTGTTTTTAATAGAATCATTATACTTTAATATTTTGTTTATTATATTGACGCTTCGGCAAATTGTATGTAGACTTTGAGAAACTTTCAACCGTACCGCAATCACAACCAATAGAACAAACATACGCAGTTGAGGACTTGACAATGGATTGATATTGGCGTCATAATGGTAAAGTTCTCAAATCTACAATCCTTCAAATTAGTTTTTGCTGTTAGTATCTATCTATATTTGACTCATAAACAGTCTTAGTTGCTATTCTTGGAGCAAGCTGAAGCTATGAAATTCCTATGATGTTGTTGTTGGTTGTTCTTTGGAATTTACTGGCGATGTTTCTTCTTGTTGGTATTCTTTGGAGTCTACCTTCTGCTTGCTTGCTTCTTCTTCTTGTTTGCTTCTTCTTCTTGACTCTCTTCTTACTTGTTGCTTCTTGTTGTTGTTCTTCTTTGCTTTCTTGCTCTTTGCTTCCTCTCTTCTTGTTCTTTCTTTGCCTCACTTCTTCTTCTTTGCTTATTCTTCTTTTCTTTCTTTCTTCTTTACTTCTCTTCTTTGTTGTTGTTTAAAAACCAATCTATGTATGTTCTGTTAAAATTATTTATTGTTGTTGCTACTAATATGTTCTTTGCATTTCTTTGAATTCTTTGTTGATGTTTAAAAAACATAAATCATTTGGACTTTATATTTGAATTGAAAAAACCCGATATAAACCGATCCGTTTGGCGAAATAAACCGATAGATCGGTTTTTTAAAAAAAAAAAAGTTGTATTCGTTTTTTTTTAAAAAACCGATTTTTATTCGGTTCATATTTTTCGGATACAAAACCGAACCGAACCGATATACGCCCACCCCTAATCCTATCTATTGCCTCTTATTCAGTCCCGCCATATGTCATGATTACTTATAATTTAGGTTTTCCCTCCTAAGAAATATGTGAACTGATGTATATCAGGATGTATTTCAAGGTATATAAGGTATAAAATCTTAGGTATACATGAGGTGTATATCAAGGCTGTATACTCTTGTATAACTCCAAATATATCAGAAAATTTGTAATGCACTATGTATATCAGCCTTATGTGTTAATTGGATATTTGAAAATGGGTTGGGCATGTTCCCAGATTTAATCTTTCGAGTTTGGGCCTGCCTGCTTTCCTTATTTCTTTTAAAACGAGGTTCATGATTTCAGTAGTATTAACAGTTTTCGATTGGGCCTTTGTTGGATTCAAGCTGTTGATTGGCTATATATGTTTCGTCTACTAATCCTTTTCTTTTCTTTCGTTTACATGAAATGCATCGGGAGCAACGGAGAGTCTCGGTGTGGGACTCATCATGATTATTGTCAAGCGAAGACCTGCATCCACATTCCTTGCATTCTCCAACCTCGTGATTTCAAAACAAATAGGGCTAGATGACATCGTCATCCGCCTTAGTCCCTTTTTATTATTACTCTTTAATTCCGTTATTTCTATTTTTGGGGCATGTAATAATTATTTAATGTTTGTGTGATTGTTAGGATATTTAGAATAATTAGGCCCTGAATGGATAATTAGTAGGGTAGTTAAAACCCGTCACTAGCTTATTTACTTATAGGCCCGGTTAATTCAAACATAGAAACCCTCCGCTAGTTTATTTATTTTTAGGCTCGTCAGGCATATTTAAAATTTTCAAAACAACTTTGATCATCTTCTGTTCACTTTATTAATTGTACAACTCAAAATGATTTTCAAAATTACTTCTTTGGCATTATAAGTAATTCATTTTTTCCTTACTATTAATTGTCACAAATGCATACTTTTCCACTTTACATATATTTTCTTAATATCATACAAATGAATACTTGTACAACATGCATCCCTTTCATTAATTATTTGCAAAATATCTTTTTAACTTTATACTTTAAACATGCATTTTTCGTAGTATAATATTAACCTGAGTTTGATCGGATAACCGCAAGTTAGCGGATCTTAAAGGATGCCTAACCCCTTCCCTTTAGGATAATAAAGAACCCTTACCTAGAATCTCATTAGTTTCGCAGACCTTAAAATTGGAGTTATATTGCAGTATTTAGTTAATATTCAGGTGTCCTAATTCACCATAGAATAATTAGGTGACGACTCCTTAATCATACCCAGAAATCACCAGATATGTTGCACTCCGCTTTGACCGAGCGGGTCGAAAAACGGGGCGACAATCTGTAAATGGCTATTACGAAATATTAGCAGCTATACTCAAACTTGAATAGGTACAAGATTAAATCTTTGCTTCATTATATCTTTTAATTGAAGATCTTGTTTTTTAGGATTCATTATAATTTTTAATTTTTGCCTTAATTATATTTTTAATTGAAGAACTTTTAACAACATCTTACTTCTCCAGTGAAGAAGAGAGCAGCGACACATACTTTGTACTAAAAACATATGGAAGATTGAAAGTTTGCTCATAGTGTGAATTTTGACGATGAATTCTTTCTAGACCTGAATTATAAAATGAAAACTCTACAACTAAAAAATATAGCTGATTTATTATGCTGTCATTGCCTTTCCAAACCTTTTTTCATTTTAAAATTTTTTCTTTTATTATTCTCTAGCTAAACATCTTAATTACGGAAAAATATAAATCTTTAATGTTGCCTTTTTTATAATCTATTTAAAGGAGCTTGTGGGACCCATGAATTCACTTATCAAGTAATAAACTACTTCACATAAGTAATGTTTGTTATGCAAATCACAAAGTAAAATTTCTCCATATAAACGAACACCTAACAGTAGATTGGCGGAGTTGATATTTAAATTATTCTACTTTTATTTATAATTTATGAATCAGTTGAAGTACGACGAAATTTATTAACTACAGGAATAATAATTCATCATACGAATGAAAATGTGTTGTTGTTTTGGGTTCACCCCATTAGTGTTGTTGTTACAACCCTTCACTAAACGTTCATAAGTTGTTCCAAAGGAAAAATGGAGATGTGAGGTACAAGAGAACGAGGAAAACGAAGTAAATAACAAAGGGTAAATTTTATATATGGTCATGTAATTATAGTTTTTTCATAAAAATCATTTAACTAATTTTTTTATAACACGAAAATCACTAATTTTTGAGTATATTAATACAAAAGTTATTAAATCGGAAAATATCAACTTTCCAACGAATAACTCATTTTTATTATTATTATTTAAATTGAATAATTAAAAAATTATGAGCTTGGGTCTACCCAAAACTCAAAATCTATATGAAGAAAGTAAAATATTAAAAGGATGGAACAGAACCACGCTTCCCCAAGAATACGATCTTGTGTCTAGGGGCTTTCAAACCAAAATGATGGCATCTTATGTTGGAAATTTACTAAACGTGAAGATAAGTATATCCCATTAATTTATGATTCAAATTATTGGGTCCGCATGTCGGAAACGTTATTCCACACACGTGCACACATAGTGCCAAGTATCGCAAATTTCATTAGTGAAAAAGATATTAGTACGTATGTAATACGTTTGAGACATAGAATTATGGACGATTATTGGTCAAATGACAAAGTATTCCACGTTGGTAAATGAAGGAAGAAGTGTACAAAGTGTAAAATGAAACGAGTTAGAAATCGTCGCGGAGTCGTGAAGGGCTGCGGCGCCACACCGTCGGAGCCGCGGTGCAAAATGGCTGGTCAGCTACTGGAGCCGCGACGATGATTCACAGCGCCGCGGCGCTTCGGAGGCATAATGCTGCGACAGGAAGTTGGAAAAATCTGACGTTTGGGCTGGTTTTGGAGCATTGATTCTCCATTACTTGCTACATGAATTCAACCATTATTTGGCTGAAGGTAACCCCTCAATCAAGTGCAATTACATGGCTATTGAAGGCCATTAATTGGCTAGTTGAGGGGTTTCTACTTACACTATAAATTGAGGCATTTGGCTAAATTGAAAGACACTACACTCAACACTTAGAGAATTCTCCAGATTTTCTGATTTCATATTCTTCCTCTCTAGCAAAGTCACTATACTCAAAGTTCTTCAAGAGTAACACTTGAGTTTTCTTTGCTCACTTGTTAAAATCGTTGTTGTATCTTGGGAGACTATTGCTCAATACCGTAAAAGGAGATATACGGGACAATCTTGTCTTAAAGATAGAGTGCAATCACTCGACTCAGCAAATCACAAGCAGTTTGTAAAGTTTTGATTTCCAATTTTATTATAATAGTTTGTCTATCCTTTCTACTATTGTAATAGTTATTTACTTCCCGTTTCCTACAACAATTGTATCCCAACATCTTCTTCATCTTCGAGGGACCACCATAGGAAACTTAATATTATGGATAGTTAACTGTATCAATTAAAACTTACAATATAGTAATCATTCTCGGTCACGATGATGTTTATATCCTGTTTAATTTGGCCATGGTATAAATTAAGAGCACACTAATTTTAATTGATTTGGACATGTAGAAGAATTATCTAGTATTGGTTCAAAGTTCAAACCAAATATGTTAAAAAATATTTACTCACACTCAAATAATATATGACACTTACCTTAACATACCCTCTGTAAATATGCTCAATATGATGCTCTAATTTTCTCTAATTCAGCTAGTAGTCTCTTGCAGTCAGCAACAGTACTAAGGGAGAAATGGTCCTTGTTAATTTGTAGTATAGCATTAATTGATTGTGAGTTGACGTTGATTTTCAAAGGTATACAATTTCTTTGAGTTAGGCTGATGTCTTTGTAGTAATGTTCCTAAATCCCTCGGAAAAATTAATTGGTCATTCTCTTTCTTTTTTTTTCTAATTTTTTATTTGGTGTTCGGTATTCTCACTGGAGTCCCACTATATTCGGATTCACGCCGCATAAGGCTCATTTCTGAAAAAGTGCTTCCTATATGAACCCGAGACATTTGGTTAAGGTAGATAAATCCCCATCTACTATACCGAATCATTTGGTGGTCTTTCCTTTTCTTTCTTGCTTGTAAGAAACTTAATGTTTTTCTTTTGTCTGTAAATTAGGTCCTTGAATAATGGTGTTGTCAGAAAGCTAAACGACAGAGGTAAAATGCAATTGCAACCATTAGATAGTTTTCTTTTAGGTATTTTAACTATTTCAGTTTTTGTGTTAATTAATTTCAATTATATGCAAACAAAATTTAGAATTTCATCAAACGTTAATTGATGGTCAAGTCAGTTTTATCTAACTATATTTTTAGAGAAATCACATTAACACGGTTGATCATAAATATTATACCTAGTAGATAAAGAAAGAAAAGAAATCACATTAACACGGTTGATCATAAATATTATACCTAGTAGATAAAGAAAGAAAAGAAATCACATTACGGTAACCACTTTGACTTTGTAGCTTGAGACATCAAACCAAATGAAGAACTAAGAAATTAAAGATTAAATAAAATCTTAATACTAAATTGTCTTTATCAAAGTTTCTATTAAAAATGATAGAATATTATTTATGTATCGTCCGTATGCAAATGCATGCATACAAATAAAAAATATTCAAATTAAAGAAAGGTCTTTATTTGGCCGGTGGACTTTGCTGAGAAAGTTGGCCTTTTGGTCAATGATAGGAGTATCCGGTTGGAGGGTAGAATATCGGTATTAAACCCGAAACTCCCGCCAGATGACCAATGGGCCAAAGAAACGAAAGAATCGATTACGTTTTTCATATGATCTCCTCTTATAGATAGACTAAAAAATCGAATAGAGTTCTTTTTGTAGCACTTCGCTCCTCTTTTTATTTATTATTTTATTTTTTATGAAATTGAGTCAAAAAATAAAAAAATATTAGAGTTAGTTATAAATTATGAACTAGCCCTTGTATTGGTTATTGGAACACTAACACTTACTAAAAGATGTAGCTGGGCCATCTTGAAAATATTAAATCAGAAATCTCGCCCATGAAGTAAATCATCTCACCCTACGGTCCAACCAATTGAGACCATCCAATTGAGAGAGAATTAATAGATTCCTTTCCGGGAGCGATTCATTCTTCCCGTGTCAAATTGTCAATTTATGATCAAATTGAAATTTTACAACCTTGGTGCGTCAAGTCACAACCCAACACTTCACACAAGGTCTGTTGCTGAACCTAGCAGTTAAGTTGGTAAAGAAGAACTGTTACGCTACGGAAAATCCTTCTCTATACAAAAATTGTCGAAAAGGTTTTTGAACAGACTTCGATAGGCGAGAGGTGTAACCGATCCGGCCACCAAAAAGCAAATTGCATATGATTATGCATAATTAGTGAGATTGATAACTTGAAAAATGAGCCAAGTAACATGCTACTGAGTTTCTCACCACTAAAGTATAAAGAAGAGTGTCACCCTAACTGAAAGGATTAATTCCTTGAGAATTTCATTCCAATGATAGCAAATATATACAATATTACAATGTAGTACTAATCTAAGTTTACCTAAAATATAAGATGCTAATCTACCTAATTGATGACTAATTGATTTATAATGATAATTACAAGATTACATAATAATTAGTAGTGATTGAGAATAATTATGGGATTCTTACAGTCCCCCGCAGTCTCAGCGGGAGGTTCTCGAATGCTGAGACTGTCCCTGAAATCATAAAAAAGCATGTCAAAAGACCTTTTGTGAAGATGTCTCCAATATGATAATGAGACGGTACATGGAGAAACCGGACTTGTCCACGGGCAACCTTTTCTCGAACGAATAAGATATCCATTTCGATATGCTTTCTGCGTTGATGCTGAACTGGATTACCTGATAAGTATATTGCACTCACATTGTCACAATGAACAACCGTTGCCTTCTTAATTGGACAGTGGAGCTCTAAGAGAAGATTACAGAGACAACACGATTCAGCGACCACATTGGCTACCCCACGGTATTCTGCCTCAGCGCTTGAGCTAGACAAAGTTGGCTGGCGTTTGGATGACTATGAAATCAGATTATCCCCCAAAAATACATAATAACTCGAGGTTGAACGTCGTGTTTCCGGGCAGCCACCCTAATCTACATCAGTATAAGAGGATAGAGTCGAGATGGAGGATTTATACAAATGTAATCCAAATTGAATAGTACCCTGGATGCACCGCAGAATCCGTTTGAGAGCCCCCATATGTTCCTTTTTTGGATCATGCATATGCAAACACATCTGCTGAACATCATAGGATATATCAGGTCTCGTGAAATGAGGTACTTCAAGGCCCCTGCGAGACTGCGGTAATGTGTAGAATCACTGTATGAAGCCCCTGCAGTATTACTCAATTTGGCTTTTGTATCCACTGGAGTATGCGATGGCTTGCAGGATGACATACCGACATTTTCAAGTATCTCCCCGACGTATTTTTCTGACTTAGAAACAGACCACCTGCATATTGAGTGACAGCAATGCCCAAAAAATAATTTAAAGGACCCAAATCCTTCATCGCAAATTCTGTTGCGGGAAGGGACACAATAGACTGGCGAAGGGAAGTAGATGATGTAGTGAGAATGATGTCATCTACACATAGGAGGATATACGACATGTTACTGCCCTTCTTATAAATGAATAATGATTAATCGGACTTGCTGTGGGAGAAACCAAAAGTGGATAAAAAACCTGCAAATCTGTTATACCAAGCTCGTGGAGCTTGTTTCAAATCATATAGAGACTTTTTCGGCAGGCACACATAATTTGGATGTGTAGGGTCTCGAAAACCCAGCGGCTGGTGCATGTAAACTGTTTCCTGTAGATGGCTATGCAAAAATGCATTTTTGACATCTAACTGATAAATAGACTAGGATTTGGACAGTGTCAGGCTAAGAACCATTCGGATAGTTGCTGGCTTAAACACCAGACTAAAAGTTTCTCCACAATCTACTCTAACCTACTAAGACCTGCCATCACCAACAAGACGAGCTTTGTATCTCACAAAAGAGCCATCAAAATTTGTTTTGTGATAGAAAACCCATATAGACCTAATAATGTTTACAATAGATGGACGGGGCACTAGTTCCCACGTCTTATTTTTAATAAGAGCATTAATTTCGTCTAATATGACAGCTTTCCAATTCGGGTCTGATAAGACTGCTTTGGGATTTTTTGGTATGGATGATGGTTGAACCGAAGATAGTAAGTTAAACTGATGTTTGGGAAAAAAAATCTCGTGCATGGCTCGTGTTTCAATAGTCTGAGGATGTACTGTCATCGGTTGGGTGGTAGGGATCTCAGGGGGTGGAGTGGAGTCCAAGTTTGAAGCTGTGGGGGGGGGTGATTTACTGAGTGGTTATTGGGCCGGGGTAATGGGCTGGCTCGGTTTATCGATGAGGGAGCAGTGGGCTCCCCCATATGGGCCTGGTTATTACGGGGTGGCTGGTCAACTGGTGGTTGATTATTGAGATGGTGGTGTAACATGAGATGTATTCCGTTGTCCAAAAATTCATATGAAGGTGAGGATGCCACATGAGACTTAGCAAACGGGAATTTAAACTCATAAAAAACTACATGACAAGAGATAATAACTTTTTCCGTCGCCATATCAAAACATGTATATCCCCTATGATTTAATGGATATCTCAAAAACACACAAGGAGTCGACCTAGCCTGCAACTTGTGAATGCAAGTAGAAGGATAACACAAACACCCAAACACCCGCAAATGTGTGAAAGATGGAAGATGATGATACAACATTTGTGTAGGGGACACATTGGAGAGCAGTTTACTAGGAAGAATATTTAAAAGATAGGTTGTCATTTGAAGTGCATGGTGCCAAAAGTTAGGTGGTGTGGAACAATGCACAAGAATGGTGCGAATCATATTATTAATTATTCAATTTTTTTTTCTTTCGGCTTTCCCATTTTGTGGTGATGTATGTGGACATGAAATACGCAAAAACATCTCATTTTGGTGACAAAAATCTTTAAACTGGGTATTTATGAATCCCCCCCCCATTGTCACACTGAAAACATTTAATGGATTTGCCAACTTGAGTTTTGATAAAAAACACTAAATTATTTTAAAATGGTATGGGTTTGTAATTTATGTCCTATGGGAAAAGTCCACAAAAAAATTGAATAATAATCTAGAATTAACAGATAGTACTTATGACCTGCAGAACTCAAAACAGGTGATGTCCACAAATCACAATGCAAAATAACAAACGGCATAAAAGTATGAGGAGTAGAGGACGCAAAAGGGAGCTTAACATGTTTACACAAGATTGGTAAACAGAAGAGTCCAAAGTTCGTTTACAAGCAAACAAATTATTCTTCCTAAGAGAATTAAAAATTGGTGCTCCTGGGTGACCCAACCGATTGTGCCAAACAATAGGAGAAATGACAGCAAAGGTGGATGGTTTGGTTATGCGGTTGTTTGAAACAGAAGTGATGGGATACAAGTCCCCCATGCTATTACATCTCATGAGTGGCATCCCCGTCTGAAAATCCTTCACAGAAAAGCCAAACGGATCAAAAGTCACAGAAACATTGTTGTCAATTGTAAAACGTCTAACAAATATCATGTTCTTAATTAATTTTTGTGCATGTAGGACTTTTTTCAAGTATAATTAACGATATGGAGAGGGTAGTGTTACCTGACCAATACCATGAATTTAAATTTCCTGACCACTGCCGACAATAATGTTTTTATTAGTGCTCATATTGAAATAAGACGAGAGATTACCTTGAGATGCCTTCATGTGAGACGTAGCCCATGTATCTATGTACCATGACTCGTCTGGAACATTTAGATTCATGTGGTTCATGGCTTGTTCGATGTCAGTGGGTGCTGCCCCCATTGATTACCGCCGCTGCTGCCTGGACGCCACTGCCCGCTACCGCCAGCGAGTTGGCCACCGCCACGGCCTCGTCCCTTTCCACCATTATTTTCCCCTTTATTATTATTACGGTTTGAACCCCATTTTTTGTCATTATTTTGACGGTTATTATGGCCCCCGAACCAGAATTTTGGGGCTCCAGATCCGTGGAAAATGAGTTGGTGGAGACAAGAGCGGTGCCGGCATTGGATGCTCCAGAAGATGCATGTTTTGCCTTCCTTGTTTCCTTGAGAATTAACCTCGAACGGGCCTCATAAAATGGAGGCAATGGATTACTTTGTTGAATGAACGTAGCAACCCTATCATATTATTCATTCAATCCGGCAATCAACTGAAGGACTAACCGTTGATTTATCACGGGCAAACCAACGTTGGACAATTGGTCCGCAAGCATCTTTGATTCTTGACAATAGGCTGAGATGTTGGCAAAGTCATCCAATTTAATATTCGTGAATTGGTGTTCAAGATAAACGACCCTAGAAACTTTGTTATCTTGAAAAATGTTTTACAATTGTTCCCATGCTTGTTGAGCCGTAGAATTGGGATCCAAGATGGTATGGAGAAGATCATTTGAAATTGTGCCATAAATCCATTGAAGGACTATAGCATCTAATCGAGACCATAATTTTTTGTCCACCGTAGTGGTATCCGATAGTGATTCGAACGGAAGGATATGGTCGATTACCTCATATGCGCGACAATGGATTTTAAACAATTCCGTCCAAGTGGTATATTGCTCTTTCTCCATCTCAAGAGTAATGGAGATAAAGTTCTTGATGTTATTAACGGCAAGAGCGGAATGAAAAGATTATTTTTCGGCCATAAGTTCCACTTAGAAACAAAAGAAGAAGAAATGTAGGTGGTGTTTGGAAGAGCCCTAATATTTGTTAGGGTTTTTTTGGGAGGAAAACCAAGTACTTGCCGAAGAGGGTAGGTGTCGGCTAGGGAGGGGGGGGAGGGTTTGTTTGTAGGTTTAGGAGATGAGTAGGTTTATGGTACTAAACCAGTAGCCGAAAAAAATAGTAAGTAGAGAAAATATTATGTTTAGAGGAATATTGTAGGTTTAGGAGTTATTTTTGGTTTAGGGTTTGGAAAACACTTAAACCAAGTTGGCTGAAAATACTTAGGGAGGGAAAAAATTCGGCTAAGGGAGAAGAAAGAATAGGGTTTAGGGCAAAAGATCTTTAGCTTTTGATACCATGAAAGGATTGATTCCTTGAGAATTTCATTCCAATGATAAAAAATATATACAATATTACAATGTAGTACTAATCTAAGTTTACCTAAAATATAAGATGTTAATCTATCTAATTGATGACTAATTGATTTACAATAATAATTACAAGATTACATAATAATTACTAGTGATTAAGAACAATTATGGGATTACACTAACAAGCTAGACGCACACATCAATGTGTTTTGCCAATGAGCGAAGGTGATCACTCAAAAAAGGGAAGGCCCCGAGGACGATGATTGAAAGACGTTGAGTATTATGTTGTGTTGTCAGTGTATGTAATTTAAATCCTAAAAAAGATATTTTATACTCATTGCTACCAAGGAGTGATGGTAAATTGATACTCTGCACTTATTGAAAGATCTATGTTAACTAATGAGTCACTCTACTTGAGTAGGAGCATGTACTTATGAATTAAATGGAAATCCTTAAAACCAATTTCTTTAGAAACAAGCTTCGTATTGTCTTGGGCCTTGTTGTATGTTAAAGATGACGTACGTTCGATTTTAAATTGTAGGAACTCTACATGTACGTAATTAATGAAATAATAAATGCAAGTGTGTGGTGAAAGTTGGACTAAAGTTTCTTAAATTGGGATGATGAATATGTCATTTTCTTCAGGTGGGAAATACAGCTCATGTATTCTAACAACATTGCTTCACCTTGTACTCATGACATTCGTAGTACTGCAAAAAATACTAGTGCCACATGTACTATTTTTAAATTTATAGCTTTTCATCATAGGCGTATCTACAATCTAGAATTTGTGAGTTAAGAATGGGTGGGATCTTATCATATAGAGTATATAGGAGTGGAGCTAAAATTTCGATGACGAGTTTAATTTGGTCGAACCCAATAGCTTTGATCCAAGTCTTATATTTATGCATGAGTTAAGAATGAGAGTGTGTATTATATTTAATTTATTTTTATATACATATGTTTAGTTCAAGATTGAAACACATAAAAGTCTGTTCTAAATTCACCTCTGGTCAAAGTCTTTATTAGCGAATATTCTCCATATATTCCCCATGACTCAAGAACATAGTATCTGCAGATCTGGTAGGGTCGACGATGGGTCGGGTATGGTCGGAGATGAGGGTTGGGTGATGTGGTGTGGGGTAGATACCGTTGGGTAATGGGACGGTGGTGGGTTTTGAATGAGGCGTTGTTGTGTTGGTGTGGTGGTGGTGTTTTCGGTAACTGGCTGGTCGACAGGGAATGGGTGGGTAGCTGGGATGTTGGGATTGTCGGTTGATGGAGGAAGCAGAGCAGCTAGTGATGGGTGATGGTTCTGGGTGGTGGTGGGTTGGATGATCGGTGGTGAGATAGGGGAGCTGGAACGGTAGCCAGTGGCGGTGGCAACCGACAATGGGTGTGACTGAGAGGTGGCCGGTGACACTATCGCAGAGCTGTCGGCGGTAGGGGCAGCAGTGGGTGGCAGTGACTGGTTTACGGTGGCTGACTAATGCAGTTGGCTAAGAATAACGGGGGAGATACCCCAAATTTACTCGTCATTAAGAACCTAATTTCAGTCCGCAAAATTACTCGTAATAATTCTGTCTCTGTTGAATTTGACCCTTTTAGTTTTACTATGAAGGATCTTCGTACGGGGGCACCTCTTATGAGATGCAGTAGCACGGGGGATCTTTATCCATTCTCATCCACCTCCACTGCCAGCTCACGCTCTCCAATTTCTCTCGCTACTATCTCTCCGTCAACTTGGCATAATAGACTTGGCCACCCCGGAGCCCCAGTTTTTAATTTTTTTAGAGGCAATAATTTTATTAAATATAATAATGGAAAACTTGCCCATCACTGTGTCTCTTATTCTTTAAGCAAACGTGTCCGTCTTCCTTTTAAATCATCTTCCAGTATTACATTTTCTCCATTTGATATTGTTCATGCTGATTTGTGGACGTCGCCTATTTCTAGTTCACTAGGTCATAAATATTATCTTGTCTTGTTAGATGATTTTTCTCATTATATTTGGATCTACCCACTCAAATTTAAATCTGAAGTGTTTGCCAAATTTCTTGAGTTTCGTACTTTTATCAAAACACAGTTTGAAAAATGCATAAAATTGTTTCAGTGTGATAATGGTCGTGAATTCAATAATTCCATATTTCACCATTTTTGTAAAAATAATGGCATGGTTTTCCGATTCTCGTGCCCCCACACATCGCCTCAAAATGGTAAAGCAGAACGAATTATCCGCACCATTAATAACATGGTTTGTACTCTCATGTTTCATGCCTCCCTTCCTCCGGCTTTCTGGGTCTATGCAGTAAAAATGGTGGAACGTTCTAAGTATTTTACCCACTATCACCCTTTACAATATGACTCCAACCGAAATTATATACTGTAGGATCCCCTCTTACGATCACCTAAGGATATTCGGTTGCCTGTGTTATCCCAATCTTACATCCACTGTCCCTCACAAATTAGCACCAAGAACTACTTCGTGTGGCTTCGTAGGTTTTCCATCAAATCACAGGGGCTATTTTTGCTATGTCTTGTTCACTCGTCAAATTCACGTCTTTCGTCACGTCACGTTTGACAAGACCATATTCCCTTTTTCGGATCTCTGAAAATTTTAAAAAATGGACTATACCTTTCTTGACGAGTCCGGTATCTCCACCGTTATTCTCAGCTAACTGCATCAGTCAACCACCGTAAACCAGTCACTGCCACCCACCGCTGCCTCTATCGCCGGCAGCTCTGCGGCAGTGTCACCGGCCACCTCTCAGTCACACCCATCGTCGGTTGCCACCGCCACTGGCTACCGTTCCAGCTCCCATGTCTCACCACCGGTCCTCCAACCCACCACCACCCAGAACCGTCACCCACCACCAGCTGCTCTGCTGCCTCCACCAACCGACAATCCCAGCTACCCACCCATTCCCTGTCGACCAGCCTGTTATCGGAAACACCACCAACACACCAGCGCCTCATTCAAAACCAACCACCGTCCCCTTACCTAATGGTATCTACCCCACACCACATCACCCAACCCTCGTCTCTGACCATACCCTACCCATCATCGACCCTACCAGATCTGCCATACCACTGCTCCTCACCTAACCCACTGCCTTGTTCCACCACTCTGCAACCCCACCACACGCAACACCTCAGTAAACCACAACTAATAAACCACCCAAATAACCAGCCACCCACTGCCCCCACGCACCGAATGGATACTCGTGCCCAACACGGGATTTTCAAGCCCAAAGTCCACTTTAACCTATCCACACAATCAATTTCCCCAATTCCCCAAAACTCCAAATTATCCAAACTACACCCTAATTGGAATGCGGCTATGTGTGAGAAATTTAATGCTTTAACGAAATAACACACGTGGGATTTGGTTCCTAGACCGGAGGGGGTGAACGTGATCTGTTGCATGTGGCTCTTTCATCACAAATATAGAGACAATGGTGATCTAGAGAGATATAAGGTAAAACTTGTGGCAAATGGCACAAATCAGCAGAAGGTCATTGACTGTGATGAGACGTTTTGTCCGATTGTCAAACCGGCTACCATTCGCACAGTTCTGAGTATAGCCATGGGCAAACATTGGCTGACTCACCATCTTGACGTGAAAAATGTGTTTCTACATGCAGACTTGAAAGTAACAGTTTACATGCACCAACCACCTGACTATTTCATCAAATTGATGTAAAGAATGCGTTTCTATATGGTGATCTGAAAGAAACTGTTTATATGCACCAGCCATCTGGTTTTGTCCATCCGGCGGCCCCTTAGTATGTATGTCATCTCCGTAAGTCACTGTATGGTTTGAAACAGGCCCCAAGAGCGTGGTATGAACGCTTTGCCAGGTACATTATACAGATTGGGTTTGTGTGCAACAGGTGTGATAATTCTCTTTTCATTTTCAATCGAGCTAGTAACACTACTTACTTACTGCTATATGTGGATGATATTGTTCTCACTGCCTCATCTGATGGATTGAAAAATGAGATTATTGTTTTACTTAAAACCAAATTTGCTATGACTGACTTAGGCAAGTTGAGTTACTTCTTGGGGATATCAGTGACCAGATCTGCAGATACTATGTTCTTGAGTCAGTGTAAGTATGCAGAGGAGATCGTGTACAGTGCTAAGAAGGTCAATTGCAAGATCATGCCCACTCCGGTAGATTCTAAATCAAAGCTTAGTGTTGTTGATGGTGCTCCAGTCTCTGATCCTACTCTTTATAGGAGCCTTGCAGGTGCACTTCAGTATCTTACCTTCACCAGACCTGATATTGCTTATGTCGTTCAGCAGGTGTGTCTATTTATGCATGCCCCAAGGGAGTCTCACTTCACTACCCTTAAGCACATCATCCGATACATTAAGGGTACACTTGATTATGGGTTACATCTATACCCCTCTGCACCGATCAGGTTGCTATCTTATACGGATGCAGATTGGGCAGGGTGTCCGGACACGCGACGCTCCACCTCCGGCTATTGTGTATTCTTAGGAGATAATCTCATCTCATGGTCTGCCAAGAGGCAAGCCACATTATCCCGTTCAAGTGCTGAAGTTGAGTACAGAGGCGTTGACAATGTTGTCGCTGAGATTTGTTGGCTCCGAAATCTACTTTTGGAACTCTAGTGTCCCTTGCGTAAGGCGTCCATCGTCTATTGTGATAACATATCTGCCATATATCTATCTCACAATCCGGTTCAACATCAGAGAACCAAACACATTGAGATGGATTTACACTTTGTTCGTGAGAAGGCTGCTCTAGGTCACATCAAAGTGTTGCATGTGCCTTCGTCATATCAGTATGCAAATATCTTCACAAAAGGGCTTCCCAGACAGTTATTCCTCGACTTCAAATCCAGTCTTAGTGTTCGGTCTCCTCTCGCTCCAACTGAGGGGGGTGTATTAGCTAATATTCTCCATATATTGTGTAATTATGAGTGTTTTGTATTTATGGTATATTAGGATCCTTACTGTATTAGGATTCCACCCTTGTACACACTACATATATTTTGTAATAATGAGAAGACTCTTCAAGAGAGATTATTACAATCTTATAGTCTTTAGTGCAAGATCCAAAGGGGTCATGTCCAATTAATTCCTGGCTAAGATTGAACTGACTATTTTTCAGACTTAACATTGTTTGGAACCATGCACAACATATATACGGTCCAGCAGTGTCAGGATTTTTATCGAGGAGATCCAAAATATTTAAAAGTAAACCATGAAAAAGTCAAAGGGGGGTCATTGTATACATCTATAGTATGATTTCTTTTTTACACTCTCATGTCAATCAAAAGATATTTAGAGGTAATCTTCCATAAGATGTGAAATTCTTAATCTTAAAAACAAGACAAGTACTTATGTAACATATAAAAGTAATCTAATAGTGTAAAATCTCTTCTTGTTAGAGTATATAAGTAAAACTCTGGTGCTTTAACGCCATCAACAGTGTTGTTGCATTTGAAGGTTTTATTGGATCTGTAAGCTTTGTTAGTTTAAGTTTGTAAAAAAATTAGTTCCAACTTATAGACCAGTCTAAAAGTAAGGATGGGCTCACATAAATTGGACTGGTTCTACAACTTCCTTGCTAGTGGATTGGATCAACGTGTGGGCTGTGTAGTAGAAATGGAACCCATTGATCAATTTTGTTTATTTGTTTTTTAAAAAAATTCGTATTATAAATTTTCAAATTACATAAATGAAACTTTATGATAATGTCTTAAATTTCTGAAAAATGATTATTTGTGAATTTAATTACCCGTTATGTAAGCCTGTAAACTTAAAGTAAACTATCCCCCCCCCCCCCCCCCAAAAAAAAGAACTAAAGTTGAAAAAATAGCCAAATGCCACCCACGTTTGACCGGATTCCCAACTAAACATTTTTATATATGATCCTATTACCTCTTAAACATTTTAAATCAAAAGATATACCTCTTAAGTGAAGATGTGGCAGAGAGTGCATTTCACTCTCTCAATATATATCTCCTCAGGTGCAAAAAATGTGTGTAATTTTTTTTATTATTATTACGTATATTTTTGTTATAATTAAATAGTATATGTATCTTGTGTTTTTTTTCTATTTATTTGTTTATTTCTTATTCTTCATTTTCCTTTTATTCTTCTTTTCTTTTCTATTCTCTAACATCATCTTTGACGAAGAAGATGAATTCGCTGGATGATTCTTCTTGGCTTACCTCACTTTTCCTCTTTTTCATACATATGAAATCACGGTTGGAATATGTAAAGCAACAACGGGAATAGTAAATAACTATTACAGTGATCGAAAGGATAAACAACAATGAGGACAACAACAAGTTATCAATATTTTGATTTTGAATTGAAACATCAAATATAGAACGTGTGTTCGGAAATACAAGAACATGAACTGCTACACTTGTGGCTTGTAGATCCGCTGAGAATACGAACGGTTAGAGTCCTTCGTCTGTTAAGTTAACACCTGAAACACTTAGCAACCAATTAAATAAACACAACACCACCGGCTGAGTAGAGAGATGACTCTATGTCTTTAAGACAAGATTGCCCTCGTATATAGGCTTTATGGAAGTGTGGACAATAGTCTCCCAAGATGAAACAACAAACTATGAAGTGTGCAAAGCCTACACAAATGATCTCAACGAAGAACACGAATAATGAAGATTGCTAAGAGAAGGATTGCTTATCAAGAAAATTTGATCTCTTTGTGGCGCTGTATACTTATTTTTCTGTTCATATGTGCATATATGTTCTTCTATAAAATTGAGCCAAAGCCTCAATTTATAAGTGTGCAAGATGGCCTCTTGAAGTGCCCCACAATGGCAATCAATTGAAATGTAATGGATGACATTTAACCCCCAAGTAATGCAGCAACATAATGGTCCAAGTAATGACCATTATTGGGTGGATTCAATGTCATTGAAACCCCCTCAACAGCCAAACCATTGGGATTCCGTCGAGCAAACACTGTCTGGGAAGCGTCGCGGCACTGCAACATTTAGCGTCGCGGCTCCAGAAACCAAAAATAGGAATTAGCGCCGCGACCCTTCTCGGCTCCGCGGCCCTTTCCGACCCGTTCCATCTTACACCTCGCACAATCATTCCTTCATTTACCAATGTGGAACACTTGCTATTTATCCAATAACCATCCATCATTCTATGTCTCAAACATTTCACTTACGTACCAATATCTCTTTCATTAATGAAATTTACGATACTTGGCACTAAGATTGCACGTGTGGAAAGGATATTTCCAACGTGCGGGGCCCAATTGTTCGAGTCATAAATAACAGGATAAACTTAATTCCACATTAGTAAATTTCCAACAATCCCCTCTTGAAAGAGATTTTGGCGCACACACAAGGTGCCTACTTTCAGCGAAAAGATATTGCATCATGAGAGGTAGTTTCCGCTTTGAACCTTCCCTAGTTGAATACCATCGGACTTACTTACTGCGCGGCGAACGTGATGTCTTGAACCGTCAGTGTTTAATGTAAGCCAAGACAACGGTACCAACACAATATCTCCCATTTATTTGTTTCTTTGTTCTGTCCGTTGTGGTCGTGGACACACTTGGATTCTTAAGTGCGTTCATTTCAGGCGGCCTGTCCTCGCACTTAAATAGGTGATCTCCTATAAGGTATCCTGCTATACCCCACTTCACAAGTGTTAGGAATTATTAAAAGTTTCCCCAACATTTACCTTAATCATTTGAGGATCGTTAAAGGTTTCGAAGCTTAACCTTTACCCACCATGCAGGTAGCACTTTAATATCTATCGCGGGAACGGCTTTGGATTCATATTTCTTAACAGAAATCATAATCCGAAGTGCTCTTGCTTCCACCGAAGCGCTCAACTGAACCTTTTGCAGCTTAGTTTTCCCATTGAACCAAATTCTTGGGATCTCCAGTCAGTATGGTTAGGTTACCACCACAAAGGTTCGTATTGTTTAGGTTTTTAAGCCCATTCCCCTAGACAGGCAGAACTCTTGATCTTTGGGCAGTCCCTTAGTTAAAGGGTCCGCTATATCATTTGATTAGTAATCAAGGAAGTTACACCTATGATGATCAATTGTCATACGGTCTCATGTCTCCGACAGATCTGACAGATATGTCCAGACGTCGTCATCCGTGCCCTTCATGAAGCCGACCGGCTAGCCACAGTATATAACTGCTGAAGGCACAGGTTTCTCCCAATAAGGGACGTCCTCTAATGAGTTGTGAGTATTACAAATATCTGAATAAAAGTGTGTAAAGCAAGGCTGGGAATATGAAAGTGTTTTCATTAAAAACTTATACTTCTTTCACTCTAAAATCAGATATTGAATCTCCTTCCTTCCAGTTAAAGATTGGACTATTGTAAACAAAACTTAAAAGATACGTTCTTTTGGGTGTAATTATTAAAAGTGTGTAAAGTATGTTCGCACATACGAAGGATAGAGATCCACTGACTGTGCGAAAACGATTACCACTCATAAGTAAGCGCCAAGGATTTCCCTGGGCACCAATCACAAGGGAAGAAGACTAAACGATAATGGCTTATCTTAATACGTTGAACCTGTCACACTATTTGATATAAGATCATTCATTTGATAAGATGATATTGGACACTCAGTCGTACAAAGCCTACGGGCGACTGGAGTGGGCCAGAATTCATTTGATAGAAAAATGAATGGACACCTAGTGAGGTGGGCCAGAATTTCCAAGTCTTTAATGATCTGAAGGCCAAAAGAAAGGCAGAAGAGTAATGGAAGCCTAGTGAGGTGGACTAAAGTTTCCAGGTCTTAAATGATTTGAAGGCTAAAAGAAAGGCAGAAAAGAAATTGGACACTCAGTCTGCCAAAGCAACTGAGTGGGCCAGAATATCCAGATCACATATGATCTAGTTACGTCGTAACCACGGGCAAGAGGTTGCTCATGTAAAGCAACGCCACCTCTAAAGTAGAAGGGGTTGGAGAGGTTGTCCTCAATAGGACTTCAGGGAATGGAATCACTCTAAAAGGAGGTAATACATGTCCCAAACTTGGTTTAAGGGACGCTGTTCGTCAAGCTGGTTTAAGACTAGTCCAACAGGTCTGTAATAACTAAGAATGGTACAGTATGTCTGTAGCCAAATGAATGATATATTTGTAATATCACGCAAGACTGCAATGGCCCTGGATGTTAAGCTATTCACAGGGGAGCACATGTACAAGTATCTGAGGCCTTATACTTGTCAGTAGATTCATCTACTTTGTACTCACTTTTGAGTATCCACTTTCACAACCCAAAGGTTCTTTTCCCGGAGGAAGGTCAACCATTACACAAATATTGTTCTATATGATGGAATTTATTTCTCTTTCTGTAGCTTCTTTCCAAAGCAGCGCTTCTGGAGATGACAATTATTTGTTAATTGTCCATTGTTCATTCTCAATCATACAAGCTAGGAGGCCTGGAACAAGTCTTTGTCCCCTCTTTGCTCCGTCTCGGTTCAACATCTAGAATCCTTGAGTTTTGTAGATCTAGAACATTAAGTTCTGGATAATCAGCAACTTCCGAGTCCTGTAGCTCTGGAACTTCTAGTTCCGGACAGTCAGGCACTCGCGGGTTCTTGTTAACCTCGAGCAATTACTTCTTTTCCCTTCTCAAGGAAAGTTATCTATAAAGAATTCAATATTCTTTGACACCAAGAGGCGATAAACACTACTGTTATTTGCAGGTCCAATGGATATGCAATTTACAGTCTTAGATCCAACTTGACCTATTTCGATATTCCAACCTCTACCAAGCCACCCCACATCACAACATTTGTATGTGAGATCCTTTCCATGTTTCATACGGAGAGTTATCCTTATCCTTATGTGTAGTTCTATTGAGAATCACATTAGCGGTAAGGATCGCCTTGCCCAATATATTTTGGGTGTACGCATTGCACTTGGCTAACACCGTTAGACTGAGGTGAGTAATGAGCATTCATTTAGTGAACGATGATTCACATTCTCCCCCTCTATCACTACGAATTCCTTAATTCGTAGACTTAGTTGATCTTCAACTTCTGCTTTGTAGCGCTTCAACAGCTTTATCTTTGCTTTTCAATAAATAAATGATACAATACGTTGTACCATCATCAGTGAAGGTCACAAAGTACTTATCTCCCCCCTCTATTTTGTACAAACTTTAAATCACCCATGTAGGTGTGACTAAGTTCTAGAGGAGCGTTGCTTCTTTCCTATTCCTTTGACGGAACTTGAAAAGGTGATTTTGCCTCTTCGCCTACCTCACATTCATTTTGAGGGTTTATGTCGACATAAGGCAACAATCTCAACTTCGTTAGCTTTTGAATGACTTTCTATTTAACGTGTCTTAATCTATGATGGCATAGATGCACGGATTACAAATATATCATTCATTTGGCTACAGACATACTGTACCATTCTTAGTTATTACAGACCTGTTGGACTAGTCTTAAACCAGCTTGACGAACAGCGTCCCTTAAACCAAGTTTGGGACATGTATCACCTCATTTTAGAGTGATTTCATTCCCTGAAGTCCTATTGAGGACAACCTCTCCAACCCCTTCTACTTTAGAGGTGGCGTTGCTTTACATGAGCAACCTCTTGCCCGTGGTTACGGCGTAACTAGATCATATGTGATCTGGATATTCTGGCCCACTCAGTTGTTTTGGCAGACTGAGTGTCCAATTTCTTTTCTGCCTTTCTTTTAGCCTTCAAATCATTTAAGACCTGGAAACTTTAGTCCACCTCACTAGGCTTCCATTACTCTTCTGCCTTTCTTTTGGCCTTCAGATCATTAAAGACTTGGAAATTCTGGCCCACCTCACTAGGTGTCCATTCATTTTTCTATCAAATGAATTCTGGCCCACTCCAGTCGCCCGTAGGCTTTGTACGACTGAGTGTCCAATATCATCTTATCAAATGAATGATCTTATATTAAATAGTGTGACAGGTTCAACGTATTAAGATAAGACATTATCTTTTAGTCTTCTTCCCTTGTGATTGGTGCCCAGGGAAATCCTTGGCGCTTACTTATGAGTGGTAACCGCTTTCGCACAGTCAGTGGATCTCTATCATTCGTATGTGCGAACATACTTTACACACTTTTAATAATTACACCTAAAAGAACGTATCTTTTAAGTTTTGTTTACAATAGTCCAATCTTTAACTGGAAGGAAGGAGATTCAATATCTGATTTTAGAGTGTAAGGAATATAAGTTTTTAATGAAAACACTTTCATATTCCCAGTCTTGCTTTACACACTTTTATTCAGATATTAACTAAATATTTTATTGATAAGGAAAGATTAACTTAGACCTTTTGGATTCTGACCCACTTCATTTAGACTGAGTGTCCATATCCTCCTTACTATAATTCAGATCCTTTCTCTGGGACAGATATAGGACTTTTACTATATGACGGAACATCATCTTCAGCATTCTTCTCTTGTCCCAGTTGACATCCTCAGCCTCTCGTGGGCGCTTATTTCCACTACCCTCGGGAGCGGTGACACCAACTCATCCTTGATCTTTAGCCGTACTAGCATGACTATCAACAGTATCTTGAAGCTCAGCATCAGATTCAGAGATCCCTCCTTTAACGGAAACAGATTTGTAATTGTCGTCAAAGAGAGAACCATAACTAGGCCAAATCTTGAAAGCACGATTGTGGTTTGAACTGTTAGCAAAACTCTCAACATAACTGTTTTCAAGAAGAAAACCACAACCAGATTTGGTCATACACTTGTCGACCAACATCTTTCTAATCACTAATACAATCTTATCTTAAAATTGTTGAAATATGTAAAGCAACAACGGGAATAGTAAATAATTATTACAGTGATCGAAAGAATAAACAACAATGAGGACAACAACAAGTTGTCAATAACTTGATCTTCAATTGAAACTTCAAATACAAAACTTGTATTCGGAAATACAAGAACATGAACTACTACACTTGTGGCTTGTAGATCCGCTGAGAATACGAACGGGTAGAGTCATTCGTCTGTTAAGTTAACACCTGAAACACTTAGCAACCAATTAAATAAACACAACACCACCGACTGAGTCGAGAGATGAATCGCTGTCTTTAAGACAAGATTGCCCTCGTATATAGGCTTTATGGAAGTGTGGACAATAGTCTCCCAAGATGAAACAACAAACTATGAAGTGTGCAAAGCCTACACAAATGATCTCAACGAAGAACACGAATAATGAAGATTGCTAAGAGAAGGATTGCTTATCAAGAAAATCTGATCTCTTTGTGGTGCTGTATACTTAATTTTCTGTTCATATGTGCATATATGTTCTTCTATAGAATTGAGCCAAAGCCTCAATTTATAAGTGTGCAAGATGGCCTCTTCAAGTGCCCCACAATGGCAATCAATTGCCATGTAATGGATGACATTTAACCCCCCAAGTAATGCAGCAACATAATGGTCCAAGTAATGACCATTATTGGGTGGATTCAATGCCATTGAAACCCCCTCAACAGCCAAACCATTGGGATTCCGTCGAGCAAACACTGTCTGGGAAGCGCCGCGGCACTGCAACATTTAGCGCCGCGGCTCCAGAAACCAAAAATAGGAATTAGCGCCGCGACCCTTCTCGGCTCCGTGGCCCTTTCCGACCCGTTCCATCTTACACCTCGCACAATCATTCATTCATTTACCAACGTGGAACACTTGTTATTTATCCAATAACCATCCATCATTCTATGTCTCAAATATTTCACTTACGTACCAATATCTCTTTCATTAACAAAATTTACGATACTTGGCACTAAGATTGCATGTGTGTGGAAACAATATTTCCGACATGCGGGGCCCAATTGTTCGAGTCATAAATAACGGGATAAACTTAATTTCACATTAGTAAATTTCCAACAATCACTCATTTCAAGATATATTGATAAATTTCATGTATTTAATTTTTGGTTAATTCCGTGTATGATCGTGAATCTTGTGGGTATTTGAAAAAATGAATTCTGGACATTGAAGTATTTTAAACCGACGATCTTAAACAGATACCAATTAACTTGACTCTCCTTTTCGAGCACCAAATCTTAAACAGATTGCCCCCGTATATAGGATTTGGGTTAGCTGATTCGTGTTGGTTTTGAAAAAATTTTCCATCTTTTTATTGGATGTTGTGAGTGAAGGCTGGGGATGGAGCTCGTTGAAAGGGTGGGGATCGCCGGCGACAATGGGGGAGGGGAGGGGAGGGCAGTGGTACTGATACAATAGTAGGAAATAAAACAGAAGAAAGAAAAAGTAAAAGGGAAATTAAAATAAAATAAACATAATAAAGAAAAAATAAGGAAAAGAATAAGAAAAATAATTGTTTTTTTTTTCAAATGTACACGTGTCAGGTGTGTGCACTACACTGTCTAACACATATCTGAATGTGACCTTTTAAGGAGGTATATATTCTAGTTTGAAAATATTCAGGGGGTAATAGAACCCCGTATAATAAATATGTGTAGTTGAAAATTCTATCAAATGTTGGGGAGTCATTTAGCTATTTTCTCAACTAAAGTTGGATGAACGTAGAAAAAAGATCATCCTTTGTGGTCAAAGATTTTAAAATGACACGAGCAAAAGGAAAAACACCCATACATAAGCTAAAGGATCCTTTAATTTACTTTGTATTATTATGGTTTATCTTAACTTATAGTATGTGCACTTATACTAAAGATAAGAGAATTAAAAACAACAACAATATATCATTGTAATCCCATAAAATGAGGTTTGGAGAAGGTAGGATGTACGCAGACCTTATCTTTACGTTTGTGGGTAAAAAGATTGTTTCTGTTAGACCCTCGACTCAAGAGGAAAGTAGTCGATGCGGGATTGCAAGGAAAATAAAATAACAAAATATCAAGACACAAAATACATGAACCAACTCATAGTAATACACACAAAAAGAATAGGGATCTACGCGATACATAAATAATACTACAAAAAAAAAAAGGAGATGAATAGGCTAGCCCCCTACTTATCCCACACAATGCGGGAAAAACTCCACTACTCACTAATATTCTACCTTAATTATAGACCTCCAAATCTTCTTATATAGGGTCATGTCCTCAGTCAGCTAAAGTTGTGTCATGTCCTGTCTAATCACCTCCCTCCAGTTCTTCTTCGGCTTACCTCTACGTCTCCTAACTCATGCTACCGCCAATCTCTCACACCTCCTAACTAGTGCATCCTCACACCGCCTCTTCACATGTCCGAACCATCTTAGTCTCGCTTCCTAATCATATATCTGCGAGCATATCCACACATCAATCTAAGCATCCTCATCTTCGCTACCTACATCATCTAAACGTGGATGTTCTTGACTGGCCAGCATTCTGCCCCATACAACAATGTTGGTCTAACCACCACTCTGTAGAACTTACCTTTCAACTTTGGCGACACATTCTTGTCGCACAGTACCCAGGAGACAAGCCTCTATTTCACTTGTCCTGCTCAATGCGATATGCAACATCATTGTAAATCTCCATTTTTCTTGAATTACGGACCCAAGATACTTGAAGCTTCCTCTATTGGGTATGACTTGTTCCAATATTTTCACTTCCACCTCTGCCTCATACGCTGCGTCGCTGAACTTGCACTCTAGGTAGTCTATTTTAGTCATGCTTAACCTTAAATCTTTAGACTCTAGAGCCTCTCTCCAAACATTCAACTTATCATTTACTCCACTACGTGTCTCATCGATCAAAACTATGTCATCCGCGAATAACATACATCATGGCACCTTCCCTTGAATATATTGTGTCAGTTCGTACCCCGCTAAGGCAAATAGAAACAAGCTAAAAGTTTATCCCTGGTGCAAACCCATTATGATCAGAAAGTGTTCTGAGTCACCTCCCATTGTTCTAACACGAGTCTTGGCTCCATCGTACATGTATTTAATAACCCTAATGTAAGCTACACGTAGACCTCTAGACTCTATATATCTCCAAAGGACCTCCCTCGGGACTTTATCATACGCTTTTTCTATGTCGATGAACACCATGTGTATGTCTCTTGTTGTTCCTATACTGCTCAAACAACCTCCTTACAAAGTGGATAACTTATGTATTTAATCGCCTTATCATGAATCCAAATTGGTTCTCAAAGATAGACATATCCCTATGCATCCTCAACTCAACCACCCTCTTCCAAATTTTCATTGTGTGGCTTAGTAGTTTGATACCCCTATAGTTATTGCAGTTCTGGATATCTCATTTGTTTTTGTACAACGGTATCATTGTATTAGAACTTAGTTGTCCTAAATATGACATTGTCCAATCTAGTCAGCCACTCCAAATCTACCAGGATCTCGTCTGACCCGATTGTTCTTTCCATCCTCATCTTTCGAATAACTCCCTTAACCTTAGACACATTTATGCCCCTACAATACCCAAAATCTCTACGGCTCTCAGAATGTTCTAACTCACCCAATATGATATTCCTATTCCCTCCATCATTCAAGAGATTTTGGGAAAACGTCTGCCATCTCTGCCTAATGTGCTTCGTCTACCAACACCTCGCCATCTTTGTCCTTGATGTACTTCACTTGATTCAGGTCACGGGCCTCTTCTCCCTCGCCTTAGCCAGCCTATACAACTTCCTATCCCCTCCTTTGCACTAAAGCTCTTCACACAATCTCTCAAAAGCAGTCTTAGTCGCCAGACCGCAAGCTTCGCCTCCTTTTTCGCCGTCTTATAACTCTCCATGTTCCTCCTCTTGTCCCCCTCATCTAAACTTTATACTATCATTATATATGCAACCTTCTTAGCTTCAAACTTTTCTTAGATCTCACCATTCCACCAACAATCTCCCTTATGCCCATCTGGTTTACCCCTCGAGACCCTTAACACCTCTCTAGCTACTTCTCTGATACAACTAGTTGTCCTAACCCACATACTATATGTATCCCCACTCCTCCCCCAATCCCCCAGAGCCACCAACTTCTTCCCGATCTCCTAAGCTTTGGCCTCAATCAGGACTCCCCATCAAATCATTGGTTAGTCATATGTCACACTCTTCTTATTTCTCCTGACCTCTAAATCTATCAAACCAACTTAAGTTTGGTTGAAAGATTCTCACTCGGTAGGTAAGAGGATTGTACTACTCCCTCCGTCTCAATTTATGTGATATAGTTTGACTCGGTACGGAGTTTAAGAAATAAAGGAAGACTTTTGAATCTTGTGGTCTAAAATAAGTCTAAGATATTTGTGTGGTATGTATCATCTCGTTAAAAGTAAAAAATAAAGGTTAAAGTTAAATTATTGCAAAATAAGGAAATGTATTATTCTTTTTTTAACAGATTAAAAAGAAAGTTGTATCATATAAATTGGGACAGAGAGAGTAATAATATGGTATTTACTTCTTTCACTTTCTTCTTCTCTTCAATTTCCTCCTAGTTAATTCGTCCTTTCCCTAAACCTCCCATTTCAAATTTTATTAGGTTTAATTCATAATTCTGAATGCTACATCGTATTACATGCTCTATTTTTTTAGACAAAAATAGTCTTATGTTTGAGATAGGTTTAAGATAGCCTCTTAAATATACTTTTGAATAGTTTTAAATAGTTTTAAATAGTTTTAGTTCTTTAAATTTGTTTTAAAAAAATGAGCATTTTTAGTTTTTATCAAATATGTACTTCCTTCATTGCATTTTACTTGTTACTTATACTAAAAATATATTTTTATTTTTACTTATCTATTTTAGCAAATCAACACATATTTATTACTTTCTTCCAATATTACTATTATCATTAAGTAACGATATAAAGTATGGTAATCAAACTTAGAGTTTCAAATTAAAGCATAATGAATAAAAATAATTTATTATAAAAAATCTCTTCTAATATTTTTTTAATCAAGGGGAGTGTCAAGTCAACAAGGGTCATATGATTGAAAAAATTATTGGAATCGAAATAATCAGGGCGTCATTCGGAAGCTAATAATTGCAAATCTTGAACGACTATAAATCGGACAATAAAAAAGCATACTAAAATATGCATAATAAACTTAATATGATTTGGTCAATTGACTTACATATGACAAAACTAATTAAAAGACATAAAAGTTATTGAGAGAAATTCTCCCCCTAAACAAGACTCTTTAAACGATTACATTGTGGATATTTTTGTGTCTCTAGTTGTGGAAAGGATGTCTTCAATTTATAGACGCCCAAGATTTTTCCTCCAAGAAAAGGAGTAGCCAAATATTGAAGAGAATTAAATTTTCCTACGAAATTCAAGGCAAAACCCATAACAAATCTACCCTTTTTGGCCTGATTTTTCCGATGAAATAATCTTCATCCTCCTTGTTCATATAATATTCATCATTGATGCTTGTCATGATTAAAAATATGGGTGGTTTAAAAATGAAGCCATATGCTTTAAAAGTAAGCATGAGTTAAAATTGATTTTTATTTTTAAAGATGCAACAACAGGATTGTTGATAATATGGTTGAAAATTGTCTCCACACGTAGTACTTCAAACTTTTTTTTTTTTGACAAAACTCTTCAATATTGCCATATTGATTACTCTTGATTTTAACCTGCATTGAATCTGTCCTGAACATCGTCGAATCATTGGTTGAACCATTTGCTCTAGTACCACTTATTGGGATCGAAATAACCAGGATATCATGCGAAAGCTAATGATTGCAAACCTTGAACGACGATAAATTGGACAATAAAAAAGTGTACTAAAATATGCATAATAACTTAATATGATTTGGCCAATTGGCCTACATATGTCAAAATTAATTAAAAGATATAAAAATTATTGAGAGAAAATCTCCCCCTAAACAAAACTCTTTAAACAACTATATTGTGAATATTTTTTTGTGTCTCTTATTGTGGGAATGAGGTCTTCCATTTATAGATGTCCAATATTTTTATTCAACAGAAAAAAAGGTCAAATATGGAAGAGAATTATATTTTTCTTTCAGAAAAAGTAAAAATAATTATAGTAATATATTAACTTTCTTTCGAGAGAAAAGTAAAATTCAAATATAGTAATAACATAAGACAAAAATCCTAAGTATGTATGCCGTCTTCGTAATTTCCGTTTTACTGAAAGAAACTGTTTATATGCACTAGGCACCTGGTTTTGTCCAGCCGGCGGCCCCTCAGTATGTATGCCGTTTTCGTAAATCACTGTATGGTTTGAAACAGGCCCCTCGAGCGTGGTATGATTGCTTTGCACAATACATTTTGCGACTTGGGTTCGTGTGCAGCAAGTGTGATAATTTTCTCTTTATTTTTCATCGAGGTAGTAACATTGCTTATTTGTTATTATATGTGGATGATTTTGTGCTTACTGCCTCCTCTGATGTGTTGAAAAATGAGATTATTGCACTATTTAAGACCGAATTTGCTATGACTGACTTAGGGACGTTGAACTATTTTTTGGGGATATCAGTGACTCGTTCTGCAGATACTATGTTTTTGTGTCAGCGAAGTATGCAGAGGAGATAGTGCACAGACTAAAATGGATAACTGCAATCCACTCCGGTTGACTCTAAATCAAAGCTTAGTGTTGTTGATGGTAACCCAGTGTCCGATCCCACTCTTTACAGGAGTCTTGCAGGTGCACTTCAATATCTTACATTTACCAGGTCTGACATCGCTTATGCCGTTCAGCAGGTATGCTTATTCATGCATGCCCCCAGGGAGCTTCATTTTACTGCTCTTAAACGTATCATTTGATATGTTAAGGGCACACTTGATTATGGATTACATCTATATCCCTCAGCACCGATCATGTTGTTATCGTATACGGATCCTGATTGGGCAGGCTGTCCAGACACGCGACGCTCCACCTCCGGCTACTGTGTCTTCTTAGGGGATCACCTCATTTCTTGGTCTGCCAAGAGGCAGGCCACCCTATCCCGTTCGAATGCAGAAGCAGAGTATCGAGGCGTTGCTAACGTCGTTGCTGAGATTTATTGGCTTCGAAACCTTCTTTTGGAGCTGCAGTGTCCGTTGCATAAAGCGTCTTTGGTTTATTGTGATAACATATCCGCTATTTATCTATCTCATAATCCATACAAAATATATATAGGTGTATAATGTTGAATCTTTCTAGGATTCAATTCTACCATAATTATACAATACAAAATATGATAAATATACCTAATATGACACATATACACGTGTGCTAATACTTGTAAGTTGTAACCAACCAAAAGCAAGAAAAGATAGAAAAGAGAATCTAATCTAAGCACAAGAATACGACAAAGTAAGGGCGGCTGGTAGGAGAACACGTGTCTATTGGCTAGAGACTTATGATATTCTCCAAAAAAAAAATACAAATGGAACTCACAAACCAAATTGGAATGGAATTTTGCCAACCAGCAATATTAATGGTTCTTATACCTTTCACACTCTTTTCAAATACTATAATCATATTCTTTTAATTCCCATCTAAGTTGCTTTCTGTTTATCTTCTTGCTGCTCCTGTCTCTATTTTCTCTCTTTTCCTTTGGATTGTGGACATGACTAGTGGGAGAAGAAACAGTGAAGGAATAAAGCCTGTCTATGAGTAGCCTATATCTCAAATAATTCCCAATCAAATAGTGACAAAAAATAATTACAAGACTGGCTTAAAAGAATAAAATCATTTTAGTAGGAAGCACTTACTCTAAAGTAGAGTTTTTAGCGCAAACTTATATTAATCAAACTTTAAAATGAATATCGAACATCAAGGGAAAAATAAAAAACTGAGAAGATTAAAAAGATTAATGAATTTTTCAAGTGGATATCTTCCAAATACATGCCTTATGTGACAAGTGGCGATCTAAAAGTTAATTACTATGCGAGTGAGCTCTTATATTTACTACACAAAAAACCCATGCTACACATGAGCCCAACAGGACATTCTGTTTTTTGAATTTTGATCTTATGATAATCCAATGAAGAGAAATAATATAAATTTGTAAACTCAGTAGAAATTAACTTGAGTAGTTATGTTTAAGACTAAAGCTCCAGTCCTGTTTCCGACAAAATTCTGTTTGCCAATGATATTTTCTTTTAAAAACACCATGACAGGGTAAGCTAAATTAACATCTGAATACAGTTGAATGGGCTAGAAAATATTACTCAATACATGCTGGAAAGAAATAATCCCTTGATTATTTTCATTGATTGAAAGAATTTATATACAATTTATATATTTTCATAATAAGAATCATATTCTTATTCTATTCCTAAAACTTTATTCTACTTAGATACTAACTATACAATTATGATAATACAAACATTATGGTAAGTGTACATTACTAATTACACCACAACATTACCTAAACTAGGAGACTAAAACCTTACCTAAATTATGTCCTATGTACCGTGTACAATTACCAAAACCGAGAGCCCAATATACACAATATACACATGTATATTGTGTATATTTAACACACCCCCGCAGTCATAGCGGGCGGTCTTCGAACGCTGAGACTGTCCCTAAAATCTTCAAAAAGGACCGAGGGAAGACCCTTTGTAAAGATGTCGGCAATTTGATATCTTGACGGGACATGGCATACGCGTACCTGACCACGAACAACCTTTTCGCGGACAAAGTGAATGTCCATCTTGATATGCTAAGTGCGCTGGTGCTGACCCGGATTACCAGAAAGGTAGATGGCACTAACATTATCGCAATAAACCAAGGTTGCTTTCTGAATGGGACAATGAAGCTCCAAAAGCAAATTACGTAACCAACATGATTGCGAGACCACATTAGCTACCTCTCGATATTCGGCCTCGACACTGGATCGGGACAATGTTGACTGACGTTTTGCCGACCATGAAACCAGGTTATTACCAAGAAACATACAATAGCCAGACGTAGATCGTCTGGTGTCCGGACAACCACCCCAATCAGCATCCGTATACAAGACAAGTGCGGACGTTGAGGAATGATATAAATGCAAACCATAGTCAAGTGTACCCTGAATATACCGAATGATGCGTTTGAGTGAATTCATGTACTCAACTCTGGGATCATGCATAAATAAACACACCTGCTGGACATCATACGTAATAACTGGTCTCGTGAATATAAGATACTGAATGGCCCCTGCAAGACTACGAAAACGGGTCGGATCATCGTATGGTACGCCGGTCGTGGCACTAAACTTGGGCTTAGTATCAACTGGAGTGGAAGTGGACTTATAGGATGACATCCCATCCCTCTCAATCATCTCAGCTGCATACTTTCTTTGAGATAAGAACAACCCACCTGTATGACGAGTGACAACAATCCCCAAAAAATAACTCAAGGGCTCCAAGGCTTTCATAACAAACTCAAAGCTGAGCATTGTCATGATAGACTGGCGTAAGGCATCGGAAGAGGCAGTCAGAATAATATCATCCACATACAACAGAATATAGGCCAATGACGAACCACGATGATAAATGAACAATGAATTATCCGACCTGTTGTGAGTGAACCCAATAATTGAAACATAGTCAGCAAACCGTGTATACCAGGTCTGTGGAGACTGCTTAAGCCCATATAAGGATTTCTTTAACAAACAAACATGATGAGGATGTTTGGGATCCCTAAATCCCAAAGGCTGATGCATATATATTGTTTCCTTGAGATCATCATGTAGGAAAGCATTCTTTACATCTAACTGATGAATAGGCCATGCTTTCGAAAGAACCAAGCTAAGCACAGTGCGAATGGTAGTCGGCTTGACCACCGGACTAAACGTCTCACCACAATCCACACCAACCTGCTGAGTCTTACTATCACCCACAAGCCGCGCCTTACGTCGTGCAAATGAACCATTTGAATTTTCCTTATGAGCAAAAATCCACATAGACCTAATAATATTAATACCCGATGGACGGGGCACCAACTCCCAGAAGTACGGGTCATTTAACGCAGACACAGAAGTACGGGGTAAGAATGATTTAAGAATATTAGAATTTAAATTAAAATGTCTCTTTGGTTTAAAAACACCCCGCTAACTACGAGTGACCGGTCTATGACTTGAGGAAGAATTGGACGGATTTTGGGAATTTCCTGGACTCGGACGGGTAGCCAGCGGTGGGCCCATCGCCCAACACGAATCGACGCCGAATCGACCGGTTCAGGTGGGTGGATCGCCCAATTGATGGAACTGACCCAGTAACGGTAGTGTGTGACGTACCAGTGGGGCCAGCGGAAAGTGGGCTCGCTGGAGAATTTTGGGTGTGGGACATGTCCGAAAAAAGGTGAATAATATACGGGGATATACCATCATCCAAAAAATTATACGAACTAGGTGCGGGATTACTCACCTTAGCAAACGAAAATTGAGATTCATAAAAAATGACATGGCGACTAATGACGATTTTATTAGAGGATAAATTAAAGCATTTGTAACCACGATGATTAGACGAAAAACACAAAAACACACAGAGAGTAGACCGAGCCTGAAGTTTGTTAATTATGGTGGACGGGAATAACGAATAACACAAACACCCAAAAACCCGAAGACGTGAATAAGGAGGAGTCTTATTATATAAAATTTGAAGGGGGAAAAATATGTAAAACCTTTGGAATGAATTAAGTTATGGAGATATGTAGCCATTTGTAGAGCATGATGCCAAAAAGACGGGGGTACGAAAGCATGAATCAATAAAGTTCGAACAATGTTATTTATGGTACGAATTTTGCGTTCGGGTATGAGGACAAGAAAAACGAAAATTGATCTCATTATTAGCACAGAATTCCCGAAACACCCCATTGTCATATTCTTTGCCATTATCACACTGAATATTTTTTATTTTCCGTTCGAACTGGGTTCTAATGAATGCTCTAAATTTTAAGAAGATGGAAAAAACTTGAGATTTTTTCGCTATCGGAAAAGTCCATAAAACCTTAGAATAATCATCCAAAAAGATAACATAATACCGATGACCCAAAGAACTAAGAACATGAGACGTCCATAAGTCACTATGAATAATATCAAATGACATTAAAGTATGAGAATTTGAGTCTACAAATGGCAACCTAACAATTTTTCCTAAATAACAAGACTGACAATTTGGAGTACTACGCGTACCCTTACATGAAATAAAATTATTTTTATCTAATGACGACAAAATAGATGACCCCGGATGACCAAGACGAGCATGCCACAAGGAAGGAGAAAGGGCTGCAAATGCTGATGGCAAGGCGAGACTCGATGGATCGGAACTGGGTGTGATAGGATAAAGATCTCCATTACTATCACACCTCATGAGAGGACTCTCCGTCTTGAAATTCTTCACAGAGAAACCAAATGGATCAAATTCAATATAAACAGAATTTTCAGTAGTGAATTTACGGACATACACTAAGTTTTTAATCAATTTGAGGGCATGTATGGTGTTTTTCAAGATAAGGGATGGATGAGGGGGAGACAAAGTTTTATGACCATAACCATAAATTGGAATAGAATTACCATTACCAACAATTATGCCACTAGGGTTGCTCAAATTAGAATAAGACGAGAGCGTACCTGAATCGGATGTCATGTGGGTAGTGGCACTGGTGTCCATATACCAATTTGGGTCCAGAGGATTTAAACCAAGCGTGTGCATTGCGGCTTCGATGTCAGTAGACGTGGGTTCCGCGACGTGATGGGCCTGCAGGGGCCAAGGTCCAAGTACCCATGATTTCTGCCTCAACCTAGAAGACTGACTGTATGTGGACCAAGTAGAATTGGGCCTGAACTGCTGTTGGGCAGCCCACTGCCAGTGGGGAGAAATATGACTGCCACGGCATAGGGGCCCAGAACTGCTGATGCTGACCACTACGAGGGCCACCACTGCCACCATCATTGTGCCGGTTGCCGCCGCGGTTCTTGCCATTATTTTTCTTATTTCCTCCTTTTTTGCGGTTTTGGCCCAAGTTGTTGGAACCGGGAGGATGGACAGTGGATTCGGTCATCATAACCACAGGACTAGTACCGGTTCTTCGAGTGTAAGCATAGAACGAACTTGATAAAATTGCAGAAGTGGATTGCTTTGACGAAGAAGCGTGCCAACACCACTATAGGCGTCGGAGAGGCCTGAAACCATTTGGAGGACCAAACGGTCATTCGAAACTGGCGCACCAATGTTGCGGAGTTGGTCCGCCAATTCCTTCAATCTTTTGCAATAAGCCGAAACGTTAGGAAAATTTTCCATATTGACGTGGGAGAAATCCTACTCAAGAGTAACAACTCTAGAATTTCTGATTATCTTGGAATATATCACGTAGTCTATCCCAAGTCGCTTGCGCCGTAGCGTCAGGTTCAATAATTGTTTGCAAGAGGTCGGTAGAAATTGTTGAATATATCCACTGAAGGACGGTAGCATCAAGAGTCGTCCACAACTTAGGATCATCCTCGCGTTTTTGCACCTCCGTATCCTCAGGAGCCGCGGGGATTATGTGATAGATGACTTGATGTGAGCGTGCGTGAATTTTGAACAGTTCGGCCCACGTCGCATATTGAACGTTTTCTATTTCAAGAACAAGAGGGAATTTATTCTTGATGTTAGAAACTGTAAGGGCAGGATGAAACGTGTTCCGTGATGTAGACATATTGATAGAACAATATGTGATTGAGGGATTTGGAAGAAAATTTTGGGAAGAGAGGATAAACCGTCAGCACGAATTCCGATGAGGAGAGGCTCGGAAATCGATGTTGGTGGACGGAAATTGGGAGGATTTTTTAGAGAGGAATTTAAGACCTAGACTTCTGATATCATGAAAGAAATAATCCCTTGATTATTTTCATTGATTGAAAGAATTTATATACAATTTACATATTTTCATAATAGGAGAATCATATTCTTATTCTACTCCTAAAACCTTATTCTACTTGGATACTAACTATACAATTATGGTAATACAAATATTATGGTAAGTGTACAATACTAATTACACCACAACATTACCTAAACTAGAAGACTAAAACCTTACTTAAATTATGTCCTATGTACCGTGTACAATTACCGAAATCGAAAGCCCATGTATGTTGTGTATATTTAACAACTATTTATCAATTCTCAATTTCTTGATATCTTTGCACCGTATTTATTGAATATTTAAAAAAAACGTCATGTAGCATATAGACAATATAGAATGATAACAGTCTTTAATAGTAATACGTATCATGTATTAAGTAATTGTATCAATAGTTGTTCCAGTTAATTGTTTATTGAATAATATTGTATATACGATCAAACAAAATAATAATTATCAACATATCAAATGTGAACGCAGAATTTGCCTATGCAATCAGCTTCATGTTCTTTCTTTATGCTGCTCTTATAGAAGGTTGGCCCGTGCAGAGCATGGGCTAACTAAAATGAAAGAGTTAATGATTTTATTTTATGATTGCAATTTAGATATGATTAAGAAATTTAAACAAAACTCATGTTAATATCGAAGCGACATGTTATTTTATTTTGGATGTGAAGATATGTAGATTTCAATTAAAATTGTCATATTAATGTCAAGATAACATGTTCTTTTATTTCGAATGTGAAGTTGTATATATTTTCTAATACGTAATAGAACTGGTGAGTAAATGTATTTTCAATGCTCAATCGTGAGTATCTTCATTTTGGTAGCTCTCTATTGATATTTTTCACTTAAATTCATTTTTTATATTACTCATTTCACCTAAGAAAATAATGAATACAAATAATCCAAAAATTAAAGATAGCTTAAATAAGTTAATAATTTCAAACTGAACACAGTTGCAAAAACTATGTTGAAAATTTGCCTTTGACGGGAGTTGCGACCGACCAACTTTAACGGCTTAAACACTAGTGTTACGTATGTTGGAGAATCCGGTTCTTCACACATGCATGATCTACTAAATACGTAGATAATCGTAGGGCCAAGAATCGTCAAATTTCATTGAGAAATGAAAGAGATATTGGTTCACGAAGTGAGGTGTTTGAAGCATGGAAAGTGTGGTGTTGTGTTCAATTCTCCCTCATCGGTAGAGGAAGAAAGAATTGTTGTGTATATAAGACTCGAAATTGGTTTGGGGTTTGGGACCCCAAGGTATCCCATGTGTTTAAAGGAGGAGGACCTACATGTGCTTTGTTCGAGGAAAGTCCACACGCTGCTGCCGCCGCTTGCCCGCCCGTCCTGGCCCGGCCCAGCTCCGGTTCTCGGGTTCACGGTGTGGGTCAGGTCTTCTGATATTATCTTTTTGGGCCAGAAAACTTTGCCAGAAGTACAGTTTGATCCCAGAAGTTTCAGATATACAGTTTGGACCAGAATTCTTTCAGATGTACAGTTTGGTCCCTGAAGTTTCCAGATGTACAGTTTGGTCCCTGAAGTTTCCAGAAAAACAGAAATGCCAAGCACTCAATTCAGCCATTTATTTTGGCTGAATTACTCCTCCTATAATGGCCAAAACAGTTGGTCTTTCTCCCATTTATGTTGGTGACTTTACTACCTCCATAATGGCCATTATTTGGCTATTATGGAGGCGATTTCAGCGATAACAGCCCCTCCCTCTCCTATATAAACACCCCATTACACCATTGTTGAGCACTAAGACATATGCACGAAGATACATAAACAGATGCAGAAAAACAGTGCACGAAAATACACAACCAAAATAGTTTTCTTCCTACAACTTCCAAGGCATCATTTCGTTACTCAATATTCTTCACGGTAGCTCTTGAGTTTCCTTTGCTCAAGTGTTCCATTGCTGTTTTATCTTGGGAGACAAATTGTCCAGGACATATAAAGGATACATACGGGGCAATATTGTCTTAAGGACAGAGTGCCACACTCGACTCAGCAAAAACAATTTCAATTTTTCCATCTTCTACAAAACTGGAATTTCCAGTTTTCGTGTGTAACTATTGTAATTTCAGATTCCATGTTGAATTATTAAATCTCTGTTTATCCTTTCGAATACTTGTAATAGTTATATACTTCCCGTACTACTTTATAAAGTACCATAGAGCAAAAATAACCAATAAACTATTTTGAATTCAAACATGATGAATTTGGGCCTAATTTTGGCTTGCAAGATTCAGTAATAAACAAAATAGATTACAACCAAATTATGTAGAAAATTTTACTAATAAGAAAAACAAAACTAATGTAAAGAAGGATACGGAACTATCCATAAGGTGGGCTTCGTGGGCCAGGCATTGTGCACGTGCCAACGCAGGAAAAATGGTAAAAATGTTGTAATACTCATGGTATAGTTGAATGTCAAAAAAGAAAAATTTAAAATACGGATTAGGATCTTATAGGTGATATTAAAAATAATATAATATGATGTTAGCACATTCAATACCTTTTTCAGGCATTAAAAATGACTCAAAACTTTGCAAGATTTATGGTAATGCACAGGTGCGCTTGAGGTAATTGGGCAAAAACTTAAGGGGCCACGCTTAGAAAAGTTAATACTACACTTCTCTAGAAATACTAAAGGGAATAAAGAAACATGTCTTGGCTTTTTTGTCGACCAAGGAAAAAGTATCTATATAACAGCACCAAGTACAATAACCTTACAGCACAAAAAACTGGAGAATTCCAATAAAGCCCTTGGTCGGCAGGCTGGCAAGACAACGGCCAGCTGCTTCCCAAGCGGATTCTATATATTATTAGTAAAATAGTAATATTTAATATATTTAACACTATTTGTACTACTATTTATTTTGTTTATTCCATTGTTGGATCCGCCGATGTCCAGGGCATCTTGTCATACTCTAAGAAATGACATATTACTAAAAATGCCTTATTTGCTGAGTTAAATCACATAGGTTAAGAGGGAATCATAGTTAATCTCTAGGTGTCAATTGAGGGTTATTAAAAAGAGAAAGAAAGAATAACCACTCTTTTTCCTTGTTTACTATTTGGTATCTCATATTTAGGAGTGGTCATATATCGGTTGATATTGATTTTGTATTCGAAAAATATGAACCGAATAAAAATCAGTTTTTTTTTTAAAAAAACGAATCCAACTTTAAAAAAAACCGATATGTTCGGTTTATATCGCCGAACGTATCGGATTATATCGGTTTTTTTTCTAGGAGTGGCCAGTGGGCCGGGGCGGGTCGGGGGATTTTTTTGTTCTTTTTTAAAAAAAATTAATTTCTAACACTGAAATTGACATTCACACCTACATTACCACGAAATTTCGACGTTGAAATCTATTGTGTATCATGAGATGTTTACTAAAAAATGGAAAAATTAGAAATCGATTTGGGGGAAAGCACAAATTGATTGGGAAAACGAACGTTTTCGTAAAAATTGGCGGTGCCGTCCCCGTCTCGAAAAATTACGCAAAATAAAAAAAATGGGTAAAACGGACATCCGAGCTCAGAGTTATGACAATTTAAAGTTTCTCCAATTTACAACTACTTTCTCTCCCTACATTTTATGTCAATGCTTCCGTGATATGTTAATAAAGTTCATGCCGCATTCGACTTCCATAAAAGCTTTGGCTATGATTCAAAAGATAGTAGTAGCCTAAAATAAAAAATAAGATTAATTACAAATTTTCCCCTGTTTTTCGGTTCGGTTCATCCCCAAAATTAAAGAACCGAACCGAATCATTTAATCTTGATTCGGTTTCGATTTTTTAAAAATTCAATTTTTTTAAAAACCAAACCAAACCGGCGGTTCAATTCGATTTTTTCGATTCTCCATATTTTTTGCTCACCCCTACTCATATTCATTTTGGGACCGACTAACCAAATTCAGGCCGAAAATTCATTATTCTCTTTGAGACTTGGTCTAATTTAAATTCGCACATAAGAATTTCACTTTGGTCCCGCTACCTTTGATTAAGAAATGGAACAGTGCTGGCAACCACCACAACATTTGGTGGTAATGAATAGCCATTCAACTTTTTTATGAAGAATAGACGTACCACTTATCTATATGATTACCATGAGATAAATAAATGGCCCTGAAAACTCCTAAGTATCTCTTAAAGAAAAATAAAGCTAAGCTAAATGCCAATAAATCTTCAGAAAACATGGAGTTGCTTTTCTTGACTTTAACAACATATAGACTACTCAAAATATAACTATCACAAATCAATTATTCATTTGACAAACCACTACAGCCATTATTGACTATATTGTTTCTACTACTAGTTGGAAGCCATATTCTAAATAAGATAATAGCAAAAGTACTAGTAGTATTTAATGTTCAGCCTAACTTGAAACCACACTCAAATTCTGCACAAGAGGAATATAAGAAAACTTTCAAGAGGCTCAATATGAACGGCAACTGAAAAAATATTATATTTAAATACTTCAATTCCTTGAAGAAAATAAAGAACAATTATTATAAAAAATATAAGAATATAACAAATGATTCTTTCTTCAATCACTTAATTGTTGAAACAATGTGATTAGTTATCCTCCCTATCCATTTCTTTCCCCATAAAACTGGGATATGTTGATGTGTTTCCCTTGAAACTAATGGTTAACTTATATATCCAATATATCGATAAGAATTCGGAAAAAGAATAATTATGGAGCAATTGTGGCAGAGAAGCTGATTAAGCCACAATCCGCTCCTGGTCTATGTACATTTGTTCCAGCCACGGTGGAATGGAGTCACGAACACCACCGCTGTGCTTCTGCTCTGAACTGTAAAGCCCGGTACCAGTGGAGGACACGTCTTTCACCAAGGAATGAACCCACGACACATCTGGCTCGTTCAGTTGAGATGGAGCGATTGGTGATGATCCTGTTGGAGTACCACCATTTCCACCACGAAAACCAAAAGATTGAGATCTCTTGAGCTTGTTTGTGTCTTCACTATTGAAGCCCCACTCGAGTTTCCCATCGGGGGAGCCCCAGTCTGACATATTATTAGATGACATCAAAGGCGGGGAGTTAGTAGCACGATGGCCCATTCCACTACGGTCGATGAAACTCTGGCTGCGCTTTGCAAAAGAAGCAGACCTGGAGTTCATGACAGCTTGCGCCACTGCTGCTGAAGAGTCAAATCCGTAGGTAGAGGGTTTTCTCATTGGAGACGATGATTGAGGAATGTTGGAATAGCATGACTGAAATTGGTTCATGTTTTGTCGCATCTGAAGCGCCGTTTGAGATTGCATCTGGGAGCCATTGCTTGAAACCTTAGGTGAGAGACCTTGCAAATGAGGAACCGATGGAGAATACAATTGAGAACTGGTGGATGATGCAACTCTTGGAGAGAGGCCCTGCAATTGGGACAACAATTGAGAATCCATGGATCCAAAAACGTCGTCAAGATTAGTAGGCTTCAGATCCCCCATCCGATTGTCGTTATTCCAATAGGACGGAGAAGAGAGACCAGCCATCTCATCGATCAACTGCTGTCTCAGTTGCTGCTGTGTGCGGATGCTTTCCAAGCCGAGCATTTCCATATCCAAGTCCAAGTCTCGAGCATTCAGAGACGTCTTTAGCCTACTACTAGGAAGCTGCAATGCAGGTGGGGTGATGTTCATCTTGCTCTGCCACATGTTTCCGCCCATCGGAGACAAACATGTAGCAGCAGCAGGAGACATCGGAGGTGTTGAACTAGTAGGCATCAAAATAGGCGAAGAACCAAGAGCCAGAGGACTCAATGTTGACATGTCCATCGAACTGACTGGAGTAGCCTTCGGGGAAGGAATAGCTGAACCGGTGGAAGCATACAACGGGCGAAGCTCTTCAAGTTTGTGAGCAAAGAAGCAAACTTTCCTCGAGCATCCAGTCTCATCCTTGCAGAGACGGGTTCTATATTGGGCAGGATGGAGCCACGACTCAAATACACCGTGAGCGTACTCGCAAGAATCATTCTTTGCACAAGCACCTTTCTTGAACTCGGGACATGGGACACATGTATAGTTGTACTTCCTTGGATCACGTCTCCTTGCGTTCTCTCCTGGATGAACGAAAGGACATTCAGTCCAGTCATGAGAATAAGCCCTAGAACACGGCTTAACCTTGAAACAATACATCCTGAAATCATCACTCCCGTAAATCCCATCGTTTATGTCCGGCAACGAAGTATCGATCGGATATTCTTTCTTTTCACTCCCTTCTTTCGCCATCTGGATTGCTGCTTTTCCTTGTTCTTCCTCATGCTCAGCAAGCTCACCCAAGCTACCATTCAACAACAACTTGAGTGATTTCCTCTTCGGGTACCTTAAGGACTTGGGGTAAGAAGCAATCACATCACAGGGTTTGTTTCCACTGGCATCACAAACATTGACATCTGCAGAAGCATCAACCAAGATCTTAACGACCTCGATCGATGATTCCGAGCCACCAGCTGTAGCACAGTGAAGAGCAGTTGCACCATCAGAGCCACAAGCCCTGTTGACATCAACCTTGCCAGTACCAATAATATACTTCAAAATCTCAGTGCTTCCATACATAGAAGCAATCATAAGAGGAGTTCTCTCTTCAAACCCCATCTTTTTCGAATCAAATCTTTTTCCATACCAAAAGCTGAACTCATCAACAGCACAACCCTTCTCTACTTCACATATGAAGCCAGAAAGATCATCTGAAGCTGATAATTCAAGCAATTTTGAGCAATTTTTACTAGGCCCGTCTTTCTTATCCATGTTTAAATCAAGAGGACAAAGTTTACTCTTTGAACCAGTGCACATCAATTCCTGCAAGTAATCAAAGAAGCTTCCAAGATTTAGATTTGCTACTCAATCCAACCCATATAAAATCACAATTTCCAAAAGTAACAAACTGTATAAATCTAATAAATACAGAATTAGAGCTGTAGTTCTTCAAGTAACCAAAATTCTTCCTAGATTTACATTTGCTACTAAATTAAACCCAAAAAATATTACAAATTCCATATATCTAGATAAATACTGAATAAAAAATGTAACTTTTTTTCTTAATCTAAGATCCCATGTGAGCTGTTTAAAGTTTCAACAAAATCAAGAACACATACAACTAGTCAATAAAAACTGAAACCCATCTTAAAAAAGTTTCAATTTTTTTTATATTCTCACAAAAGATTTGATACGCATAAGCATTATTTACCATGAGCTCTTTAAAGTTTCAACAAAATCAAGAAAACACATACAACTAGTCAACAAAAATGGTACGGATCTAGTAGCTCAGGTAATTGACTATCTTTAACTTTTACCTTATTTATGCTGTAATGTCCTCCCCATTTTCATTGCCCTTACCCTCTATGTAATAAAAAAAGTAACAAAAACTGAAACCCATAACTCAAAAGTCTCAAAGATTCGATCTTTACACAAAAGAGTTCATACCCATGAGCATTATTTACCATAAAAGGACAAAAAAGGTAATAAATTGTGAAAACAAACAAAATACCTTAGAGATGAATAAGATTTGTTTCTCAAAGAAACTTGAAAATTCAAGAGGGTATTTGAATTAGTTGGAATAGAATTGTGAGTTGTTGTTATTGTTTGAGTTACTTGTGAGGAAAAATGAGTAAGGGGTTCACAGGTATATATGAGCCAAGAGGAAGGAAGGAAGGAAGGAGGAAAGTGAGACTTTTCTTCTTGCTGAGTTCAATTTTTTCCCCTCTTTATTAGCGTTATGGTCAAAGTCAAATCTTCAAAATATGGTCCACTATATATGAGAAAATAACAGAAATGGTCCTTTATATTTGGATGTAGGTTTAAAATAATCTCTAAAGTATAATTTAAATAGTTTTAATTTTTTAAAATTGCTAAAAGCTAATATTTGATCTCCGTCAAATATTTTACAAACTTCGACAGTTAGATTTGACAAAACTTATATAATAAAGGATAGTGGAAAGTGGGAGGAACTCACACTTGGAGTGCATTTTTGCAATTTATGATGATTTTATCTTTTTTTAGAGTCTGATGCAGTTGTTTAAGTGCTCTGCTATCTTTTATTTCCTCTATTTTAATTCATTTATCTTAATTACTATTTGGGCAGTTACAAAAAAAATTGACCATTTTTTTTAAATACCATCTAATACTTTGAATTGTTAATTATTGCGACTTATAATACGTTTTATGTAATTTCTATATATGTAGTTTTTATTTCAAATAAATTAAAGATTACCGACCATTAATTAGTTTGACCCTCGTACTCCGAATCAAGCAAAACAAAATAAAATGAAATGAGTATATATATTTTGGTGTCTAATATAGTGTTTTATGTTGCATTTTCTAGGATTCGATGGAATTTTTCTAGTGTTTTGAGCAATCTTTTTTTTCACATTTTAATTTGTTAAATATTTCACCGAGACCAAAAATATTAATTTTACCAAACTTAAAAAATCAAAATGGCTTAGATTATACTTAAAGGGACTATTCTGAACTTATAACCAAAATTAAGGGACCATATTTGTTATTCTCACTAGATTACATACCACTTGTGTGTCTTAGTCTTACTGGTTCCCACCTAAATGCAAATGCAAATTAAAATGCAAACTCAAATGAAATTTAAATGGAAATGGAAATGAAATGCAAAATGATTGAAATTTTGAGCGTGTCTTAAAAAGTGGGACCCATGTCCACGTCAGAGTTCCAATATTATTATGGCTAGAATTTAGACCGGGGTTCGAATTCGTGTGGTGACAGTCTTTGCTGAAATATTGCAAGGGTTGTTGCTGGATTCGTGTCCCGTTGGTCCTCTCTCTTGCAGGGCTGTCACTCGCGCATATCCCTCTATTTACATCTCACATGACCAAGGACCTCTGATAAAGGCGGGGATTTCGCTTTCGGAACTTTCTCCGAATTTAGACCGCCTCAACGGGTTTGTCCTTCGTCACGTGTGGGTATTGGCTGCAGTTGGGTTTCTGAGCTTTGGCAGTGGCAGACGCGCCCCGCTCGTTATCAACACTTTACTATCTGTTTTCCACTTCTGTCATACTTTGGTTGGGCCTCCTATGGACAATTATTATAAAGAATTGTAATTTCAAAAAGTTTGTCAAATTTACATTAGGATTGATGATTATGTAAGAAAAATGAACTTACCTTATAAAAATAAGTTATTTGTATTTTAAATATCCTTTCAGTCCTGCTTTAATTATATTTCTCCTTGAGTAGAGAAATTACCAAAAACTATCTATGTACCCAACAAATGAAGTAAAAGCAAGAATTGCGTACATCTTTTCTCTTTAGATTTCACTTATAAATTATATTAGTTATGTTGTTGTTTGGGGTTGATGATAGTCTATAAACATGCGTCCAATTATAAGTATGATAATTGATTACATTAGGTAATTGCATTTTTTTGTGTTTGATGAGTTAGGTGTGGCGGTTAATATAAATTCAACCAGACACGGAAAATATTCTATTACTAATTGATGCCGCCATATTGTAAAAGAAGTAATAGAGATGAAGACATAATCCTTTTATGAATCTGCAGTACGACTCAAAGAGGTACGTAATTATCCTTGCTAATTTACTTTTTTGTATCCTAGTATATATATAGCCGTAAGTGATGCTTTGGGTCATGTTGTAAATGGTCTGGCTAAACCTATTGATAGTAGAGGTGGAATTTTAACTTCTGAATTTCGATTAATTGAATTTGTCGGCCCGGGTATTATTTTGTGTCGTTTTGTATATGAGCCTCTTCAAACCGGACTTATTGTTATTGATTCGATGTTCCTTATAAAATGTGGTCAGTGAGAATTAATTATTAAGGACAGACAAATCGGTAAAACAACAATAGTATATATATATATCATATTTGATCTTGATTTTATTATGTTAATATTCTTAGATTTTTTCCTAGAGTAGGTTTGGGAGAATTGGGGAGATCCATTTGATTGTCTATTATAAGTGTTGGTTTAGTTATATGACTCTTTTCATATGAAATTATTAATTAAAACATATGATATTTTTATAAGATCATTATGTTCTATTTAAATTGTAGCTAGTTAATATGATATCATTTCATCGAGAAAATCTGTTTCATCTCATGCCGTTCATCTAGATAGACGTGATTAAAAGAGTAGTCGACTCTAATATAGTACTTCCTCCGTCCCAAAAAATTGGCATAGTTTGATTTGACATAAAATTTAAAAAATAAATGAAGACTTTTGAAATGTGTGGTTCAAAACAAATTTTAGATATTTGTATGATTGTAAATGATCTCATAAAATTAAATTATTTCTAAATAAAGAAAGATATCAATCTTTTTAAAATAAACTAATAAGAAAAGACCAATCTTTTTGGGACGTAATATCTAATGCAATTTTAGGGTATAAGGTGGCTTCGGGAGAATTTTTTTCGCAATAGCAATGGTGATCAAATCCTATATGTTAGTTTTGAAAAAAATCCCCTATACAACAAACTGTCATGCAGAAATATTATCGCTATTGTAGGAATTAAATATTGCTATTCTCAATATGTTTTTTTCCGCAAATTTAAATTTAATCAAATTTCAATATGTATATCAAACACCAAATGAAAAATTATCATGATATGCATACGTTTTACTAAATTAATCTCTCATTTCAAGTCACTTCTAAGGCAGTTGGGAAATCCATTAGTTGATCACTTCTTTGGGGAAACAGAATGGGTTTTTGATCTTCTAGAGAATCCATGATTTATAATATTAGTAATAGTATAGTTACTTTGTGTTACTATATCATCATATCTCGCTTTTTTGATAATGTTTTGACTATTCCACCTTTATTTGTTTTGAACATCATTGAATCAGACAAACACGAAATTATAGAGTAAGAAAATATCAACTTGTATTGACTCAATCTATATCTTCAGTTGCCAATACAGACACCGGCTTTTGTAATGACCTTTCAGTATCAAAGTGTGTCAACCCACACATTTTTATAATGACTTCAAATAATACTATGGAAAATACTAGTACTATCTTTTAGAACAAAAATTTATGCATGGTACATACTGTGAAGGTGTTGGTGACTTTGAGTGCGGGTGAAAGAAGAAGGATCGGTGTGGTGAGCTAAAATGAATGGAGTTAACGGAGGAAGAACAAATTTGATCCACTTTTATGATAGTACGGACATTAATAGACTCAGAGGCGGATCGAGAATTTGCACCACTAAAACAAAGAAAAAAAATAAAGTATTTAATAGGAATTGATCCCAATTCCTATTGGTAAATAACTCATTATTCAACGAAGTGCACCATTTAGCTTTTTTTTAGCATGAGTGTCAGCAGATAATATTAGATTAATTCTAGAAAATATGACATAAAATAACTAATTTGGCGGAGAGACCATGAGTTCACGTGCACGATCAAATAGGCTATAAATCCACCCATGTATAGATTGATTGTACGATGGAGGCTAATATTAAACTTTTTTAATAGTAGAGGGGCAGATACGAACCCTTTTTCCTTTCATTTAAGATTTTATATATCCAAACCAAACTACCCCTTAGTAATAAAGAGTAACTTACATAAATAATTACCTTTTAATGCTTGCTTTCAATCTCCAGCTACGTTTTTGCTATTTACAATTCGTGGCTATATTTAGGCATTTCGTTGTATTTCATTGTATTTTGAATACAATGTTCAGTTGTAGCCAACATTTAGGTATTTCGCTGTATTTGAATACACTATTCAGTTGTATGCCACATGTATTTGACTGTATTTGGATTCATGCAACCTTAATTTCTCTGAATACAAGTATATTTCATCGAGCTAATTTGGTGTATTCAACCATATACATATGTATAAAAATGCACATATATATGTATTCCGTCATTATACAATTGCATATAACTCATTCAAAAGAATACATGAAACAAACAACACATAAAATCAGTCAAAAGAATGTATTCAACCATATACATATGTATAAAAATGCACATATATATGTATTCAGCCTTTATACAACTGCATTTAACTATTCAAAAATATGTAAGATAAATAATATGGTCGACTGAGTTTAAACTTGCGCGGGCAGAGCCCACACCCAATAACCACTCCAGCCGACCGCTTGATGTTGTATTTATGTTGCTACGAAATGAAAATGTAGCTACGAAATGTTATTGTTGCAAATAATTGTTATTATTCATAAATAGTTCTTAGAAGTAGCTATGTCAAGTAATTAATCCAGTAATAAAAAATGGGCGTGAGGTTGGGAGGCACCAGGTAATGGGTTACCGGATACTAACCAGTTGAAAGTCTGGCACTTACAGCGTGAATCTGGAGACTAAGGAAAGAAATTAAAAGAATGAAAAATACATGATCGTTTTTGGCGTATTAGAGTGGTTTTAATTTCCGAAAACTTTGACAGATTTCTCTTGAGGTTAATTTTTGTTAACACTACCTATTTATGTGTTTTTAATACTCCTTATCCTACTTTTCTTTTGACAACAGCTTTTCAATACTTTATTTATGTATTTTTATTATAAAAAGATACAATATCTAGTACTTTATGGTATTATTATTTTTATTATCTAAATTTTATTTTTAAAAAGTTTAAGAAGTAGATGTCTGAATTAGACAAACAATTAGAAGGCTTTACCGTTATACTTCAAAACCTTCATTATTCTTGAAATGGAGGGAGACTTACGTCTATCTTTTTTTCATTTTGATTTTTATAAAGGAATATGTTTCTTGATTTTATTGATAAATGATTTACAATATATATAAGGTTACAAGAATATTTACTTTGATACAAATTAGATAACTAATTAACCTAATTACAAAATAATTATAATTCTACATAAAATAGGAGATATACAATTAATATAATTAATGAAAGAATATTGGAATATTCTATTACACCTCCTCAGTCGAAGTGGGAGGTTCTCGAACACTGAGACTGGCTCAAAAATCATCAAATAGTATGCGCGAAAGTCCTTTGGTGAAGATGTCGGCAATCTGAAATCTGGAAGGAACATGAAGGACATGAACTTGACCACGATCTACTTTTTCGCGAACAAACTGAATGTCCATCTCAATGTGTGTTAGTGCGCTGATGTTGGACGGGATTTCCAGAAAGACATATCACACTAATATTATCATAGTAGACTAGTGTTGCCTTTTGAATCGGGAAGTGAAGCTCAAGTAGAAGGTAACGGATCCAACAAGACTCAGAGACGATGTTGACAACACCTCTGTATTTTGCTTCTACAGTGGATCGAAATAATGTAGGTTGTCTTTTAGAAGACCAAGATAATAGGTTATCTCCGAGGAAAATGTAATAACCAGACGTGGAGCGTCGGGTGTCAGGACATCTACCCCAGTCAGCATCAGAATAGGCAGTGAGACTAGTGAGCGAAGACCTGTATAGATGTAATCCGAAGTGAAGTGTACTTTGGACGTATCGTAAATACGTTTGAGGGCATGTATATGTGCTTCCATCGGACTGTGCATGTGCAAGCAGATTTGTTGCACATCATATGATATGTCTGGTCTCGTGGATGTGAGGTACTGCAGGGCCCCAACCAAGCTACGATAGTGAGTCAGGTCTGAATATGAAGGGCTAAAATCAGCACTGAGCTTGGAATTGGTATCTATAGGCGTGTGGGATGGTTTCCAAGATGTCATGCTTGCACGGTCAAGAATCTCTTCGGCGTACTTCTTTTGACATAGAAATAGGCCACCAGAATGTCGAGTGACAGAGATGCCCAAGAAATAACTCAGAGGGCTTAGATCTTTCATAGCAAATTCAGAGGAAATGAGAGACATAATGGACAGGTGGAGAGCATCAGATGATATGATGAGGATGATGTCATCAACATATAATAATAGGTAAGCCATGTATGTACCCTTGTTGTAGATGAACAAAGAATGATTTAATTTGCTGTGTGAAAAAATGATAGAGGAAACATAATCGGTGAACCACTGGTATCATGCTCGAGGAGCCTGTCCATAGAGCGATTTTCGCAACAAACACACATAATCCGGATGAATAGGATCCCTGAAACCCATAGGCTGATGTATATATACCATTTCATGAAGATCCCCATGTAAGAAGATATTCTTGACATCAAGCTGATGAATGAGCCAAGACTTGGATATGGCAATGATGATGACGGTATGAATGGTTGCGGGTTTTACGACCAGGCTGAATGTTTCATCACAATCCACTCCCACTTGTTGAGATATTCCATCACTTACAAGACGAACCTTGTACCTCTCAAAAGAATCATCATATTTCTTTTTATGTCTAAAAATCCACATAGAACAAATGATGTTAGCATCAGGTGGACGGGGTATTAGGTCCCACGTCTTATTATCAATAAGAGCATTATATTCGTCAATCATTGCAGTTTTCCAATTAGGGTCGGACAAGGCATCCTTCGGGTTACGAGGGACAGGGGAATGGACAACTAAAATGGAAAGGTTAAATAGTCATTTAGGTTTATGAATTTCGTGCATGACACGGGTTTCCATGGTCCGATAGTGTGTCACGGGATGCGGAATAGGAGGGAGGTTTGTCGCGGGACTACCGGGAAGAGGAGAAAGGGCAGGGGTGACGGTACTTACCGAGAGGTGGCTGTGGAATCACCCTAAGACTGGCTGTTCTGGGCCACCGTCGACAGAACCGGGTGGGCAGCTAGTCCCGAACTGGTCGAGGTGGTGGCGGGTGCCGCGGTTTGGGACGATGGACTATGTAAATGGTGAATTAGAAGAGGGTCTAGGCCATCATCTAGGAAGTCGTAAGAATTTCGATGTGATGAGTGTAGAGAGGCAAAGGGGAATTGAGACTCATCAAATAGGACATGACGTGAAATAATAATCTTATGGCTTGACAAGTCATATCACGAGTAACCACGATGATTGGCAGGGTAATCCAAAAATACACACGGGGAAGACCGAGGTTGGAGTTTATGAGTGGATGTGGTGGGGATAGTGAGGAATGACCATAACCACGGATGGGAATGCCTTGTTCACTACCAACAATAATATTCCAATTTAAATCGCTCAAATTGGAATAAAATGATAGAGTGCCTTGTGATGCCGTCATATGAGATGTGGCATTTGTTTCCATATACCAATTTTTGTTTGGAGTGTTGAGTGACATTGTGCTCATAGCTACCTCAATGTCAGTCGGTGCATAAGTCGATGGTGGGGGGGGGGGGGGGGCTGTGCTGTGTAGGCCTATTGTGGATTTGGGGCAAGTATTCCAGGTTGGGCCTGTCAGTTATAGGGTGGAGTCCACGAGGATGTCATATACGTCAAGGAGGGAAGTCTCATGACGGTGGGGCGCACGCGGCCCATAGCGGGTAGGCAGCCCACGCCGGAGGTTGCTGCCACAGCCGCGATCGCTGCTGGCTATTTTTGGCCGGCGGGGACTGCCCCTTTATGCCGCCGTTGTTGTCGGATATTTCTTCCATCGAGGCCCTTGCCAGACCGCCTGCTCTGGTGATTGTTACGAGAGGAAGTGGACTATTACGGGTCCTCTGCCTGACGATTCTGGTTGCCGAACCATGAGGCTCTGCCGTCGGTTGAGGGCCCGACGGTGGTGGTGAGGGCGGCGTCGGCAATGCTGGCCCGAGTGGTGTTGCGCTTGATTTTCTGGGTTTCCTCAAGGATGAGCTTCAAACGGGCCTCATAAAATGGAGATAATAGCGTGCATTGCTAAATGATGGTGGCAACACCGTCATAGGATTCGTTCAAACCTGCAATAAGTTGCATGACCAATCGTTGATTAGTGACTAGTGCGCCGACGTTGTAGAGTTGTTCGGCAAGCATATTGAGTTCTTGATAATAGGCAGACACATTTTGGAAATCATCTTGATGAACGTCCTTGAACTGATTTTCAAGGTATAACGCTCGTTGAGTTTTGTTGTCGTGGAAAATACTGTTCAAATGTTCCCACATTTAGCGGGCAGTGGCATCGGTCTCAATGATGGCGTGCAACAGATCATTAGATATCGTGTTGTATATCCACTGGAGGATGACTATCGTCCAAACGAGACGAGAGTGCATCATCAGAAGTCGAAGCTGATGGTACGTCTGTGGACTTACGCGCGGGAGGGATGATGTGGTCGATAACTTCATAAACACGACAATGGATCTTAAAAAGCTTCGCCCACGAGGAGTATTGACTATTTTCCATCTCAAGAGTGCTTGATGGAATTTGGTTTTGTCGGCCATGGAAGAGGAAACTTAGGAGGGAGAATGGCCGAAAAAACTAGGGTTTCGTCGTGGGGAAAAGAGGGGGGGCGGCCGAGAGAGGTCGGCGGCTACGGTTCCGACGTGGGCTAGGTGCCGACATGGAAAAAAGGTGGCGATTGAGAAGGTGTATCGGCGGCTAGGGTAGGGTTTGTAGTTTTAGGCTACTGTTACCATAAAAGAATATGTTCCTTGATTTTATTGATGAATCATTTACAATATATATAAGGTTACAAGAATATTTACTTTGATACAAACTAGGTAACTAATTGACCTAATTACAAAAGGATTATAATTCTACATAAAATAGGAGATATACAATTAATGAAAAAATATTGGGAAATATTCTATTATTTTATTTAACAAAATTAAATTCAAAATTTACAAAATCCTTAATGTTCTAAAAGTGCATTTGTAACATTAATTATTAAATATTAAGTTATATGACCAAACCTCATTTCAGATTCATTTCATGCTACGAAATTGATGTAGAATTCTTTGTACCATTTAAATGATATGTACAAACAAAATAAACGGAAATAAAATACTATTTATTGTATTTGGACTTTATGCATATTTAATAAATATAGCAAACAAAATGCAATCGCATCCCAAGTAATATTGCATAAGGTCTATATGATCCTAAAACCTATTTTATCGTAGATGCGAAACGTAGTTAGATTTTCATTCCTGAAGTTAAAGGTTATGTGAGCATATTTCTTAATTGATTCCTAGACAGTGCATATCTAAGTTCTTAGTCTCTGATGAAGAAGATGGTTTAATCCCAATATCACCTTAATTAAATCTTGTCGAAGAGAATGCCAATAGTTATAGTACATGAATTATTGCGGAGTCAGAATTTAAAATTTATGAGTTAAGAATTTTTAGTTTTTTAAAGTTACTGAGTTCTAAATTAATAATTTATATATATTCAATAAATTATTTAATACAAAGATAAGATTTGAACTAAAGCTACCGAGTTCGGCCGAACCCGCACCTGATGAGCTAGCTTCGCCCCTGTTGTGTAGCATAAGTGTAATATGTCAAATTGCAGATATATATTAAGAAAATAAACCTAAAGGGCAGTTTTAATTTTTTAAAGCTATTTCTAACTTTTCCTCAAAGGCCTACGAGCCATATTTTATCAATAAAACAATGAAGATAATAAATGCAAGGTCAGCTTCAACCTAACTATTCATTTTTTTTTAGATCTAAAATAAAGAAGACAAACATAGAATTCATTACAGAAGTCCATATTTTAAGGAATACTCTATGTCCTTAGGTCCTAATTAATTCACAAATAAGTTTTTTTGTTAAAAAAAAATAATAACACAGCCAAAATAGTCAGTAGTCAGCATCCACTAATTAGAATTTGGAAGAGAATGAGTTGGATATTGTGATTAGCTTTTTCTTTTCATCACACAGCCAAAAAAAGATTCTCACACGTTTTCAATGCTCACTTTTATTCCCTCGGAACATTCCACTCGTTGTTCCTTTTTATAATTCTTTTATTTTTCACGTGTTCTTATTCGTTTAATCTTTTATTTATCAACACACATGAATTTAAGTTGTAATAGAAACTAGATTGTGTAAAAACAGTCTGCACTATCAGTTTAATAAAACTGATTATAACATGTTATCTCTCTCTCTCTCTATATATATATATATATATATATATATATATATATATATATATATATATATTAAATTAAAGACGGGAATTAAGAGTCACTGCATGATAGGATCCATCGAAAAGATGCAATTCCTAAAGAGTCTTTGCGTAAATTAAAAGAAATAAAACAGACTGTACATGTTATTAAATCTTTTTATCTAGTTAAATTGTTAATAAAACATAATCAGAAGAATAAGTTTTTTTCTTTGATAAAAGAAAAAAACATAATTGTTGAAGTGCGTGACCATCTCATCTAAAAGCTTAAATTGTTAAAGAGAATACACTTTTAATATTTGATTTTATTCTCAACACGCCTCCTCACGTGCTGGTCTGATTTTTTTTCATGATCCAAGTATGTGGAAATTCTTTTTGAGAATATGTGGCGGCGAGATTTGATCTCAGGACTTTTAGCCTGCTCTGATACCATGTTGAAGTGTTGATCATCTCATTTAAAAGCTTAAGTTGTTAGAGAGAGCACACTTTTAATATTTGATTATATTCTCAACAATAACTTTATCTAAATAGTCTCATTTTACCTTAAGAATTGTATATAAACTTCAAAGGCATTTTCTCTTACACTCGCATTCTTGTAAATCATGTTTATAAAATTGTTACAAAGAAGAAGAAGATCAAGAAGATGGAAAAGGAGGAAAATGGAAGAAATGAAGAAATCTGGCGGAAGTTCAAATTTATTATAATCTTATTAGCTGGGCCAATAGTTAAATGAATATCCTCAGCGTAAATTGCTGATTATACTATTCAATTAAATAGAACATTATTGTTGATCAAATAATCAAATATGCCCCTAACACGTTAAGAGGACACATGAAAGCCAAATATATAATGACCAAACCTGATTCAATTTCAGTTATCAACTAAAAGATCCGATAGCAAATGTTAAAAGCTATTTATACTTCTTTAGAGTAGATATATTGAGATTTGCTTTCAATTATGTGGTATATAGGGAAATAAAAAAATGATTTTTTATTGGTAAATCAACGATTTAATATTTAGGAAAAGATTAACTAATAACAGTTTCTGGAGCATTGCTCCGATTGTGTTCATTGTTTGCACAATTAGTTACATTTCATCCGAAGTATTGCTTCGAGGATATTAAGAAATAGTAGTTAAAGCAACACTATTAGAGTTTGAAATGGTCCTAGAATACATAATTCCTTTCATATTTGCCCAAAAAGCTGCAGATGCATACACCCTTCATTTGGAGTGTTGCAGTAGCAACATGTGTTAGGAATGTTGATTTCTATGTTGGCTAGGAAGCTTTTGTTGGTAGTTTTTCATGGTGGAAAGTCCAGATAAAGTATTTCAGCTTGTTGGGGGCATTGAGGCTCCAGATCCAATTGAAGCGTTTTCCATGGTTTAGATGATTTACTCTTGAGGATGAGTTGATTGAATTAATCATCTACCTGCAGATCTTATATGCAAACAAATTGCGATTATGCTAGAAAATTGCTGAAGCATTTTCTAGGCGCATTAGTGATTTATAGTCCCCTGTAGTTTGATTAATGCTACTATGTGTTTTTTAGTGTAATTTGTTTAGTTTATTTAGCTGTGTTAACTACTACTGCTTCCTGTTATTAGAATGCACTACCATGGCGTATTCCATTTTATTATCTGTATGTTCATAATGCTTTAATTTCTCGTCTGAGTATGACCGTTTCTCTTGCTGTGATTTGCCTGCTTTGCCTGCGATTACGCATTGTCTTGAGCCGAGGGTCTCCTGAAAACAGTCGTTCTACCTATCAAGGTGGAGATAAGGTCTGTGTACACTCTACCCTCCCCATACCCCACATTGTGGATTTAACTGGGTATGTTGGTGTTTGTTGTTTATACTTTTATTTTTATATCTAAACAAGTCAAACTAATAATTTGATCTTCTTGATATTGTGTAGAAAATATAATTAAATATTGATGGTAATGTGAAGATTCAAACAGGAAATGCTGCTTTTGGAGGACTTTTTAAAGATGAAGAAGAAAAGTGATTATTGAGATGTTTAGGAAATATGAGTTCAACCTCAAGCCTTACTACAAAATTATGAACATTAAGCAAGGGATTAAATTAGCGAAAGCAATAAGATGTGGGTTACAACAATTGCAGGAAACTGGAAGTAAGTAAATATTACAAATTGCTAGAAAGGATAAACTAAATATTACAACAAACTGGAATCAAGAACGATACAAACTCTTTGTGATTTGCTGAGTCGAATGATGACACTCTGTCTTTAAGACAAGATTACCCTGTATATATCTTTTTACGTTGTCGGGCAATAGTCTTCCAAAATACAACATCAACTTAACAAATGAGCAAAGGAAACTCAAGTGTTACTCTTGAAGAACTTTGAATATAGTAAACTTGCTAGAGAGGAAGAAGAAGATTTCAGAAAATTCTGTAAAAGTTTTTCCTTAGTGTTGAACAATTGAGCCAAATGCTTCAATTTATAGTGTAATGAGATGACCCCTCAACTAGCCAACTAATGGCCTTCAATAGCCATGTAATGTCACTTATTGGGGGGTTACATTCATGCAAATAATGGTTGAATTCATGTGCTAAATAATGGAGATTCAATGCTCCAAAACCAACCCAAAAGTCAAAACTTTCCATCTTTCAGTCGCAACATTCTGCCTCTGAAGCGCCGCGACTCTGTGAATTAGCACCGCGGCGCCGCGGCTCCAGTGGTTGAACACCCAATTAGCGCCTCGGCTCCGACGGGGCTGCAACCGCGGCGATTTCTGACTCATTTCATCTTACAATTCGTACATTTCTTCCTTCGTTTACCAACGTGGAATACTTGTCATTTGGCCAATAACCGTCCATCATTATATGTCTCAAACGTCTCACTTATGTACCAATATCTCTTTCACTAATGAAATTTGCGATACTTGGCACTACGTGTGCACGTATGTGGAAATGATGTTTCCGACGTGCGGGGCCCCAATTGTTCGAGTCATAAATAATGGGATAAACTTAATTCCACATTAGTAAATTTCCAACAATCCCCTCTTGAAAGAGATTTTGGCGCACTCACATGGTGTCTTTTCCAACAATCTTTCAACGGACCGATGTTGCATCTGGATAGGTAGTTTCCGCTTTGAACCTTTCATAGTTGAATACCATCGAACTTACTTACTGCGCGGTGAACGTGATGTCTTGAACCGTCAGTGTTTAGTGTAAGCCAAGTCAACGGTACCAACACAACAACTTCCCTTACTCTGTTTTTCGTAATGTTTTGTCCTTTGTGGCCGTGGTCACTTCTTGGAATCTTAAGTGTGTTCATTTGAGGCGACTTGTCCTTGCACTTAAATAGGTGGTCTCCTACAAGGTATCCTGCTATACCCCACTTTATAAGTGTTAGGAACCATTAAAATTTTCCTCAAACCTAAGGCTGGCCAGTGGGCTGGGTCGGCCCGGTCCCGTCTCGACACCGCGCCCGTCCCGCCCCGAACCCGACTATTTAAAAAAAAAATTACGGTATCGGGACTCGAACCGGGACGGGACATGGTCTCGTCCTGACCCGTCCCGGCCCTCCCCAGGCCCGCCAGTCTTGACTCGATCCCGGTCTCTGCCCTAATCCGGCCCGAAACCCCCCTTTTACAAAAATAGTCGTTGTACCAACAACTATTTTATATTTTGGCCGTTGTGCAACAGCCATTTTTTGCCTCTCCCCCTCCCCCAACCCCCCTACCCTATTAATATTTATTTTTAACCCATAAGTTATTATGTTTACACTTTAACCCAATTTTCCAACTATACATACCTCATTTTCTCTTCATCTTTCTCACAAATCTTCATACAATCTCTCTAATCTCTCAATCTATCTCTCTACAAGTTTACATTGTCTACTAAATATTCAATTTTATTTATTCATTTGGGAATTAGGAGTGAAGTTGACAACTAGCTTGAGTATCTTCCATCAAGAAAAGTTTCAATTTTCAACCTCTCGAATACACGTCGACGTTATGTTGGTGTTTGGTACATTCGTTCCTTCATTAAATTATTATTGTCTATTTATTTTATTTAGCGCACTTAATTTCATGTATTTTAATTATTTATTAGTATAAGTATAAATTTATAATTGAGGGATTTAAACGTATGCTTACAGGTAGGGGTCATGCTTCTTCTAGTAGGGGCCATGCTTCTTCTAGTAGGGGCAACAAGGGCAATGGTCCTATTTCTAGACAGAATCCTATTTCTACACAAGATGATTTTGTTGATACTGATCATTTTCCTACAATACCATTAGATTTAGACGATGAGCTATTTTCTGGAACTCAGATCTAGATGATACACCCACAAATATAGATGACAACACACCCACTAGTGCACCTTCAATTGAAATGTCTCATATTCCCCCTAGTATGAGACGAGGTCCAGCAAAACGACCATTAAAATCAGATGCATGGACATTTTTTTATAGGGACGTAAAGAATCAAGTAACTAGATGTAAAATTTGTAAAGATGTTTTAAAATTTAAAACTTGAAAAGGTCACCGTGGGATGAGGGTTTAATGAGACACGTAGCAAGGGCTCATCCATCTAGGTGTGCCCAATACGAGGCTTCAAAATCGGGTGCGCAAACGTCCGCTCCATCGGGACAAGGTTCACATACTGATATTGTCCCAGACCAAGTACATGGTCAAATTAACCCTATGACGGGGGAATTGTAAGCCCTAAATATAATAAACATAGAGATAGGGAAGCAATAGCAAAATTAGTTGTTGTGGAGGGTTTGTCTTTTTCATTTCTTTCATCTCTCGGTTTTATTCATTACATTAGAGATATGTATAATCCTGCTTTTAACGGTTTTCCTAGATCAACTGTTAAGAGAGATGTGTTTAAATTCACACATGAATATCAACAGTATTTACGTTATTCATTATATCATTTTAATGAAAAAGTGGCTATCACTTATGATATAGGCAGTAGTACTAACGGCCATGATTATTTAACAGTAACCTGTCATTGGATAGATTATAAATGGTCTATGCAAAAACGTATCTTAGAGTATAGATATATAGATGATAGGCACACTGGTACTTTTATTGCAGAAAATATTTATCAAGTGTGCGATTATTACGGAATAACTTTTAAAATTATGACTATTACATTAGATAACGCTTCTTCTAACAATTACGCTATTACAATCTTTAAAAATAGTTTAACTCCATCTTTTCCAGATCATTTTCATATAAAATGTGTGTGTCATATATATAACTTAATTGTAAAGGATAGTCTATCACTTTTTGAAGACATTCTTAGTAAAATACAATTTAATAAACATTATTTTTAAAAATAATAGAATACAACGAAGAAAAGAATATAAAAAACTTGTCATGATTGCTACCTACCTTATAGAAAAATTCCAGAAGAAGTATCAACTAGGTGGAATTCTTTATACGAGCAACTACTTGTTGCTTATGACTATAGAAAACCTATAACTTTATTTTTTAATCTCATAATCAAAATCCAGCTGATATGGTTGTAGATAGCGATTGGGTAAAATTTTTCGAACTTATTGTATTTTTAGAGAAATTTTTTCAAGCAACAAAAGAATTTTCCGGTATATATTATCCTACTATTTCAACTATGTTGTTTTATATAGCTCTAATATTTTTATTACTTAGTAAATATATGAAAACATCAGCTTATATGGCAGCTATTAAAAATGTTTATCAAAATAAAAAAAAATTATTCTTATTCCCACTATTTATATTATTGGTGATGTATTAAATTCTACTATTAAAATAGATGGTACTAAATCTCTTATTGAAACTATTTACGATTATATAGAAGTACTACCACCTCCAAGTCCCAAAAATCCAAATCACCCACCACATATTGAACAAACTAAAGAAGAATTGTTGTCTAGCGTAGAAGAGGAATGCAAAAAAAAATATAGGTTTTACCAACAAGAAAGTGCTAGTAACCTACCGGCTTCCATACTATCTTCTTCTTCTTCAACACAACCTCACAAAATACATGTTGTTTCTGCGGTTAGTATTGAAAGCCTCATAAATAGAATGTGCGTCCGTACCGCTACTAACCAAATTAGCGAATTTGATATTTTTGTTTTGCAGGGTTCTGTACCGTACCAAGCAGTTCTCAATGAAGAAGGACGTGAAGACTTGCTGAAATACTGGAGGGGGAATGAGAAGACCTTTCTGACACTTTCGATGATGGCCCGATATGTTTTGAACATTCAAGTGTCATCAACGGCGTCTGAAAGTGCCTTTTCTGCCGACAGATATCAAATAGGAAGCACAGACACTCATTAACCGGAGACAGCTTGGAGATTGTAGTATTATTCAGAGATTGGATACGAGCGGAGCAGAGAAGGTGCGGTCAACCGGAGATCAACGAAGAAGAAGACGAAAACTATAACGAAATCTTATCCGAATGTGGTGGAAGCGACGTGGAGCAATTTGACCAACAAATACCAATTTCAACCGAAGAACCACATGAAATTATCAAGAAACTAGAACAGGTTTTTTCAGAATGTAATTTTTTAATTGCAATTTTACTATGTAATTTGAAACTTTTGAACAACACCACAAAGTTGCAATTTTGACAATTGTATTTTTATTATAAAAAAATCATATGTCTATTAAATAATATAAGAGACACAAAAACAGTCTTGGGATATTTTTATTACACTATCTTGTCTTGTTTAATTATTGAGTTTTCTATATATATGTTATTTTTAAAATTAAGTGCAAAAAAAAATAAATAGCCCGGGATCCCGATCCCGATCCGACCCAATCCCTACCCGACCCGATTTCGACGGGATCAGGATCGGGGTGGGACTTCAGCAAATCCCGCCTGACCCGACTCGACCCGATCCCGCCCCTTCCCCCCGTCTCGCCCCGATCCCACCAAACCCGGCCCGACGGTCCCGAGTCTGACCCACTGGCCACCCTTACCCAAACCTAACCTCAATCGTTGAGGATCACTAAAGGTTTTCTAAAGGTTTTGAAAACTTAACTGTTACTCACACTGCAGATAGCACTTAACGTCTATCGCGGGAACGACCTTGGGTTTATGTTCCTTATAGGGATCATAACCCAAAGTGCTCTTGCTTCCATCGAAGCGCTCAACTGAACCTTTACAACTTAGTTTTCCCATTGAACCAAATTTCTGGGATCTCCAGTTAGTAAGCTTGGGTTACCACCGTATTGGTCATTATAACTTGAGTTTTAAGCCCATTCCCCTAGACAGGCAGAACATCTGATCTTTGGGTAAGTCCTTTGTCAGCAGGTCCGCTATGTTATCCTTTGGTTTTTGTAATCAATGGATATTATACCCGTGGTGATCAGCTGCCTAACGATTTTATGTCTCCGTCGAATATGACGAGACTTACCATTGTACATAGAACTCTGTGCCCTTCCTAGAGCCGACTGAATGTCGCAGTGGATCATTACATAAGGTACGGGTTTGTCCCAACAAGGGACATCCTCTAAGAAGTTGTGAAGCCACTTAGCTTCTTCTCCTATTTTGTCTAAAGTGATAAACTCTGATTCCATCGTGGATCGGGCGATGCAAGTTTGCTTAGAGGATTTCCAAGACACAGTCCCACCACCAATTGTAAATATATACCCACTGGTGGACTTAGTGTTCTGTATATCAGATATGCAGTTTGCATCAATGTACCCCTCTATTACAGTTGGATATCTCGAATAATGCAACCCGTAAGTTAACATGTATTTCAGGTACCGTAGTATCCGATTCAACGCCTTCCAATGATCATTACTCGGATTACGGGTAAACCTAGCCAACTTGTTGACTGCATAAGAAATATCAGGACGGGTACTGTTTGTTATGTACATCAAACTCCCAATCACCTGTGCATATTGCTCCTGGCATACGGGTGCACCACGATTTTTATCAAGCTTTTGATTTCTATCCAGTGGTGACTTCATAGGTGAACTGTCAAATATCTCAAACTTTCTCAACACATCCTCAATGTAGTGAGACTGAGATAAGACCAGTCCGTCATACGTCTTAGAGATCTTTATCCCTAAGATGACATATGTGATATCCATATCCTTCATGTCGAATCATTGTTTCAATATGTTCTTAGTATCTAGGATCAAGCTAGGACTGCTCCCTATGATCAACATGTCATCTACGTACGTGCATATCATGACGAACGAGTCAGAGTTACCTTTCGTGTAGACACATTTGTCACACTCATTAATGGAGAAACCCTTCGATAGTAGAGTGCTATCAAATTTTTTGTGCCATTGCTTCGGGGTCTGTTACAGCCCGTACAGAGATTTGACAAGTCGACAGACTTTCTTCTCTTGCCCTGGAACCACATACCCCTCGGGTTGTTCCATAAAGATTTCTTCTTCCAAATCACAATTTAGAAAGGTTGTCTTGACATCCATTAGATGTATCTCAAGGTCACGCAATGCTGCGATCGCAATGAATACTCGTATGGACGTCATCCTAGACTCCGGGGAGTACGTGTCAAAATAGTCAAGGCCTTCCTTATGCCGATAGCCCTTGACTACCAACCTGACCTTGTACTTATCTATAGACCCATCTGCTTTATACTTCCATTTGAGTATCCATTTACAACCCAACGGTTTATTTCCCAGAGGAAGATCAACCAACTCCCAAGTATGATTATGCAGGATAGAGTCTATTTCACTCTCAATAGCTTCTTTCCAGAGCGGTGCCTCTGGAGTTGACAATGCTTCAGCAATTGTCCTTGGTTCATCATCAGCCATATAAGCTACAAAGTCAGGACCGAAGGATTTATCCTTCCTGGCCCTTTTACTTCGCCTTGGTTCCATCTCTGTAGTTTCCAAGTTCTGAGAATCTAGAACACTAGTTTCCGGATATTCAGCCACTTCGAAGTCCACTAGATCTGAATCATCTAGATCCGGGCAGTCAACGACTCCTGGTTCATGAGAACTTTGTTCATTACTTCATTTGCCAGAGGTTATGTCTTTTTTCTTTCTAAGAAAAGTATCCTCAAAGAATTGAGCATTCCTTGATTCCATTATTGTACCCCCGTGGATATCTGAAATATCTTACTTATGCACTAAGAACGATAAGCACTACTGTTATTTCCATATCCGATGAAAATGCAATCTAGAGTCTTAGGCCCAATCTTGACCTGCTTTGGCTTGGTCACTTCGACCTTTACCAAACAACCCCACACCGTTAAATATTTATAGGTGGGTTTCTTTCCCTTCCATGATTCATATGGAGTTTTGTCCTTACCCTTATGTGGGACTCTATTAAGAATCATATTAGCAGTAAGGACGGCTTCTCCCCACATGTTTTGGGGAAGGCCGGAATTGATGAGCAAGACATTTATCATTTCCTTCAATATGCGGTTCTTGCGTTCAGCAACATTGTTCGATTGAGGTGAGTATGGAGCCGTCGTTTGATGAACAATGCCCGATTCGGTACAATATTCCTCAAACGGCGCTACGTATTCTCCCCCTCTACTACGAATGAATTTAATCTGCATGCTTAGTTGGTTTTCAACTTCTGCTTTGTAACGTCGGAACACTTCAAAGGCTTCATCTTTACTTTTTAACAAGTAAAGGTAGCAATACCTTGTGCTATCATCAATGAATGTCACAAAGTACTTGTTCCCCCTAGTTTGTGCAAACTTCAAATCACATATATCTGTGTGAATAAGTTCTAGATGAGCGGTATTCCTTTCGACGGATCGAAAAGGAATCTTTGTGAGTTTTGTCTCTACGCACACCTCACACTTATGTTGAGGGTTTACGTCGATAGACGACAACAACTCCATCTTAACCAACCTTTGGATGGACTTATAGTTAACATGTCTTAATCTATGATGCCATAAATTAGAGGACTCAAGCAAGTAAGAAGAAACTTCAATATTATTGTTTGCACTTATTACAGACACGACGTTAACTTTGAAAAGGCCTTCACAGACGAAGCCTCTTCCCACAAAAGTTCCATTCTTGGTGATTACAAACTTATTGGACTCAAATACTAGCCTAAAAATAGCATTAACCAATAAATGACCTGAAATTAAATTTCTCCCAATCTCAGGGACATGCATTACCTCCTTCAGAGTGAGCTCCTTTCCAGAAGTCATCTTCAGGACTACCTTTCCTACCCTAGTACGTCAGAGGAAGCGTTGTTACCCATAAATAACTTCTTATCTGTAACTGGTGTATATGTGGAGAAGGTATCTCTTTTGGAACAGATGTGTCTGGTAGCACCCGTGTCCATCTACCATTGCATGAGATTCTCAACAAGGTTTGCTTCAAGCACCACCGCTGAGAACTCCTCAATCATGTCGTCAAGAAGCGTGTCTTTGACGACGTTAGCATGTGCCTTGCCTTTGGCCTTGGCCTTCTCTTGTTGCTCAGTCTTGAGCTTGCGACAGTCCTTGATCATGGGACCAGGTTTCCCACAGTGGTGACAGTTTCCTTTGAACTTCTCCGCAGCTTGTGTCTTGCCTTCTTTCTGGAACTTGCGCTTCTTGCTTAGGTTCCCTTTGGCCTCAGCCAGATTTGCCTTTGCCTCAGCGGGATGTTTTCCCTTAGACAGTGCCTTTTTATTATCTTTTGAATCTGGAGTTTGATAATAAGTTCCTCAAAGGTCATTTCCTTTGTCTTGAGTTTTAAGTAACTCATAAACTCATTCCACGAGGGAGGTAACTTTTCAATCAGTGATGCAACCAAAAACTGCTAATTTGGTTTCATACCTTCCAAATCCAGGTGATGTAGAATCATTTGGAATTCCTGGAATTGGGACATCACAATTTTGCTATCCACCATTTGAAATTTTAGGAATTTGCCAACTATAAATTTCTTAGTACCAGCATCTTGTGCGTTGTAATTCTTCTGCAGCTTTTCCCATAACTCTTTGGCGGTGCCTACGATGCAATACACCATGTAGAGTGGGTCTGACAGACAGTTCAGAATATAGTTCTTACACATGAAATCACTATGACTCCAAGCATCAAGAGCCATCTTCATGCCATTGACGACATGGATACCTTGGCCCCCTCCAGCCGTTTCATTAGGCTGAGGGTCCACTTCATCTCCAGCTTGTGGAGGATCTTCTGTTAGGAAATGAGTCATTCCCATAACAGTCAGATAAAACAACTTCTTTTGTTGTCATATCTTGAAGTTGGAGCCCATAAACTTCTTTGGGCGTTCATTATGGAAACCAGAGGGTGGAGGAACATTAACGCTCCCTTGAGCAACTGGAAAGGCATTGGGTGTGCTTTGAGCAGTGAGGAAGGCAGAGCGGTTGCCTTGAGTAGCAGCAGCAGCAGAATCAGAAGCGAGTTGTTCTCTTCCAGTCATCTTTCTAAGAACTTACAACAATCTTGTCTTAAAATTGTGGGTTACAACAATTGCAGAAAACAGGAAGTAAGTAAATATTACAAATTGCTAGAAAGGATAAACTAAAGATTACAACAAACTAGAATCAAGAACAATACAAACTCCTTGTGATTTGTTGAGTCGAGTGATGACACTCTGTCTTTAAGACAAGATTACCCCGTATATATCATTTTACGTTGTCGGGCAATAGTCTCCCAAGATACAACAACAACTTAACAAATGAGCAAAGGAAACTCAAGTGTTACTCTTGAAGAACTTTGACTATAGTAAACTTGATAGAGAGGAAGAAGAAGATTTCAGAAAATTTTGTAAGAGTTTTTCCTTAGTTTTGAACAATTGAGCCAAATGCCTCAATTTATAGTGTAATGAGATGACCCCTCAACTAGCCAACTAATAGCCTTCAATAGCCATGTAATGACACTTATTGAGAGGTTACATTCAGCCAAATAATGGCTGAATTCATGTGCTAAATAATGGAGATTCAATGCTCCAAAACCAGCCCAAAAGTCAGAACTTTTCATCTTCCCGTCGCAACATTCTGCCTCCGAAGCGCCGCTGCTCTGCGAATTAGTGCCGCGGCTCCAATGGCTGAACACCCAATTAGCGCCGCGGCGATTTCCTACTCGTTTCATCTTACACTTTGTACACTTCTTCTTTTGTTTACCAACGTAAAATACTTGTCATTTGACCAATAACCGTCCATTATTCTATGTCTCAAACGTCTCACTTATGTACAAATATCTCTTTCACTAATGAAATTTGCGATACTTGGCACTACATGTGCACGTGTGTGGAAATGATATTTCCGACGTGCGGTACCCCAATTGTTCGAGTCATAAATAATGGGATAAACTTAATTCCACATTAGTAAATTTCGAACATAAGATACAAAGATTTAGAAGTGAAAACAGATAATCTATTTGTTGTCAATCTCGTCAAAGAAGATGACATACAATGCCACTCCCTTAGAACTAGACCTGTTCAAAGGTCGGGTCGGGCCGGGTGGCTTTTTTTTCCTCCTTGCCCGACCCTGGCCCTGACCCGTCGATTTTTTTTGGCGGGCCAGGGTCGGGTCGGGTCGAGAATTTTTATTTTTTTTTAAAAAAAAATTGAATTTCCAAAACTGAAATTGGTTTCACCCCTACATTACCACGAAATTTCGGCGTTGAAATGTATTGTATATCATGAGATCTTGACTAAAGAAAAAAAAATTAGAAATCGATTTGGGGAAAATCACAAATTGATTGAAAAAACGGACGTTTTTCTAAAAAACGGACATTTTTTGGGCTGGGTCTAGTCGGGCCGGGCGGGTCCCCAACCCGATGGACAGGTCTACTTAGAACTAAGAAGATCACAAATATTTACTTGATCTCACCTAAGCGAATATTTCGCACATCTGAAGAGAGGAAAATAAATTGTAGAGGTTTTTTCAAATGAAGGTCACAAACATGAAAATAATCTGCTTATATGAGAAGATACGATCAAATAAATGAAATTTTTGCTTCTAGCTGATTAAAGCGTGGTAGCTTATGCATTTTTTTTTAAGTATTTCCAATGTAACAAAAAATGATACATAGACCTTTGAGAACATTAGAACATATGGCATCGTTTCTTTTTTAATATTATGCTCACCATGTGTAAGATATCACTAGCTGAATAAAAAATTCAAAACCGATAACCATTCTTCAAGTTTCATTATTTCATATGCCTATTGTCCAAGCAAGTCATTGATTCGGCATCAATTTTGTCCCCACCCCTTTTCTCGTACGTATTACATAGGTCCAGAATATTGCAATGATATGTATCTTTCAATACCTTTTCGTAATTTCATTTTTTATAAATACAACTAACAACAATCAAGTGAAATCTCATAAAATGGGATCTGAGGAGGGTAGAATGTACACACATCTTACTCCTACCTTGGGAGGTAAGGAGGTTGTTTCCGATACACCCTCGCATAAGGGCATGTCCTCAGTGAGCTGGAACTGTGCCATGTCTTGTCTAATCACCTCTCTCCAATACTTCTTCGACCTACCTCTACCTCTCATGAACCCGTCCATAGCCAATCTTTCACACCTCCGCACTGGAGCATCCACGCATCTCATCTTTACATGTCCACAACATCGCAACCTCGCTTTCCGCATCTTGTCCTCCGTTGAGGCCACTCCACATTGTCCCGAATATCTTCATTTCTAATCCTATCTCTCCTAGTATGCCAACACATCCATCGCAACATCCTCATTTCCGCAACTTTCATCTTCTGAATGTGAGTGTTCTTGATTGGCTAACACTCCATCCCATAACACATAGTTGGTCTAACCACCACTCTGTAGAACTTGCCTTTATGTTTTGGTGGCGTATTTTTATCACACAGTACTCAGGATGCGAGCCTCTATTTCATTCATTCTGCACCAATACGATGTGTAACATCATCGTCAATATCCACATTTTCTTGAATAATAGCCCCGAGATACTTGAAGCTTTCTTTCTTTTGATTGATCGGGGTACCAAGCCTCACTTCCACGCCAGCCTCGTGCGGTACACGACTGAACTTGCACTCCAAGTACTTTATCTTGGTCCTACTCAACTTGAACCTTTTAGACTTTAGAGTTTGTCTCCAACCCTCCAGCTTAGCGCTAACTCAGCTGCGAGTCTCATCAATCATAACTATGTCATCCGCGAATAACATACACCATGACACCTCACCTTGAATTGGCCGCATCAATTCATCTATCACCGGGGCAAGTAAAAATGGGCTAAGAGTTGATCACTGGTGCAATCTCATCACAACTGAAAGTGCTCCGAGTCTCCTCCCACTGTTCTTACCCTGGTCTTGGCTCCATCATACATGTCCTTGATCGCCCCAGTGTACGCCGCAGGGACATCTCTAGCCTCCAAACAACTCCAAAGAACCTCCCTTGGAACATTGTTGTAAGCCTTTCTAGATCGATGAATACGATGTGTAAGTCCTTCTTCCTCTCCCTATACTGCTCCACTAGGCTCCTTACAAGATGGATAGCTTCTACAGTTGAGCGTCCCGGCATAAACCCAAACTGGTTCTCTTAAATCGACACGCCTATCCTTACCCTCATCTCCAACACCCTTTCCCACACTTTCATAGAGTGGCTTAACAGCTGGATACTCCTATAGTTATTGCAATTTTGAATGTCGCCCTTGTTCCTTTTTTTTAATAAATACCTTTTTATTATTTTCTTCTATGTCAAGTATCAATATGTGTTAATTCCTTGATCAGTGGAACCTTTCTACTGAAAATTTTCAAACATTTAATTGACTAGAAAGGTAAAGAAACAAAATAAAAGGAGTCTAGTATAAATTGGATAAGAATAGAGAACGTAAATTGGTAAGACTGAACATCATTTTTTGGATTTTTGATCACTGTGCTGAATTAAAAGTTGTCGGAAAAAATATAGTACTGTATTAGGTTTTTAGGTCTGTTTGTAAAATTTATTCTTAATATAAATAACGTACCTTAATACTTTGGAATTCTGACAATATGAAATGTTGAGTTTATAAATTTTCTTCTAAGTGTAGAATACACAACTTTCCTATTTATGATTTCTGAATTTATTGCTATTTGAAATAGTATAGTATAGGCTAGCCAGTGGGCCGGGTCGGCCCCGTCCCGCCCCGGTCCGGCCCCGAACTTTTTTTTAAAAAAAATCGGTATCGGGACTCGAACCGGGACGGAAAATGGTCTCGTCCCGACCCGGGCCCGCCAGTCCCCGACCCGATCCTGGTCCCGCCCCGGTCCGCCCCGATCCCGCCCGAAACCCACCCTTTTGCAAAGATAACCGTTGCACTCACGACCATTTTACATTTTGACCGTTGTGCAACGACAATTTTTGGCCTCCATCCCTCCCCCAACTCCCCCTACCCCTTAATATTTATTTTTAACCCATAAGTTCTTATATATCCACTTTAACCCAATTTTCCAATTATAAATACCTCATTTTCTCTTCATCTTTCTCACAAATCTTCCTACAATCTCTCTAATCTCTTAACAATCCATTTCTCTACAAGTCTACATTGTCTACTAAATATTCAATTTTATTTATTCATTTGGGAATTGGGAGTGAAATTGGCAACTAGCTTGAGAATCTTCCATCGAGCAAAGTTTTAATTTTCAACCTCTCGAATACACGTCGATGTTACGTCGGCGTTTGGTACATTCGTTCCTTCATTAAATTATTATTGTCTGTTTATTTTATTTAGCGCACTTAATTTTGTTTACTTTAATTATTTATTAGTATAAGTATAAATTTATAATGGAAGGTTTTAAACGTATGCTTACGGGTAGGGATCATGCTTCTTCTAGTAGGGGCAACAAGGGCAAGGGTCCTATTTCTAGACAAAATCCTATTCCTATACAGGATGATTTTGTTGATACTGAACATCTTCCTACAATACCATTAGATTTAGACGATGAGCTATTTTCTGAAACTCAAGAAGACTTTAATTTAGACGATGATCTAGATGATACACCCACTAATGTATATGACAACACACCTACTAGTGCACCTTCAACTGAAATGCCTCTTATTCCTCCTAGTATGAGACGAGGTCCAGCAAAACGACCATTAAAATCAGATGTATGGACATTTTTTGATAGGGACGTAGAGAATCAAGTAGCTAGATGTAAAAGTTGTAAAGATGTTTTAAAATCTAAAACTGGAAAATGTCACGGTGGGACGGGGGGGGGGGGGGTTTAATGAGACACGCAGCAAGGGCTCATCCAGCTAGGTATGCCCAATACGAGGCTTCAAAACCGGGTGCGCAAACATCCGCTCAATCGGGACAATGTTCACATACTGATACTGTCCCGGACCAAGTACATGGTCAAATTAACCTTATGACGGGGGGGGGGGGATTTGTAGGCCCTAAATACAATAAACATAAAGATAGGGAAGCAATAGCAAAATTAGTTGATGTGGAGGGTTTGCCTTTTTCATTTCCTTCATCTCCCGGTTTTATTCATTACATTCGAGATATGTATAATCCTGCTTTTAACGGTTTTTCTAGATCAACTGTTAAAAGAGATGTATTTAAATTCGCACATGAATATCAATAGTATTAACGTTATTCATTATATCATTTTAATTGAAAAGTGTCTATCACTTCTGATTAGAGATGGCAACGGATCCTGGACTCGATGGATCCAGATCAGTTTTATAGGATATGGATCTTTAAAATTTGGATCCGACGGATCCGGATCGAACCCGGATCCATTTATGTCTTTGAGATCCGTATCCAGTCCAGATCCGACCCGTTGATCCATTTTTTTTATTAAATACATTATATATTTATACATCCATAAGTAAGACCAGTCCATAACCTAGAACTTTTTTTATTTTTCTCGGCCAGGCCCAAGTCCTTTAAGGATCGAAGCCCATTCCATCTGCCTATCTTTAAGCCAACGAAAGGGAAAATACCTCCTCATTCATTTCGTTTCCTTCGGTAAGACAAACCCTAGCCGCCGTCTCTACTTGTCGTCCCTACACAACGAAAGATGAGTTCGATTTTTGTTTTTTGGTTCTTTTAACTTCTGTTGTTTTCATAATCTACATACACAAAAAAAAAATATAACTAAAAGAAGATTGGTTAACCATTTATTTTAGACGAAGTTGTTTGGTCTGGGTTCTGGCATCTCTTTAATACATCTTTCTTGTTTAAGGATTTTGTTCGAGTATGAACACATTCAAAAGTTAAGTAGTCTTGATATTGTGATGGTTTATCAAGACTGTCCTGGATACATCTGTTAAAGTTAAGGTTTGTTGAATGTCAAGAAATTTGCTAGAAATGTGGATTTTAGAAAATTGTAGCTAGTAAAATAAATGGAATATCATTTGTTGCATATATTTGCTTGAGAAGAAAATGAAAGCTTAAAATCAAGAGTAAATAAATTTTCTAAATTAGTCCTGCAAATACTTAATATGGAGAAAAGTCCATATTAACAGTTTTTCATTTATATAATATTTGATGTTTTGGGATTTTGAAAGATATATTAACAGTCAAACACAAACATAAAAAAATAATTACGTGTACGATTTTATCAATCCAATAAGAGTAGAGAACAAAGACTATTTTTTGCTTACAAATTTCTGCATCAAATTGAAGCGTCGATACAATTCATATTTGCACACACATCTATTATTTATGAAAAAAAGAACTTTCCAGTATCTTAATTTTGAAATTGGAAACTGAATGCATTGGATATGAATGTTGTTGTGTTTTGTTGATTCAGTATTTGAATGCACTGGAAATTCAATGCATTAGAACTTTCCAATTTGCTAGTTACTGGAAACTGAATGCATTGATTTTAATATTAGATATGAATGTTGTTGTGTTTTGTTGATTCAGTATCGTACTATCCTGGAATGGTTGTATGTTGAATGTTGAAATATTATTCAAGGCAAATTTTTTTACGTGTGGATCCAGGTCCGATCCGTGGACCCGATGAATTCGATGAATCTGGATTTGAATATGATTTTTATGGACCCAATGGATCTGGATACATGTATGAAAAACGGATTTGGATCTGGATCTGGATCTAGTAGTATCCAGTCCAGATCCTATCCGTTGACATCCCTACTTCTGATATAGGCCGTAGTACTAACGGTCATGATTATTTAACGGTAACTTGTCATTGGATAGATTATAAATGGTCTATACAAAAATGTATCTTAGCGTATAGATATATAGATGATAGGCACACTGATACTTTTATTGCAGAAATTATTTATCAAGTGTGCTATTATTACGGAATAACTGATAAAATTATGACTATTACATTAGATAACGTTTCTTCTAACAATTACGCTATTACAATTTTTAAAAATAGTTTAACTCCATCTTTTTCAGATCATTTTCATATAAAATGTGCATGCCATATATATAACTTAATTGTAAAGGATAGTCTATCACTTTTTGGCAGCTATTAAAAAACTAACAAGAAAGTGCTAGCAACCTACCTATTGAACAAACTAAAGAAGAAGTACTGTCTAGCGTAGAAGACGAATGCAAAAAAGTATATAGGTTTTACCAACAAAAAAGTGCTAGCAACCTACCGGCTTCCATACCATCTTCTTCTTCTTCAACACAACCTCACAAAAGACATGATGTTTCTGCGGCTAGTATTGAAAGCCTCAGAAATAGAATGTGCTTGACATCGCTACTAACCAAATTAGTGAGTTTGATATTTTTGTTTTGCAGGGTTCTGTACCGTACCAAGCAGTTCTCAATGAAGAAGGACGTGAAGACTTGCTGAAATACTGGAGGGGGAATGAGAAGACCTTTCCGACACTTTCAATGATGTCCCGAGATATTTTGAACATTCCCGTGTCATCAACGGCGTCTGAAAGCGTTTTTCTGCCGACAGATATCAAATAGGAGAGCACATACACTCATTAGCCGGAGACAGCTTGGAGATTGTAGTATTATTCAGAGATTGGATACGAGCGGAGCGGAGAAGGTGCGGTCAACCGGAGATCAACGAAGAAGAAGACGAAAACTACGACGAAATCTTATCCGAAGGTGGTGGAAGCGACGTGGAGCAATTTGACCAACAAATACCAATTCCAACCGAAGAACCACGGGAAATTATCAAGAAACTAGAACATATTTTTTTCATAATGTAATTTTTTTAATTGCAATTTTACTATGAATTTGCAACTATTGAATAACACCACAAAGTTGCAATTTTTGACAATTGTATTTGTATTACAACAAAATCATGTTTATTAAATAATATAAGAGACACAAAAACAGTCTTGGGATGTTTTTATTACACTATCTTGTCTTGTTTAATTATTTAGTTTTTATATATATATTATTTTTTAAATTAAGTGCAAAAAAAAAAAAGGAACCGCCCGGGATCGGGATCGGGGCGGGACTTCGGCAAATCCCGCCTATCCCGATCCCGCCTGGCCCAATCCCTCCAAACCCAACCCGACGATCCTGAGCCCGGCCCACGGGCCACCCCTAGTATAGTAGAGTACCCACTCGGAAGAAAAAGCATAACTTTATTCCTACTTTAGTAAACCTTTGGTTTTAGAATTCCGTTTCCATTCTCAAGGGTGGCCTTTGATTAAAGGTATTGAAGCTTGGGCTTTAGACCTCCAACTTTTGGAGGCTCACTTTACACTTTTTTTTTTATAACTAACTTGTATTATTAATCACCAAGTAGGAAAATTACAAAACCATAGCTGAAGACATTCACTCAACTATCCCAGACCAAATTAAACTCAGTTACTATACCTACTATCTGCTATACAAAGCTAAAATGGTAACCTTTGAATTATGCTTTTAATGCTTGTAGGTGTTCTCACATGACAAATATAGACTGTATTTGGTCACCTTTCCCCAATTCTGCTCTACCTACTCAAAGATCCTATGATTCCTTTTAGTCCAAATGGCATAGATAAATTTAGTACACATCAACTTGAAAAGATTAGCTTTCTGGGATCTCCCCTTAGATGCACTGATGGTATCATCGTGATGATCCTGCCAGTTGCTACTTTGTCCTGTTCTTTCCTGAATCCATTGTTGTACTTTTTTCCAAATCCTTCTGGTACAGACACAGTTAACAAACAAATGTTCTCTTGTTTCATCTCCTTGATGACATGAGTACTTTGGTTTTACATTCAATCCCCATTTCAACAGTCTATCAGCAGTGCGCAGCTTACCATGCATTAGTAAACATAGAGTAAATTTGGTGTAGTCACATTGTGAAACATCATATACTTCCACCTGACCCTTGGTTGATCTCCCAGCAGTTGTAAATACAGAAATCTAATAACATTTTGCTTTGGCTTGATCTGTCCATGAGCTGCTGCAACTATAGGCCTTGCTGCAATGATGTTTTTCACCATCCAGCTGGCCTGGTTGGGACTAAGGCATTCATAGAAAGTTTGAGCTTTTATATAATACATATAAATCCATTTAATCCAAATCTTGTTTATGTGCTACATCCCAACAGTGTTTAGCTATTGCTGCTCTTTTCTATAGTTGTAGATTAATCAAGTCAGTTCACCGCATGACTTAGGGCTACATACTCTATCCCAGGCCACCGGGGCTTTCTTGGTTATCACATTATCCCCAGACCATACATAACTTCTATAGTAAGCTTCAATCATCTTAATCACTTTTGCTGGCAAGATAAATAGTTGAGCTCAATAAACCTGAATATCAAACAGCACAGTTTGTACTAGTTGAGTCCTTCCAGCATAGGTAAGCTTCTTAGCAGTCCAGACAGATATTCTAGCAAGTATCTTATCTATCAATGATTGCCACTGCATGATTGTGAGTTTCTTAGTAGCCAATGGTATGCCCAAATACTTAAAAGGGAAGATCTCCTTTATCCAAATCCTCTCCGGTGGTCATTTTGCTTGGATTGGGTGTTGAATCTCTATCCTTTGTCTAACCGGTATGTAGCCTCTTGTCGATACTACTAGTCTTCTCTCTACCTACTAGAAAAATCCCATCAAGATTCATACCCACACTGTTGCAAAATACTTTTCTGTTGATCTAGGCTGACTCCCTCTAAGTAAATAGAGCTTTTACTTAGATTAGCCTTCAATCCAAATGCACTTGAAAACTGGTTAAACACTTCTTGCAATGCCACAATGGGGACCTCAAAATAAGCTTGTAACGTGTAAAAGCAATGTATTTAGGGAAGAAAGTGAAAAATAGTCATTAATTCTTATTTTTACCTTTTCAATGAAAATAAGACTTCTGATTTCCTTTCTTAGTCTATGCAATACTCCGTTCTTATTTACATAAATCTAAACTTCCTCTTTATTTATATTTTCTTTATTCATTCAAGACTTCAAAAGATTAATCTTTAGCAATATTGCTCTGCAAACAAACAAGAACAAAACTGTGTGGCAAAAAAAATACCGATCTGCATTTTTTTGGATATCAAGCATTATTGTAAGTTTATGAGCAATAAATTCTTATTTTCAGATCAAGTTATTTGAATCAGGTTATGTATTTTTTTTAATTAAAGTTTATTGTTCTTGATACTTTATTACATAGGCATATATTATTCTTTAATTATTTATTGGAAGAAGTTTTTTTTAAACTAAAATTGATAAAATTTTACTTAAGATCAACCATGTCTCAAGAGATGTTGAATGAATTAGGTATATTATCCATTAAAAAATAATTATTAGAAAAAATCGATTGTTAGATGATTATTCGTAACTTTGCATCTCAAAAAGCTAAAAAAAACAAATTTAAATAAAAATATATATTATAGTATAACGTTTTCTTTGAAAACAATATGAAGGCCTCTCATCGAAGTTTGGCTTTAGACCACCAATAGTGTTGAGCCGCCCATGTCCATTCTCCAAGTTCCCGTTTGACCATAGATTTTGAAGTTGAAATTTGAAAATTTGAGTTTTTAAAATTGTGATTTTTGGAATTTGAAATTATGTTTGAACATGCATTTTACTTGAATTTGTTTTTGAAATTTTATGAATGAAAATGAAATTTCTCCCCAAAAATTGGTATGAGCAAGTTTTTTGAAACTTGAAAATATTTTTAAAATAAAATTTTAAAATTTAATCAAATTTCATGATCAAACAGATATTTAAAGATAAATTTTTAAAATTTGATCTAAAATCTATTACCAAACGCTAGCCAAATGTAAGTGCTCGTTTATCAGGAAGTGTTTTCATTTTTTTGGAATATTATTTTGAAAAACTGTTTGAACTTTAAATTGTTACAATTTTTACTTGAAGTTGAACTCTGGTTTTTTTAAAAAAAATTTGAAAAACTCCAAAAAGTTGTTTTCACAATTTTCACTTCAAATCTCTCACAAAAATTTAAAAACAACTCCAATTTATATTCATATCCAAACACAACACAACTCAAATTTCAGAAACCATTTTCAAGTTAAAAACAATTTTTTTTTCAAATTTAACAATTGTTATATCCAAACACCTACTAAAATAAAAGGCCGCCACCTCTTTTTCGCCAAAGTTTTTACCTTTTTCCAACAAAACTTCGAATTTTGTTTTTAGGCCAAAAAAAAAAAACCAATAACTCATTAGCCAGAAACAACAACAAAAGATCCACTTTCAGAAATTAAAATTCATCTTTCAAAAGATGACATGGAAAGGATGTATTTTTCTCTAATAATTAAATTGTATACAACATGATATATTGAAAAGCAAACTCAAGGAACTATGGAAGCCAACTGAAAATTTCCCATTGATTGACTTTGGTGTAGATTACTTTATTGTGAAATTCATCCAGGAGGAGAGTATTGTCAAAATGATCCAAAACGGACCATGTTTCCATCTTTAATCACTTTCTTTCAGTTCAAAGGTGGAAACCTAATTTTGTGGCGTCAGAACTCAGAAGCAAAACAACAATACACTGTCGTTTGGATTAGGTCGCCACAACTTCTAATAGAATTTATGCTCGTCTCTGTGTGGAGTTGCCTATGAATAAGCCAGTGAAATTATGAACAATAAATATTTTATTGTTAAGAGTCTCACATCGGATATGGAATGAGAACATGTATTACTTATATTGTATCAGAGTCAGACTCATTCCAATTCATTATTCACCGATGTTAGGCCATCAAATTATATTATCCATGCTCCAGTTAACAAGGTCCGGACGTGCGAAGGAATAATAAGAGTCTCACATCGGATATGAAAGAACTTGAACTCTACTTGAACAATCTTCACTCTACAAGCTAACTTCTATGTTACAGGCTGCAGATACTTAGGTCATACAAAAAATAAATGCTCTCATAAGGAAAACACCTCTCCTGAGAAAACTCAAAATTCTAACAATGTTAATAGTTAGGATAACAAGGTGGGCGAATGGAAAACAGTCAAATTCCTATTAAGACTACCAGATCAAAAGCAGGTATAAAAGACAAGAAAATTTATGCTGACAGCAATAAGTATATAAATACTCAATTTCTTGCGTATAAAAATAAACAACCTGTTGAATATGATAAAACTTAATTTAGATACACGTACAGATGATAATTTAAAGACAAACCCCACTAAGAAGAATCATTTATCCCTCTCCAATAACTTCTCCATCCTTGAGACGGAGCAAATGGTTTTGGATAATCCGGTTCCCCCTAATTTAGCAACGTCCATTAACCACGTGGTTAAGTCCACTAATGACACCCCAACATGCATGTAATTGCTAGAGATAAAATAGAACAAAACCTGGTAGAGACCAATCAGAGCTCAACTTGCCAACCTCATAGTTCTAAATCAGTTGTTCCATCTACTGATCGAGTACACCTTCACCCTAAAACCGCTATTAACTTAAATCCACCTAAAGAACAACTGGCTAGTGCTAAAGAAATGTGGTGTTGGCAGCACATTTAGCATTTCGACTCTGATTGAGGCTCAGGAGATGACAACTGTTGAGATTCAGAGGCTTAAGGCTGAGAATGCTCTCCTCAAGAGTCCAATTGGCTGAGAAGGTATAAGAACTTGGTTCCCCTGGTGATTTGGAGGCTGCAAATGCTGAAAATGCAAAATTGCGGGATGAAAATGAAAAGTTTAGGGAGAAGGTTGATGAACTTCGTGATCAGATGCTCCAGGACCAGTGCACTAACAGTGAGCGCGTGAACAGACTGATCAAAGCTTTGGCCCCTTAATTTCCCTTCTAGCCTATTAAGCCCTTGTTTTTAAGACCTGATCCTTTATCCTCTTTAAGTCCCGTTCCGTTGATCCCTGTTTTTGTTTTCCCTAATGACTTTGTCACTACTAGCAGTTTGATTATCATATTTTGCATTGTAGTGACTACTATGTTTTTATAAATGATGATCTATATTTAGGCAATTACTCTATTTTATGCATTGATACTAGCCTATTTGTTCATGTTTCTGCTCGTGTAGTGTTGCCTTAGTGGCTCCGAGTTAATGTTATTGAACTTTTTTTCACTAGTACTGTTTTGATCACTTTTTTCAATGATGCCAAAAGAGGAAAAATAAGGAGGAATTGGGAATATGACATGCTTGTTGTGAATGAGGGGGAAGTTAAAGGGATAAATTGCTTTTACCTTGATTAGCTTGTTGTTATGATTGAAAGATATGTCTGATCCGCAGGGGAACAAGCGGGGAACCTGATTCTTAAGGGGAATATCAATTATGTGTTTGTCATCATCAAAAAGGGAAAAATTGATAAGTTTATATCATCTTGTGTTTTGATGTTTTGTCAAACTTTCGGAGAATCAGATAAGGACCTGGTCTGCTATTTGTTTCCATGGTTATCGCACAGTCAACAGTTACAGATGTAAAGTTGTACTATTCACTGCAGAAGTACAATAGCCCTGATGTAGCGTGCTTATAGTCAAACAAAGAGATGAGTAGTCCTTATCTCATCCCATATGCCCCTTAATATATAAGTAACATGTTACACGGTTTTTGTGGAGACTTGAAAACCTAAAATCACTACACAAGTGTAGCCGCCATAAGTTTCTCCAAGTGCTTCCAAGAACAAAGCTACAAGAAACAGAGGGACCAAATCCAGATCACCGAAGGCATTTTAAGTTTCTGAATTTGTTGAGTCTTTGTATTTTGTTCTCAAGCTAGTTTTCCTACATTGCTTAAAGCAGGACAAATTTTAACTTTTCTCTCTTATAACTTGTCTAGAGTTAGTTAAGTCTTTTGCTTTGCAATAGAGTTATTGTAAATGTGTTTTATGATCTTGGCTAGAATTAATAAGGTTTGTAGCTTTGCAATAGAGTTATTGTAAAATGATTATAATAGAAGTATTGTAAGGGGTGAGTGATTACGAGTTTAATTACTAGGGTGTAATAGATTGTAATCTGAAGTTGATTAGTTAGTGAAGTTGAAAATATTATTTGGTAAGTCGTGGTTTTTAATTTCTCGATCAAGAAATTTTCTAGGATAGTGTTATTTAATTTCTGTTTGGATTAGCCAACGCATAGAGAACGTTTTGGTGGACTGTTTTTATCATTTCAGAATTTTACAGTAATAATCCTAATAATAATACACTCAGCATCTACTAATAGTAATAATCAGTAGAAGAAACAAAAAGAGCTTTGAATTCTCCATTGATCTGCCATTTTTGACTTCCAACAGTGGTGAACGATAACACAGTGCGCACCCTTCGCCGGTCTTTATACCGATTCACCATGCCGGAGCTAGTTCAAGTCTACGCGCCGACGAGAACTCTACCAATTTGGAAATCGCTACTTAACTGGTTAACCTTCTTCTTCCAGATCTTTCTTCAGATACTCAAAGGAACACCTTGCGTAAATCAAGTTCAATCTTACTTTGGCCTTCGCAATAGTTCTCTTCTCTCTTCCTCTCCGCAGTTCAAACCGCTCCCGGTGGTGGAGGAGGTGGCGCCGCCGTCAGCCGTCGCTCTATCGACTCTGCAAATTACGGCTGGAAGTGTTCCGATTAGTGTTGAGGAGGAACGTTTACCGAGGCTCACGGTAAAGTATCTTAAGTTTTATAGGAGACAAAAACATATCTAAACTATCACTTTTACCTCAACTATCAATTGTTTCCTTTTAACTATCCAAACTATTATTTTTTTGGGAGTTTCATACCTAAACTATCATTTTTTTGCGAGTTTCATACATCAACTATCTATTATTTCCGTATACCAACATAAACTATTATTTTTTCGCAAGTTTCATGCTGAGTTGACCAAATATTTAAAATCAATGGACAACAGGCACCTTTCAGATGTCATATGGGGTCCCCTTCCCCTTCTCAATCCTCATTCAAGGGAACGAAAACTAGCTCGCTCCTTGCTCGCGGAGCGGCATTCTGCCCTTTCCCTTCTCTTCTTATATCACCTGAAGGTCAACTCAGCATCGAGGTGTGTTTTAATATAAAATGAGTGATAGTTTAGATAGGTAAATGAAACAAATGGATAGTTTAGTTATGAAACTCGCGAAAAAGTGATAGTTTAGGTGTGTTTTTGTCCATTAACTCTAATATTTACTGATGTTTGACATTATTGTTTAGCTGTAGAAACTGGATTTGAGTATTGTGTTTTCCTGTTATTGGATTGGAATGACGAAATGCTCGAATGTTTTTCTATATAAGGAAAAATATTTCCAGCATCAAACTCTGTACTATTAATGCAACATATTAAACTCTGCATTATTAATACAACCTTTGGTTATTACTTAAACAACATATAACTAATGCTTGCATAACTTATGGTGAGATAGAATGTGAAATAATAACGTGTATTAGCAATATCTGGGAACTTACCCTTAGGTTGCTAACTCATATATTAATATACAGTCTATTATTATACACTGTATAACAATTCATGAATTGCAATTTGTTTAACTTGTGCACGGACCAAACAGCCTATATGTTTACATTATCGTTGAACTTCTTATCATTCAGATGAACATGTCTTATTTTAGGTATACAGTTTGATGGCGGTGCATTAGCTCTTTGATTATTTCTGAGAATGAGTCATACATCACTCTTGTATTGGTCGCTCACGAGTTGATCAGATTATCTTTGCTAAAAATTAAATACTTACTAGGAATCTTGTAGGTTCGCACTTGGCAATTAACCTGTGTATTTTAATGGTCATGGTTTGCGCCAGACTGCTAGTCAGCAGTGGAAGTGGTTAAATTCATGCTAAATGGTAAAATATGACCTGTTGTAAACTAGATTGTTTGCGTATTTTAGTCTCTTTTTTCTGAGTTTTGAGGATTGGAGTTTTCTCAGAAATTCAGACTGAGTTTAATGCTTACCATTTTTGGATATGTTGGTAAACTACAACCTTTTTAGTTGAATAGTTATGAGTTTTGCGGTATAAGTTTTAAGGGAATTCTGATTAGAAGTTGGATGATTGCAAGATCACTTGCGAAGAAAGTTTCAAAAGTGTTGATATCTAATTTGGGAGAAAGACTAAATGCAAAGTAGACACCAAGAATTTTAGGAAGCATTGTGTAGGTCAATGTTTGATTTCTATTCTTCTGCAGCTCGAAGCTCCCGTTCAATTATCGCTGACCTAACTAATGTATGCTTGTGCATGACCTCTTGTTGTTACTTGCTGTAGCAGGGAGATGGTCAATAATACATTCTTTTTCTTCCCCATTCTTTGATTCATGCCATAATATCAAGTACAAGGTAAACCAATGAATTGTATAATATGATATGTAAAGTGGTGGTAGTTAACTTGTTGCTTGGAATAGTAGGAAGAAAATTTAGATAGGCCAAGGTGCAAATTGATTCATAAAAGCGAACAGAAATTCATGGGTAATGATTGGTTTCTCTTTGCAAAATGCATTAGTGCTGTAGTGTTCGGTTAATCCTACAAATGATGTATTAGAACATGTTAGCTTTTATGTCATGAAGGAACATGATGTCTGCTATAGCATCTGATTTGTTAATTCTATATATGCTTTTTGAAGAGGCATAATGTGGGAGATACAATCTAAACAACAGTGGCATAAACTGATTTAGTTTTTTTTTTCCGGGTCAGCTTGCACACACCTCGACTTAGTTTTTTTTTTTTGGTCTCTATTGGAATTTGAACCCTAGTCTCTCATGGTTTTCATCCACTTCATTGGCCGCTAGGCCACCCTTGGCTGCTGGTGTAAGCTAGTTAAGTAGTGTGAAAAAGCATGTGCAAATTGGTCCAGGATGATCACAGGTCAACTTGCAAATTTAGTATAAGCATATAACATGCAAAGTTAGCTTCCAATCTGAATAGGTGAATGTAATTATGGAAATCCAACGTGGTGAAAGGAGAAAGTTTTAAAGCAGGGCAACTATAACGAGGACATGAACAGTGCAAAAGCTGAGATCGATGAAAGAGGCAGGAGTTCCTTGGAGAATCATTATTTTTCCAGAAAATATGTCAAAGGATAGGGAATGTTGTGATTACAACATGCATGTTTAGTTAATTAGGTGATTTATATATTTTGCAGTGTTGCGGTATTCTTTTGGGTTTCTTCTGATCTCTTCTTTCCTTCTTTCTTGGAAAGGTGGTTTAGTAAGGTCCCTTGAGCAAATGGATTGTCAAATTAGCTGGCTAGTTTTAAGTCATGCATGTCTAATGAGTTTTGATACAGGCTTGAGCCAGCAAAGTGCTGTCGTAGCAAGTTTGAAGGCTGCTATTTATGTGTAGTAAGCTCTTTATTGGTAATAGGTAGTGCTATTTTATACTATATGATCCCTATATCAACAATCTTGAGTGTAGGCCAGGTCTTGGAGTTTGAAGTGTTTAATAAATAACGTTGTGTGGTCGGCTGTCAATTACTTGGCTGGCCACGCCATAAGAAGTTTTTTGACTGTCATTCCATAATTGCATCCCATAGCTCTCGCCTTCGCAGTTGGTCTGTGTGCTGTGCTCTGGTGTCACAAGCAGAGCCTCTATTTGCTGTGTCTCTGTCCCAAGAGGTTAAGTGCATGGTTACACACTAGCATATGGGTGATTCTGGTGAAATGCCTTTATCTTTATCCTTTCTTCAGCATGCTGGGCCTTATTTTAGGTGAACTCGTACCAGAAGGGGATGTCAGATGGTGGGAGGATCTGTTTACTTTATTTGTGCTTTCTTGTTGGCAATTTTACATTTTGCTTCATCATTTTATTTCACTGGGTATGTTGTTGTTGCTTCTTCATTTTTGTCTATGCACTTGACTACGTCTTGGTTTCGAAGAATATACCTTCACTTGATGAATAAAAGTTGTAGTTCAAAGAAGTTTCTGGAAGAATCTCTTAAGAGTACTGACATCTAACTAAGTCTGAAAGTTGACTTGTATCAAGAAGAGATGGTGGATTTTAGGGACAAGAGGGGGTCTAAAATCACTTTCACTAATTGTACCGACAACCTAGCTGGGTTTTCGGATAACCTGCTAATTAAATGTTTGTAGAACTGGATAACCCATGCTTCCTGCAACATGGATTAATTGCTGACTGTCAATGATGTTGATCAATCTTTGAATAGTTATTTTGTTAAGTTGACTGCCTTATGTTTATGTTTTTCTCACGTTCTTAGATGCTGGATGCAGGTGGTTCTTGACTTGGATGAAACTTTAATTTGTGCATATGAGACATCAAGTTTGCCTACCATCATTTGCACCCAGGCAACAGAGGCTGGGTTGAAGTGGTTTGAGCTCGAGTGCGTATCTTCAGAAAAGGCATACTTTCTAATTTTTACTGTTTGATAGAATATTATAGCAAGGTTCTTTGTTATTCTAGCAAGTTTCATTGAAATATGTGCTAATCTTTTCTTGGAGGTTTCAGGAATATGATGGCAAACCTAAGATCAACTATGTCACAGTTTTTGAACGTCCTGGATTACACGAGTTTTTAAAACAACTTAGCGAGTTTGCTAATCTGGTCTTGTTTACTGCTGGACTTGAAGGTTAACTCATTACTTTCTTCTTGATTTAGTTATCTTCCTTTTCCATTGGTGCCTTCATTTAGAATTGTTGAACTTGTCATTGTTATGTGCGTACAGGATATGCAAGACCCGTCGTTGACAAAATTGATCTTGAGAATCGGTTTAGCCATAGACTTTATCGCCCTTCAACTACTAGCACGTAAGTATAGATACTGTTTTTCTGTCTTTTCTATCTGGCATCATTTGACATGTTAAATGTGAGGCTAATCTATTGTTTATAAATGTATCAAAGAGTGAAGAAATTTAATCTGAAAGTAAATGGCATAAAAGGAATAAAAATCTGATGCTATTAGAAGGAAAATTAGATTCATGAAAATGTTTGATGCTCAATACTAATAACTTGCTTACATGGATTAAGGTGACATATATGGAGATTTGAAGTTCTTGACTTTGCAACATCAAGTTTAGAGTTTTAACGTGTTTGTAAGCTAAATCTTGAAAAAGAATTACTCTTTTCTGAAGATATCCAAACTCAGTGTTTCGAATTTTTCAAAAACTGGAAAACTTTAAAAACTAGTTTTTGAGTTTTGAAAACTTTGAAAACTGAGTTCGAAAATTTTGAAAAAAAGGTTTCAACACTTTACTCAAACAAACACTTCTTACACAAACTGAAAAACTGAATTTGCAAACTCAAAAACTCCAAAATTTCACACAAACACCACCCAGTTCTTCTCTTGCCACATGCCAATCAGTATTATTTCAATGATGCGAATGTTTCATGTGAATACCTGAATTTGTTTATGAACTCTCTTCAACGTCCACTCAACCTTACTGGTTATAGGCTTATCCCACCCTCAAATATGGTGGTGGTTCAGAGTCTCACCTTCTCTCTTTTGGACTCATTAATGTGTTCTTTCATGTCCCCAAAAGAAAAATCTCCTCTTGCATGAAAAATTGAAGTAAAATTAGATAGATAATAATGTACCTGATAGTACCTAATGATTGAAAACACATTTTATCACCTTAGTCATGTATTCGCTGCAATACGTGGTATCAGTTAGGGTTTGTCGGTCTGTTCGGTGTAGTATTGAAAAAATCCGGTTCAGTATTTTCGGTATTCTGTTTCTTAAAATACTATACCAAGACCAACAACAACATGCCCGGTATAATCACACCAAGTGGGGTCTGGGGAGGGTAGAGTGTACGCAGACCTTACCCCTACCTAACTAACTAAATTTTGTATGGTTCAATTTTTCTCTTTACGGTCTCGGTTTGTTGGTTTGAGTTTACACTGCAACACAGTGTGATTAAATCATAATATCGTTTAAACAGCATGGTGAAAATGAAGGTGGTATTGAGTTAAATTTCGTCACCTATAGTCAGTAATAAACACGAATGGATAAATGAAGTCAAATTAGAGTAGAATTTTGTGCGCTAGTCCTTTTGAAAAATCCATGTGGGAAGAGCATTACACGATACATGACTCATATGCTGGGGGTGGGATAAAACACGGACATGATGACATGTCACATCACGTCGACATCACCTTAAAGAGGATGGTTTAGATGATGTGACAGCCACGTCGAATACACGTGGATGTCAAGGTTTGATAAATATATGACGATTTCCAAATTCGTTGCTTAATATTTTTGTTTTAATTTATTTCACACGGGGGGTTATTTATGTTCCTAATCATCGGATCATGCGTTTCTTCTTTTTTATATGTTCTATTCTATGTGAATTTTGGAACTAAAAACGATGGTATGGATTTGGAAAATTTCAATTCGGTATTTTGTGATTCGGTTTCTTAAAATATTACTATAAAACCAAACCGAATTAGTTTGGGTATGGTACAATTTTCCTTTTTCAGTTTCAGTTTAGGTTTGCTCGATTTCATTTCGGTAATTCGGTTTTTACCGAATTATGAACACCTCTTGTATCAGTTGATTTCTCTTAGAATGTTTGTCCTAGTTAACTCTGCTTTTCTTTGATCCACTCATAACAGCTCAAATAGTATAAAGTCACTGTTGTTTCTATATATATAATATAACTATGGTGAATTTGACACTATATATGCATCACAGGGAATTCCGGGAACATGTGAAGGATCTGTCATGCATATCAGAGGATTTATGCCGGATTGTCATTGTTGATAACAACCCATTCAGTTTCTTGTTACAGCCTTTAAATGGAATACCGTGCATTCCATTTTCTCCTGGACAACCCCATGACGACCAGGTATAAGAAATGAGCAGAAAATATAAATGAGGGCTATTCCTCAAATTTTAGCCTACTTTGATCCACCAAGAGTTTAACTTGGTTTTCATCTTCTATATTAGCTTTTGGAAGTAATCCTTCCACTTCTCAAGCATCTATCTGAGCAGAAGGATGTAAGGCCTGTGCTTCGCGAAAGGTTTCAAATGCCCGAATGGTTTCAAAACCATGGAATCCCCACTTGTGACTTCACAAATGTATGATGATCTTTTGCAAGTAAAATTTTTGCTATTCCAGGAGACATGACACACCTATACTCTGAATTTGTTGTACAAGGTTAGTACCTCTTCACCGGAAGAACAAATTTTTGTATAGATTATTTGTGCAGAGGAGTAGCCATCTATGAAGACCCAAATTTCTAATATATTACATTCTTTTGTAACTTTGTTTATAGCTTCAATTGTCAGAAGATATTCATGTATGTGCAATTGTTGTAAACAGTGATTTCTAATATTTATACCTCACCAAAATTTATGTATAGATTGGATGATTAGTAGCTCTCTCCAGCTATGACAAAGTGTTCATTTGTTTAAATCTTCTCAGTTACTTAATATTTTAGTGGCTACAGTATTATTATTCCTCGTCTTGTAATTTTTGTATTTTTTAACTTCTAAAATCCTCTGGTCTACGGTCTTTTATCTAACAATCCCTCGAGGCTATAGCACAACTAAAAACGTAGAGATTGTTTCTTTAGCTTTTATCAAGGATATTCTCTTGTGAGATACAATGACTAAAGAAATGGACCTCCGAGGCCATTGATTGTGTTTTGAGACTTTTTTTCTATATCATAAAGCTAGTTGAGGACAAAGCAAAACACAGGTGAGTGATTTCTTTCTATTTGTTCAAACCGTGGTGGATAGAGTTATTCGGTACCTGTGCTGGTGGGGAATAAAGATACCTTGTGAAATTAATTGAAGTGCGCACAAGATGATCCAAACACCACGATTGTTTTTTAAATTAAGCTAGTTGACCACAAAGCCATGTTCTTGAAGTGCTGGCAAGCAACCAAAGGGAGGCAGGTTTGATGAAATGTGTTGTAAAGGAATGTTTAATGCTCTTCCTCCATTAAGAAAAGCATAGCATTAGTCCTAGGTGGTATTTGACTAATACACTTATCTCTTCTTTAAATGAGTAATTTATGGTTATATGTTTTTTTTTGGAGTACGAGTACAATTGGAAAAAAAATCTTAATTTTTTAGAGTGAAAAATATTTGGCACAAATTAGCTAATGTTAAAGGAAGATTAAATAAATTTACTGACAAGTTTAGTGAGTGTCGATATGTATTCAGCTTATACAAAAAAAACCCGGATAACTCTGCTTACATTGTACTTCCTAAAGCGACATGTTGCGTAATAATGTGGCCGGTGGCCCTATAACAATCATATTGCACTAGTGGTATACATTTCTTCTTAAATTCATATATCTTCGGCTTCGATTCGTTACACTCAGAAGCTCCAACAAGCCCTAAAGTCTTTAGCCGCCTACACTTATATCGTCAACGTTCACACTGAATTTTGTATGTAGTACTGATCTTATTAATTCTTATCCTTTCGTCAATTGTGGCTTTTTAGAAAATGAAAGGAGAAGAAACAGTGTAGCCCACTGATAAAAAGTTAAAAACACAGAGAATGGGTACATGCGTCTTCTTCATTCCTTCCTTGAATTGGCTTTCAGAGTTTTAAGATGGTGTAAAAAAAATATTTTATATTTAGATTATTTATACTTTACTACAGGTAAATATTTATGATGTAATTATTATTTCTTTCACCCGATTTATATAATGTGATTAGACTCTAAACGAAATGTAAAAAAGAAATAAAGACTTAAAATTTGTGATTTGAAACATGACAACTTTTGTGGGTCTAAGAGTTTAGAAATTTGTGAATTTTCACATGTCATAATAATTGTATGACTATGAAGACTTTTTATTGAGGATACAATGATAAATATATCATTTTTTTTAAACAGACAAATAAAAAAATAACGTCTATATAGTGGAACAGGAGAAGTCATTGATATCCTGATGAAAATAATTATTAATTGATGCTTATCATAAAAATTCAGTCACGTGGAAAAGATTCCCTTTACAAATATTTGTATAATTGAAAGAAATAATCCCCTTGATTATTTTCATTAATTGAAAGGCTATATATACAAGTTACATATTTCCATAATAGGAGAATCTTATTCCTATTCTATTTCTAAATCCTTATTCTACCATAATTCTAACTATACAATTATGGTAAGTGTATAACACTAATTAAGGTAATCTTTACACTATAATATACTACAAATATATATACCATATATACAAGATTGTATTTGTCAACAATCTGTGGCTGCTGGGCGAGAGGCCCACTGCCGAGGCCCAACAAGAGGCCCATCACGCTTCATCACGCCGCCACCCATCGCTTTGTATACCATGATATATATTATTGTATATTCGGTGTATATCACAGTATATTACCTTTGTTTAACACACCCCAGCCATAGCAAAGGCGGCTTCGAACGCCGAGATCGTCCCTAAAATCTTCAAAGAGAACCGCTGGTAGACCCTTTGTAAAGATGTCTGCAATTTGATAACGAGACGGGACATGGCATACGCGAACGTGACCCTTTGCAACTTTTTCACGGACAAAGTGAATGTCCATTTCGATATGCTTGGTACGTTGGTGTTGAACTGGGTTACCTGAAAGGTAGATGGCACTAATGTTATCGCAATATACCAAGGTTGCCTTCTGAATGGGACAATGAAGCTCCAAAAGCAAATTACATAGCCAACATGATTCGGAGACCACATTTGCTACCCCTCGATATTCTGCCTCTGCACTTGAGCGTGATAGAGTTGCTTGACGCTTTGCCGACCAGGAGACCAAGTTGTTGCCAAGGAACATACAGTAGCCAGAAGTCGACCGTCTGGTGTCGGGACAACCATCCCAATCAGCATCCGTGTAAGAGACAAGTGTGGATGTAGATGAAGGATACAAGTGCAACCCATAGTCCAGTGTCCCCTGAATATACCGAATGATGCGTTTGATTGCATTCATGTGCTCAACTTTGGGATCATGCATGAATAAACACACCTGCTGAACCGCATACGTAATATCTGGTCTGGTAAAGGTAAGATACTAGAGGGCCCTACAAGACTGCGATAGCGGGTCGGGTCCTCGTATGGTGCACCTTCTGCGACACTCAGCTTGGGGTTTGCATCAACTGGCGTGGAAGTGGACTTACAGGATGACATCCCGGCCCTCTCTATGATCTCGGCAACATACTTTCGTTGAGACAAAAATAAGCCACCTAAATGATGCTTGACGGCAATCTCCAAAAAATAACTCAAAGGCCCTAAGTCTTTCATAGCGAACTCAGAACTGAGCATGGTCATGATAGACTGGCGCAAGGCATCAGAAGAGGCAGTCAAGATGATATCATCCACATACAACAAAATGTAGGCCAAGGACGAACCACGGCGGTAGATGAACAAGGAATTATCTGACCTGCTGTGAGTGAACCCAATAGTGGAAACAAAGTCAGCAAACCTCGTGTACCAGGCCCTTGGAGACTGCTTAAGCCCATATAAGGACTTCTTCAACAAACATACATGATGAGGACGGTTTGGATCCCTGAAACCCAACGGCTGATGCATATCAAGCTTCCTTGAGATCACCATGTAGGAAAGCATTCTTGACATCCAACTGATGAATTGGCCAAGTCTTTGAAAGAGCCAAGCTAAGCACAGTGCGAATGGTAGCCGATTTGACCACCGGACTAAACGTCTCACCACAATCTATCCCAACCTGCTGAGTCTTACCATCACCAACAAGCCGCGCCTTATGTCGAGCAAATGACCCATCTGAATTCTCCTTATGAGCAAAAATCCACATAGACCTAATAACATTAATACCATATGAACGGGGCACTAACTCCCACGTCTTATTATCAATAAGAGCATTATATTCATTAGTCATATCAATTTTCTAATTAGGGTAATTTAATGCGGACAAAGGATTGCGGGGCAAGGGGGATTTAGAGACATCAAAATGTAAATTAAAATGTCTTTTAGGTGTAAAAATACTCCGCTGACTACGAGTGACCGGTCTATGACTCGAGGAAGAATTGAGGGAATTTTCTGGGCTCGGGACGGAGCCGGCGTGACGATGGGCTTCTTTGGCCCAAATCGTAATCGAATCGTCGTCTGGACCAATTCGAGGTGGTGGGCCGCCCAATTCTTTGGAACTGCTCGATGGTGGCGGGCACAAAGCGTAGGGCGGCCAGGCGATGGGCCATTGGAGAATTTTGGGTGCGGGAGATGTCCGAAAAATTCCGAATAATATACGGGGCTATTTGGTCATCCAAAAAATTATACGACTTAGGCTCGGGAGTATGAACTTTTGTATACGGAAATTGGGTTTCATAAAAAATGACATGGCGATTAATTATGATTTTCTTGAAGGATAAGTCAAAGAATTTATAACCACGATGATTTTACGGATAACCCAAAAATACACACGGGGTAGACCGAGCCTGAAGTTTGTTAATTGTGGTGGATGAGAATAACGGATAACACAAGTATCCAAAAATCCTAAGGTGAGAATAAGAAGGGTTCTTATTATATAGGATTTTGAGGGGGGAAGAATATGTCAGACCTTTAGACGGAATTATGTTAAGAAGATATGTGGCCATTTGTAGAGCATGATGCCAAAAATATGGAGGTATAGAGGCATGAATTAAGAGAGTTCGGACAATGTTATTTATGGAACGAATTTTGCGTTCGGCCTTCCCATTTTGTGAAGATGTATGAGGACACGAAAACCGAAAATTGATCCCATTATTAGCAAAGAATTCCTGAAACTCCCTATTGTCATACTCTTTCCCATTATCACATTGAATATTTTTCATTTCTCTTTCGAATTGAGTACGAATGAACGCTCTAAATTTGATGAAGACGGAAAACACTTGTGATTTATTCGCAATTGAAAACGTCCACAAAAATCTAGAATAATCATCTAAAAAGAGAACATAATATCGATGACCCAATGAACTAAGAACATGAGACTTCCATAAGTCGCTATGAATAATATTAAATGGCTTTGAAGTATGAGAATTGGAGTCTACAAATGGCAACTTAACAATTTTCCCTAATGAACAAGACTGACAAAGTGGAGTACGACTCGTACCCTTACATGAAATAAAGCTATTTTTATCTAAAACTGATAAAATAGAAGATCTCGAATGACCCAGACGAGCATGCCACATGAAAGGAGAGATGGCTGCAAATGCTGATGGAAAGGCTTGACTCGATGGACTGAAACCAGGCATGATAGGATACAGATCCCCCCTACTATCACACCTCATGAGATGACTCCCCGTCTTGAATCCTTCACAGAGAAACCAAAAGGATCAAATTCAACGGAAACAGAATTGTCAGTAGTGAACTTTCGGACATACACTAAATTTTTAATCAATTTAGGAACATGTAAAGTATTTTTCAAGAGAAGGGGTGGATTGGGGGGAGACAACGTTTTCTGACCATAACCCTGAATTGGAATAGAGTTGCCATTACCAACAATTATACCCCGAGGGGTGCTCAAATTGGAATAAGAGGAGAGAGTACCTGATTCGGAAGTCATGTGAGTAGTGGCTCCGGTGTCCATGCACCAATTTGGGTCCAGTTGAGTCAATCCCAACGTGTGCATTGCGGCCTCGATATCAGTCTGAGTGGGGCCGCTGCATGATGGGCTTGTGGAGGTCGGGGCCCAAGAATTCCTGTCCGTGATGGAGCTGGGCCGTAGGCCGCTGAGCCGCCGTTGGGCCATCGCCGGGCCGCCATCGCCGGGTGTTGGGCTCAATCGTTGGCGACCACTAGCCGGAATTTGCCGTGTAGAAGTGGCGGTCGCCGCCCACGGCCCATCGCCTCAGCCATCGCCATGGGCCACACTGTTGGGACCATGGGGGTGGTGGGCCACTGTTCCCTGGATGGGGCCCACCGCCTGCTTGCTGACCTCCGGAACCGCCACCGGAACCACTGCGTTTGCCCCCGCAGTTTTTGTTATTATTCTTGCGATTATTCTTGCCGCCACCATGATTATGGTTTTGGCCCGAATTATTAACAAAACCCGAAGAACTAGGAGAGGACGCCACCATGACGACGGGGCTTGCTCCGGTAGCCACCTTTTTAGCCAAACCGACTTCTTCCAAAGTAAGCATGGAGCGGGATTGATAGAAGTCGGGAAGAGGGTTGCTTTGGCGAAGGAGAGTTCCAACACCATTATAGGCCTCCGAAAGATCGGCAACCAATTGTAGAACGAGACGATTATTAGTTATCGGTGCGCCAACATTACGGAGTTGATCTGCCAACTCCTTGAGTTTCTTGCAATATGCAGAAACGTTTGGAAATCCGTCCATTCGAACTAGAGAGAATTCCTGCTCGAGTGTGACGATATTGGTTGTCTTGGAATATGTCACGCAATCTATTCCATGTAGCCATAGCCATGGTATCCGGTTCAATAATTGTCTGTAGAAGGTCCACTGAAATAGTGGCGTAGATCCACCGGAGAACGGTAGCATCAAGAGTAATCCATAACTCAGGATCCTCCGCAGGAAGGGGTTTAGCGGGAGGAATGATGTGATGAAGAACTTGATAAGAGATAGCGTGAATTTTAAACAACTCCGCCCACGTCGCATATTGGACGTTTTCCATCTCAAGGACAATAGGGATACAACTCTTGATATTGGAAACCATGAGGGCAGGGTGATAATTGTTCTTAGACATATTGAAAGAACAAAGAAGGAAGAGAAATTTAAGAGAGGTGTTTTTGAGAGCGGAAGACGAATTTTGGAAGAGAAACTTGGGGGTGTCTCTACTAAATCAAAGAGAGGACAAAAATGGAGAGAAAAACTTTTGTTTAGACCTAGTCTCTTGATACCATGAAAGAAATAATCCCCTTGATTATTTTCATTAATTGAAAGGCTATATATATAAGTTACATATTTCCATAATAGGAGAATCTTATTCCTATTCTATTTCTAAATCCTTATTCTACCATAATTCTAACTATACAATTATGGTAAGTGTATAACACTTTACACTACAATATACTACAAATATATATACCATATATACAAGATTGTATTTGTCAACAATCTGTGGCTGCTGGGCGAGAGGCCCACTGCCGAGGCCCAACAAGAGGCCCATTGTTGCCCACTGCTGTCCAGTCCACTGCTTTGTATACCTGTGATATATATTGCTGTATATTCAGTGTATATCACAGGTATATTACCTTTGTTTAACAATAATGTCTCTGAATTCTTCCATGAAATTATACTCTCTCCAACCCCCACTCCTTTATGTATTTTGAGTTGTCCATCTCTAACGTGTTTATATCTCAAATTTAAAACATCTTTACAATTTAATTTATCACTCTGACAACCCTCGTTGGTAATAACTACGGAATGTTTATGGAGTAAAATACATTTGTCGTCACTTTAATTTAGAAAAATAATTTACATAAATTTCTGTCCCTTGTTTTCTAATTAGTTGAAATAAGTTAGATATATTTGCTATATGGATTCTCACTATTAATTTTACTTAATTTGAACATATTTCATACAAATATACAAGAAGTTACCCATTTTTATCACAGTCGAATATCGATTACTATTAGTAAGGTTGTCAAATTTCCTTTATATCCTTTATGACTATAATCTAAATAATGTACGAGTATGTCACAATATACTTTGTATAATGAGATTTTATCATCATATGTGTGGACTATATCGACACATGTCGGATAAAAAGTACTAGAGTGAATATGTATAATATCTTTGTTTATCATTCCACAGCCACAACCAACAAATGTACTGATGTCGTTTAAGCAGGCTTAGGATAAAGTCAATCACAAAATAGACCATGCAAATTTAGGGGTCGTTAAGGAAGAGTTATTTATGTATTAAATCTACCATAACCTTTTTATATTGTTTGATTATAAAAATAGGAAATATAATCTCTACACAGAATTCAACACAAGTTATATAATATTTTTTTGTTTTTTTTTCTCTTTTTCACATAAAATATGGAGTAGTATTTTGTTTTGATTTCCCATCCGGAGTTTGGTATCCGCATTGAAGCCCGACTATATCCGGATTCGCGCCGTAGGGCCCCATCGGGGGGAAGCGCTTCTTACCAAGAATTTTTCTATACCTAGGGCTCGAATCCGAGACATCTGGTTAAGGGAGGAACAACCTCATCCGCTGCACCATATCATTTGTTGGTAAAAATATAGTATTGCTAATACAATATTCAATTCATATTACTTTTTTTACATAATTAATAGCATATGCATAAGTTATGAGAAAATCTATATCGAAGATAAAAAAACTAATGCATAAATAACTAATTATATATGAATAGTTATATTTTACATAACTAAATACTGAATTAGTAATCCATGCATTACTAAACGAATACATGCATAACTAAATCATAGGACATAGCTACTACCTGCATAATAATAATAATAATTATTATTATTATTACCAAATTCTGTACGGGCTGTACGGCAGATCTTTTCATCATCTATATACCCATAAAGGCTAGAACATAGACGGTAATCGGGTTAATAAAACTTTTTTCAGAGTTATTCAAATAATAATCATATAATAATCTAAGGGATAATCTTAAGTTCAATCTCATTTTTTAATTTTGAGTCTATAATCTCCTATCAGCAATCCAAACATCATAAGATCAATCAATATTAATCGTCTAAACATCATAAAAGTAATCTAGTATCAACCTTCAAGTATCATATCAATAAGGTAATATACTTATCCAAATCATAATTAGAAACACATAGTCAGAACACATACCTTTTAATCAGATATTCAGATCACCGAAGTAGTCTCACCCTCCTTTGGCCTGTATTTCCCCTTTGCCTTCCTGCCGCGGGTACTCTTTCTCCTGGGAGCCTGGGAGTCAGTTACGGGTATCCTCTGATTATCTTTAAAAAGATGTTGTGTTCTTACTAGTATGGTTCTAATCATAAGTTATCAAAGTATGATACTCTTATCCTTATGATACTAGCTGGTGGATATTAGACTAATCTTATGTTGTTCTTGGATAATAGTTGATCTAATCTTATTCTGTTCTTAGATGATATTTGATTATAGACTGAAGGGTGCTTTAGCTAAACATTGAGAGAATTGTGTAAAGATTTTGTATTTTCGAATTTTTCGAATGAATGTTCGTCTTGACAAGAGGCTCCTTATATAGATAACCTCGACTATTCACTAGTCATCACTTTTTTAAAGTAAACACTATTACTTTTCAAAAGTCGTAAAGTAAACAGTAATCAAATAGTCCTGGACAAAATACTTTGTCAGAAAGTCATAAAGGCTACAGTAGGTACAGTGCCTTGTCTGCTACTTTCCGTAAAGTTTTTCTGTCGTCTTCTCTTCTGCTTTTCAAAAAGTCGTAAAGGCTGCAGTGCCTTGTCCATTGCTTTCCGTAAAGCTATTTTTCTTTATTCGGCTAATCTTTCAGCTGTCCATTCTGCCATGGCTGCTGTCATACTCTTGTCGGGCTGCTTTCCTGTATAATACTTTTCAGCTGTCCGGTTGATTTTTGATAATCAATTGTGACTTCAATAATCATCTTTTTGGGCCGTGAGGCCATAATCTATTTTTGGGCACTAAGGCCTCTTTCGTTTGGGCTTTTACATAGTTTAAACTATGCTAGGCCATATTCTTTTGGGTCAATTTGGACCTCTTTTCTGGGTTACCAGTTTCATAATCAGGTTTGGGCCATAAGGCCATAATCATTTGGGCCATAAGGCCATAATCTTTTTGGGTCCGTAGGACCTCTTTTTCTTGGGTTACAAGTAGTGAACTACATGTTCCCTGTCATAATAATCTTTTTGGGCTTTACCGTAGTATAAAAGACTACGTTGGGCCATAATCTGTTTTGGGCCATAAGCCTCTTTTGGGTTTCAAATAGATAAATCTAAATGATACCTTTAATAATCTTTTTGAGCTGTTAAGCAATAATCATTTTTGGGCGGTGAAGCCATAATCCTTTTAGGCCATAAGGCCTTTTTCGCAAAGGTTCACATTGTCCCTGCAAAAATAATCAGTTTTCCCTCTTTATTCAAAAGGATCAGGATTTTATTCAAAATCATTTTTCCTTCCTTATTCAAAAGGATCATGATGTAGTATATTCTGGTTTTTAATCTTCTAATAATGTGATGGGTAGTATGCGAGTAACCAATCAACCGCTCGTATACTAATTTCCTTTCCATTTATTAGATATCGAATGTATTCGATAGTCCTGTATATACTAACCATTTTATTTACTATTACTTGTCTGACTATTATTCTGCCTTGATCACTTAGTAACTCAGAAGGTTTCATTACGTCGTAATAGAGTAATTCTTTCTTAGCTAAATTTAGCTCTTCGTAAAGGATATTCCTCTCAATGACATACTGCAACCTGTCTTTATTTAATTCTCTAATCTTGCTGAACAATGGATGAGTCTTCATACTGATCCCTCGTCTGCCGCTAGTTTCTTAGCTTGCTGCTGCATAAAATATCACGGTTAATATTAATCAATTATTCTTGGGATATTTCCTCAGCTTGGGATATTTCCTCAGCTCTGCTGCTGCCTAAAATATCATGGTTTAATCAGATAATTATTATTCTTGATAATCTCTTGCATAGCCTTGGCTATGTATTCCTCAAAGTCTTCTCTGTTAATTGACATTATATCTGCTAAGAAAATCAGCTAAAACATTTTTAGTTCCAGATATATTCTTAACAATAAAATCATAACAACAGAAGAATGATTGCCATTTTCTTCTTTTATTCAATTCTGGTAAAGGATCTATTCTGTTTGTAATAAATGCCTTCACCTGAGTATTATCAGTTCTAACAATGAATTTTACTGGTAGTAAATGATAATGAAATCTTTTTATTCCAAATTTTACTGTCAATAATTCTTTTTCATTAGGTTTCCATGTTCCTCCTCCATATCCACATATTAGCATTTTTTCTTTATCTACATCTTCTTTATCATATGCTATTAGGATTGCTCCCCATCCTATGTCGCTAGCATCTGTAAATAGTTCCAGTTGATCTTGGTCTGTAGGTACTCTGTGTTTTGGTAATGATTTTACTTTTTCTTTAATCTTATTAATCGCCTTGGTATGTTCTTCCTTCCAATCGAAGGTTACATCTTTTTTAATCAAATCTTGCAGTGGCTTTCTCAGATATGGTAAATCTTTTATGTGATCCGCTGCATAATTTATTACTCCAAGAAATTGCTGCACTTCTCTTTTATTCTCTAATTTTTCTTTAAAGTTTTTAATCTTTGTTACCACATGTTCTTGCAATTGTATTCCCTCACTATCCACAATATAGCCTAGGAATTCAATAGTATTCTTGAAGATTTCTGATTTCTTTTCTGATAGAAGTATTCCGTGTTGGTTTACCGTTTCAATGAATTGTTCCACATGTTTAATATGATCTTCTAAGCTGCTGCTGTAAACTAATATATCATCCACATATATGATACAGAAGTCTGCAAGCTTTCTAAACACTTGATCCATTCTTCTCTGAAAGATTTGTGGTGCATTTTTTAATCCCATTGGTAATACATTCCATTCGTAGTGTCCTTGCGGGGCACTGAATGCTGTTAATGATCTAGATTTATTAGTCAGTTTAATCTGCCAAAATCCGCTTTTACAGTCGAATTTGCTAAACCATTTTTTGTTTCCTAATCTGTTAATAAGGTTTCTTTTATAAGGTAAAAAGTATCCATCAAAAATAGTCTTTTTATTTAGATCTCTATAATCAATTACTAATCTAGCTTTTCCTCGCTTCTGTTCATTATGTTTTCTTACTAAGAAGGCTGGACTGCTATGTGGGCTTTTACTCTCTCTTATCACTTTCATTTCTAGTAATTCCTTAATTTGAATTTTAAATTCTTTTTGATCTGTTGGACTATATCTTATTGGTTTTGTTTTGACTAAATCACTTGGATCTATCAGTTTTATCTCGCCATATATCTTTTCCTTTTCCCATAGTTGCATCGGGTTTTCTCCGAAGTTTCCTTTTAACATACCTAAGTATTTTTCTTTTAATAACTCTAGATTGTTATTCCTTTCTATCTTGATTGTACATAATCTTATGGTATTTACTGGTAATATCCTTTTCAATATTATCCATTTATTACATGGTGATTGTAAACTAAAAGTATTCTTATTAATCACTTGGGTTTTAAAGTAATCTAAGAAGTTATTTCCTAATAAAACTTGTTGTTTCATGTTGTCTAATTGGTATACTATTGGTAGTCTGAAAATAGTTTTTCCTAGTACAATTCTCATATTTTCTGCTATCATATCTAGTTCTTTAGATTGCTCATTAAATCCTGATACCTTAGCTCTATATATTCTTGATCTTTTCCATCTGTGTGATTCTAATACATCTTTTCTAGCTAAGCATATATCTGCTCCACTATCTATGAATATTTTTTGCTTTATCATTTTATTCGGCTTATATTCTATATGGGCTTCTATGTGAATTGCTACCATTTAGTCAGACTCATTCAATCTTCTATTGAGTTCTTCATCTTGTTCGTATTCTTGGATTTCTAATCTCTCTGTCTCATTTCTTATAACTTCTTCTATAAGTATTTCTATCTCTCTTGCTTCAAGTTTATTCTATTTATTTCTTCTCTTATTTTTCCAAGTCTCTTGGTAATCTTATTGTATCTATCATTGTAATATAGACTTCCTGTTTCATTAACTGTTGAAGTTATAATCAGTTTATGTCGAGTATACTCTTCGTATTGTATCCAATAGTCTCTTTCTCTTATCAATACTCTTTTCTGTCTTTCTAGTGTATTCATTTTATTCAGAACTGTCTTCGCTATCTGAATGTTGGTTGATATAACTTACTCTTTCTGCTTCTGATTCTTCATCTGTTTCGCTAACATAAAAATCTTCGTAATCATACCACTTATTATTGTCTTCTTTAATCTGTTGTAAGCTCATTATAAATTGTTCCGTATTTATATATTTTACTCCTGCTTTCTTTAGCTTTGGGTACTTATTTGCATAGTGTCCTTTTTCGTTGCAATTCCAGCATTTACATTCTTTAACTTTTTCTTCTTTAGTTTTAGACTTGTCTGCTTCTATGGGGTTTATATTTCTTCGTCTTCTGAATTTTCTTTTATATCTGAATTTATTTCTTGTATCTTGATTATTTATGTACCTTTTGAATCTCTTTTTCTTATAGTATTTATAATAAGGTCTCTTCTTATATTTCTTATAATTCTTATCTCTGTGGTCTCTTTTATACTTATCCTTGTATTTTCTATGTCTTTTATGCTTTCTATACTTCTTTTCCTTTCTATTATCATCGCATCCAAATATTAATCTTCGTTCAGTAAATCCACATATCTCTCTTAATCCTATTTTCTTATCTTTCTTAATCTTCTGCTGTAATCTGTATTCTTCGCATTTTCTCATTAGGTAGGCTCTAAGTACTCTTATTCTTTCTCCTAAAGTATTTTCCTTTGGTTTTAGTTGAATATATTCTTTTGATATTTCAATATTGTATGGTACTGGTAAATGGTCATAATATAATTGTTGATAAATTACTCCTTCTTCTGGTAGAAATCTAGCTTCGTAAAAGAACTTACTAAAGCTAATCGTATATTCTGGTAACTTATTGATCTTACAACATTTCATATTATTCAAGTTCATTATTATCTCAGTTTTTCTTTCAGCTAGTACATTTTCTCTAGCTACTAACCATTTTTCACCTAAGAATTCTCTTTTTAACAGTAAATCAAATATCATTAACATTGATTTTCAATCTGTCGCATGGCTTAATACTTCTCCTCTTAGCTGATATGCGATTGATTCTATCCAGTATGCTGCTTTTCCGATTAGAGTTTTTGATATTAGATCATACATATAATCTAGGTTTTCTGTCTGAGTACTATTCATTAATGCAATATACATACCTAAGTTCCAATCTGTTATTCTTCTTCCTACTTCTTGTTCATCGTAAACATTATCTAAATCCAGAAAATATCCGTTATAATTTACTCCTTGGGTCATTGATCCTACGAATTCTTTAAATTCAGCTTGTTGTCCTATATGTATATGATCAGGTAATCTTGTATTTCTCCTGGTTATTACTTCCAAATTAGGGTCTATTAAATCTTCCTCCGGATAATCATCTGCATCTTCATTGATTATATTTTCTGATTCTATTTCGGTTTCTATCTGTCCATTGTAATCATCTTCTATATCACTATCTGATTCATCTTCTATTATAGCATTTACTCTTTTCATTTTTTGTAACGCTTCTATTATTTGACTATTTTCTTTTACTATTTCTGTGTTTTAAGAGTTTTCCTCTTCTATGAATTCTACCACTTGCAATTCTTGGTCAGTTTGTTCATTCCTTTCTTCATCAGTACTATTACTCCTTGAAGTATTTTCATCACTTAATTTTATTCTTCGTACTTTCTTTTTTCCTTTTAATTCCTTTAATTGTTCTTTTAGGAACTGTACTTCCTCTCTGAGTTCTAATAGTTCTTGTTTTACTTCTCTCAGCTCTTCCTTTGTTTCTTTTAGTTCTTTCTTGGTTTCTTTTAGCTCTACTTTAGTTTCCTTTAAAAGGGTTTGCGTATTCTTATATTTTCCTTTATATTTTCTATATTTGTCATACCATTCTGCATTATCGCTTGATTTTAAATTTAGATTTTCTAACTTTAATTCACTAATCTGCTGTTCTTGTTTATCTAATCTTAGATTCAGGTATTCATAAGTCATTTTTTCTATTTCTTTTTCAGGTATCTTTACTTCTTTTGGTTTTTCTTCCTTTACAAGTTTTGATCTTATAGGTTCGTATTTATATCTTTCTTTTTCTATAATATCTTTACCATGAGTCTTTAAAAATGTAATCGCACTTGGTTCCATTAGAATTTTCCTTCTTTATTCAGTTTTGTTAATCCGTCTAAGGTTTCTGTTACTTCTTTTGATAATCTGGGTTTCATTTTACTAATATCTACCATGATTGGTACCTTACTTCTTCTCCATGCATCTATTGGCACTAATTCTGGTTTATGGGTAGTCGTTTTAGTAATTGCACTTTCTTTGCTCGTGCTTGCTTCATTATCAGTTTCTATTTGTTTTCCTTTACCTTTTTCTTCTAACAACATATTCAGTTTTTCTAGTATTAATTTAAACGTTGGTATTTCGGATACATTCCATAAGTTAGTTAATTCTTCTCTAATCAATTGTTGTGTCTTGTTCTAGTTTTCTCTTATCTCATCCATTAATAATAGAACGCTTTTCATTTTTTCTTTTAATATAATCTCTTCCCATAATGCTTCTATTTTATCACTTGGGTTAGTCAGGATTGTTTATTCGTTTCTTCCATCCGTTACCCATGTCTATCCATATTTTACTAAACTTTTCGCATTATTTTTCTAATCGTTCTATGTCTTTTTCTAATTTCATTTCTTTTGCGCTATACTCTAGGTATTTTAATTGACTGTATATTTCTCCTGATAAGACCGTCTTTATAGTTTTTAATTTTTGTTTTTTCTTTATTATTTTGAGTTGTATATTCATAGTTTATTTATAAATCTGGTTTTTCCTTGGTCAGTTATCTCTATTCCGTTATTGTTTATCTTATAAGTAATCATAGTTAAAATATCACTTCCTAATAATAATTCATTCAAGCTATCATATTCTATTACTCCTATATTGATCTTATACTCCAGGTCTTGAATCTTGAATCTTAAGTTTATACTTTTAGTAATTATTATTTCTCTTTCATTTTCTGGGTAATTATAAGTCTGTGGTTCTATTATGCTACACCCATTTTCGTTTATCTTACTTATATGTATAAAACTTTTAATTGCTTCAGTATTTATTTATGCTATTCCGTCCATGGTTATCATGTTTTTAAATATAATAACTTTGATTTTTAATCTATTACAGTCTATATTTATTAGATTAATGGTCCTAGGTTCTATTCTGGGTAAACTATTTGATATTTCTCTCGTTATACTCAATCTTGATCCTTTTATCCTTGGAATTAATCTTCGTGAAGGTGTTAATGTTCTGGTCTTAAAGTCCATGAATATTTCTTCTGGTATTGTTATCTTAGAGCTTTCCTTATGCTCAATTTGCTCAAGTATTTCCTTATACATTTTTGGTACTATGATATTCATCTCATGTTGTTTTCTTATATGGTGGTTTCCCGTTAAGGCGTATATCATTTTAGTCTCTATACTTATTACTTTACTTCCTGGTGGCATGTTTATTCCATCTAATTTATAGTATAATGTTAAAGCTAAATCATTATGTTCATCTTTTAACGATACACTAAAGTCTGGTTGTATAGTAAATTTTAATTTCTGATATATTAAATTTCCTTTAATCACTGATATTAATGCATCTTGCAAATTTCCTAGTATTCTATCATCTAATACGTAGATCTGTATTGGTGTGTCAATATTCTTTTGAAAGTATGCTTTTATCGTAAACTCTACTCCTCCAAAGTAAATATTTCTATATTTCTTTGCTTCTTTGGTCGATAATCTTCCTAATTCTCTTTTTATCACCTCATCACTTATCAAATTAATCTTTGTTCTTCCATTCGTACTGGTAGTGTCTATTATATTCTCATGTTTATGGGCAATATATCTTATCTCCTTATTTCTCTCAAATCATTTTGTTTTAAATATCTTTTTTACTGACACTTCATCTCTTTCTTCTTGAATCTTTTGATATGTATCTGGTTTAAAACTTAATGTCTGACTAGTTCCTCCTTCATAAGTATTCATTTGATAATAAAGATCTTTAGGTTCTAGTTTATTTTCCTTATCCATATTTTAGTAAATCGATGTATCGATATTGTTCTTGTATAATATCTTTTAAATCTCTAATTTCATTTTCACTACTAATCTCTTTTGCTAATTTCTGCTCTCTAATTTTTTCAATTTCTTCTTCTTTCTGCCTAATTCTTTCTTCTCTTAGGGCTGATAAATTTCTTAAAAATGTTATCTTTTCTTCCTGTTTATTCATCGTTATATGTTGTTCTAATAACTGCTTTTCCTGTTCTTCAATAATTTTTATTCCTATTCTACAACTTATAATATGTTGATTTATGTCCCTATTATATGTAAGCGGTTTTTCTGCTACTCTTTCTAACTGTACTTTTTGTTCTTGTTGTTGTCTTAATCTATTTTCATCCATAGTGTTCTATCTCCATTCTTAAATCTGATTTTATATTCTCTATTAATTCATTCATCTCATATATCTGAGTATTTAATTCTACTAACCTTTCATATGCTCGCATATTTTCATTAATCACTTGAACAATCTTTTCTAATTGTTTATTAGTATATCCTAATTCCGGCACATTTATGTCGGCTTCTCTTTTTTCTATTATCCACTTATCTTGGGATTCAATTATTATCATATTTTCTTTTCGAATATCTAATAACGATTTTTTAATCTTTCTAGACTTCCATAAAATATGATTTAACATTCCAACTTGTCTAAACGATGGATGTGTTTTCATTTTTCAAACGCTTGTTCTAATTTCAAGCTCTGATACCAAATTCTGTACGGGCTGTACGGCGGATCTTTTCATCATCTAATTATTATTATTATTATTAAGCTCTTAAAAAAAAGAAGCAACGTATGCTTGACATTTAGTCGACATTTACCTCTCTCCCAAATCTTCCGGTACGGGAAAAGAGCGTGAATTTCACATGTGGTTGATGGTTACAGTTTTATTCATTATAGCAGTAGAATAATAAAATTATTTTCATTAAAATTATAAAGTAACTAAAGTATTCATTATAACAGTAAAGACAATTTTTTGTCACATTAAAAATACAGAAAATTAGTTGCTCACTTACATGATATTTAGTAATAATGATTTTATCCGTTATATATAATCGGTAATGTCATACTATAATTTTATCACATAGCAATAAAGTTACTTTAATGGTAGATTTTATTGTTTTAGACTTTTAGTGGATAAGTTTAATAACTTTACTGTTATATTGGAAAAATTTAGTTATTTTTATATCACAAACTAGTGAAATCTATCCGCGCTTTGCGCGGATTGACTTTTGAATATTAAGTTTCTTAGTTTATTTTAAAATATTCAAGTTTTAACCAATTATATTATTAACATTTAATTAATATAGTTTTCTATGATTTTTCAATACTGAAAGAGTCTTCCGTCTTCTTAATAAACTTGTATAATCTATGTTATTGTTGTAGTGCATAAAAACATATTGCAGAATATGAAGATATATATATATATATATATATTATTATTCATTAATTATTCAGTTTAATTTGAAAATATGGGGGAAAAAACTAATATAGTTTGAAATATAATAAAAGCAAAAATAACTACGTTTAGTCACCCCCTCTAATGGATCTATTATTCTCTTCGCGAGTGAGTAGGTGGGTACACTGAACACCAATTTTGTAAAGAATGAATCTTGTGTCTAGCTCAACCTCAAAAGCTAGCTTGTAGGGTGAAGATTGTCCAAGTCCATATAAGGAGTCCACATTCCCATTTCATATCCGATGTAGGACTATTAACAAATTTCTATCTTAAATTGGAGAACAAATTATCAAGAGTATAAAAACATACAAAATTAGGAATTAATTTAACATTTATTGTTTTTGGATCATGAAATATTTAAATCCTAATTTTAATCTGGAGCCTATCTTTCTGTAATCACTTGCTTCTTTTTAAGTTTTTGTTTTACCATAAGGTTTTGGTCCCTATGATAAGATAATATTAATCTCCCTTGGGGAGTCTTTCTCATTAATACCAATATATATAGTGTACAATAGAAAATTCTAATACAAGGAGAATCCTAGTTTATCATAATTATACATCACTAAATATTTACACAATATATATGATATATTCTAATTATGAGTAGAGATTATTGTACATGTTTACACACCCTCTCAGTCGGAGCGCGAGGAGACCGAACACTGAGACTGGATCTGAAGTCAAAGAACAACTGTTTTGAAAGGCCCTTCGTGAAGATTCCGCGTACTGATATGAAGAAGGCACATGCAATACCCTAACATGTCCGAGAGCAACCTTCTCACGAACAAAATGGATGTCCATCTCAATATGCTTGGTTCACTGATGCTGAACCAGATTGTGAGATAGGTATATGGAGGATATGTTATCACAGTATACCAGAGACGCTTTACGTAAAGGACACTGAAGCTCCAAAATAAGGTTTCAGAGCCAACAGATCTCAGCAACAACATTAGCAACTCCTCTATACTCAACTTCTGCACTCGAACGGGATAACATGGCTTGCCGCTTGATAGACCAAGATATGAGATTATCTCCCAAAAACACACTATATCCGGATGTAGAGTGACGTGTGTCTGAATAGCCTACCCAATCTGCATCTATGTATGATAATAACATGTTCGGTGCGGAGGGGTATATGTGTAGTCCATAATCAAGTGTGCCCTTAACATATCGAATGATACGTTTAAGGGCAGTAAAATGAGGCTCCTTGGGGGCATGCATAAACAAGCATTCCTACTGAACAACATAAGCAATGTCAGGCCTGGTGAAAATGAAATACTGAAGTGCACCTGCGAGACTCCTATACAGAGTAGGATCAGTCACTGGATTACCATCCATGGCACTAAGTTTGGATTTAGAATCAACTGAAGTGGATATGATTTTGCAATTGTCCATCTTAGCTTTGTGCACGATCTTCTCTGCATACTTACGCTGGCAAAAAACCATATAGTCTGCAGATCTAGTCACTGAGATGCCCAAAAAATAACTCAACTTCCCCAAATTAGTCATAACAAATTCAGATTTGAGCAGTGCAATAATCTTATTTTTTAACACAGCGGTAGAGGCAGTAAGACCAATGTCATCCACATATAACAATAAATAAGCAATATCACGGCCTCTATGGAAAGTGAAAAGAGAGTTATCACATTTGTTGCATGTAAACCCAATACGCATAATGAACTGTGCAAAATGATCATACCACGCTCTAAGGGCCTGTTTTAAACCATAAAGTGACTTACAGAGACGGCATACATACTGAGGGGCTGCTAGATAGACAAATCCTGGCGGCTGGTGCATGTAAACAGTTTCTCTTAAATCTCCATGAAGAAAAGCATTTTCACATCAAGCTGATGAATCGGCCAATGCTTTCCCATAGCAATGCTTAGATCTATGCGAATGGTAGCCGGTTTAATAACCGGACTGAATGTCTCACCGCAATCAATGCCCTCCTATTGGTTAGTACCATTTGCCATAAGCCTTGCCTTATATCTTTCTAAGTCACCACTATCCTTATACTTGTGACAAAAAGCCACATGCAACGGATCACATTCACCCTCTCCGGTCGAGGAACCAAGTCCCAAGTATGTTGTTTTGTTAAAACATTAAACTCCTCACACATGACCGCATTCCAATTCGGGTCCATTTTGGCTAATTTTGGGCTTTTGGGAATAGGGGAAAATTGTTTGGGTGTACAGGTTAAATTGGACTTTGGGTTTGAAAATTCCCTGTTGGGCACGGGTTTCCATACGGTGTGATTGTGATGGCTGGGTAAGGGAGGGGGTTGACTGGTCGGTTGTACTGGGTGGGGTCAGAATCATTTTGGTGTAGTTGTCGGTATCGGGACTGGGTGTTTGCCGAGGGTGGTGGTTTGGTGGGCCAGAACAGTGACGATTTGTGGGTCTGGAGTCGATTGGGGTGGGTCGATTGCGGTGTCTGTATATGGGTTGGGTCTTGTCGCCATTTTCTGTATGTCAAAACTGGCGGAGGAAGGTATGGTGGGGTACAATATTCGTGGTGGAGTCGGTTCGGTAATGGGGTTGGCTGGATGGTTGTTGATGAACAAACTGATTTTGTCTTGGTGGTGAGACTGCAGGGACGACACAGTTGATGGGACAGTGACCGGTGGAGCGGTGAAGACTGGTGGCCGATTGCTGGTAGTGGTGGCAATCGACGGTGATTGTGACAGATTTTACACTGGTGGCAGGGACGCCGATGATAAGTTTTGGTAGGTGGCAGAGGGTGGTTGTGATGATGCGGTGGTACTTGGATGGCACAGTTCCCGAAGGGTGACGGGAGAGAGGTTTGGCTCTTCTAGAAAGTCGTAATCTGGTTTTCAAAATTTTTGGATGTTCAAAAATGGGAATGTTGTCTCGTCAAAGGTGACGTGATGAGAGACGTGAATTTGACGAGTGGACAGGTCATAACACAGATAACCTCTATGATTCGACGAAAAATCCTAAGAAAACACACGGAGTGGTGCAGGGGGCTAATTTGTGAGAGGCGGTGGAAGTGAGATTAGGATAACATAGGCAACCGAATATCTGAAGGTGATCATATGATGGAATTCTATGGTGTAAGATATTACGGATGTATTCTACCATTTTGACCGCATATAAACAAAAAGAGGGCGGAAGAGAGACATGAAACAGAAAAGTGTGAATCATGTTATTTATTGTTCGGATGATATGCTCGGCTTTGCCATTTTGAGGGGACGTGTGAGGACACGAAAACCGAAAGACCATGTCATTATTTTTGCAAATTTTTTGAAATGCGGAATTATTAAATTCACGGCCATTGTCACATTGGAAATTTTTTATGGCTCGTTCAAATTGCGTTTTAATAAAAGTGCAAAATTCAAGAAATTTGGCAAAGATTTCTGACTTGAATTTTAGTGGGTAAATCCAAATAAAGTGAGAGTAATCATCTAACAATACGAGATAATATTTATGACCCAAGGAGCTAGTGATGGGGGAGGTCCACAAGTTAGCATGAATAATATCAAAAGGAGCAAACGTAATACTAACAGAAGAATTAAACGGAAGGCGAACATGTTTGCCTAATTGACAAGAGACGCAATTTGGGGCAAGTTTCCCATTACAATGAATAAAATTATTGCTTCTAAGAAAATTAAAAATAGGAGCTCCTGGGTGGCCAAGCCTATTGTGCCAAAATGATGGAGACAGAGCAGCTAGGATGGTGTGTGAGCGGGAACTGGCAACGGACGAGGGTGTGAATGGATATAGGTCCCCTGTGCTATTGCCTCTCGTAAGAGGTGTCCCCGTACGTAGATCTTTCACAGTAAAACCAAAAGGATCAAAATCAACAGACACGGAATTGTTACGAGTAAATTTCCTAATAAAGATTAAATTTTTGATGATGTGTGGGGCATACAGGACGTTATTTAGGGAGAATGGTGGGTGACGTGGCTGAGTCTGGGCGTTACCATAGCCCTGAATTGGAATGCGGTGACCATTGCCAACTGTAATAAATTGAGGAGACTTTAAACGAAACAGTTGAGAGAGATTACATGCAGACCGGGTGAGGTGAGATGTGGCTCCCGAGTCCATGTACCAATTTTCATCGGGCTGCTACAAATTCAAACTGCTGAACGCCTGAACCAGATCAGATGGGGTCAGACTAGTGGGCTGCTGCGGGAATGGGGCCTGGGCTACGTGGGCTTGGTGATGTGGGTAGTGGGCTGGGCAGTAACCTGGGACTGGACCCAGTACGACGAAAGGGTTACTGGGCTAGAGAGTATCTTGGGTAGGTGGCCCAGTGTTGATGTTGGACATTAGTTGCTGGGTCGGCCCACGAGGCTGGTTAGTTGGGCTGTTGTGGCTACTGACTGCTTTGCTGACCCCTGCCCTTACTGCGCCCTTTGCCGCCACGTCCACTTTCGCGACCCCTGCCACCCTTGCCGCCGCAGTTCTGTCGTGGCTGACTGTTCTCCTGCAGTGGCGGCTGGCTGGCGGCGGTGTGATTTTGCGTTAGCGTTTCAACCGCTAATGCCTTTTGGTTGTGCTCGTCTTGCTTTGCACTTCGGGTTTCCTCCAACAGTAATTGCGAGCGAGATTTTTTAAAACTGGGTAGAGGGTCAGCCTGCTGTATCATCGTGGCCAGAGTGTCATACTCACCCTTTGGTAGGCATGCAACCAATTGTAAAACGATATTTGTTTCGGAAACATGAGTACAAACGTTGGACAATTGGTCTGCCACCAGTTTCAACTGCTTGCAATACTCAGACATATTAGAAAATTCTTGAAGACGGGTGTTGTTGAACTGCTCTTCCAAGTACACTGCATGAGTGTTCTTGTTGTCTTGAAATATTTCTTCCAAACGTGTCCATAGCTCACGGGCTGAGGCACCCGTTTTCATGATCGTGTAGAGTAAATCCTTAGATATTATGCCATATATCCACTGTTTGACGACGGCATCGAGGCGACGCCATGTTGTGTCGTCGATTTCGGGAGGGCGAGGGACGGAGTCGTCGATATGGTCAAGCACATGGTATACACATGCGTGAATGCGAAATAGTTCCACCCATGACCAATAGTGGACATCTTCCTGATCAAGAATCACTGGAACAAAGTTCTTGATCTTAGTAACGGCAAGGGCCGGATGGAAAGATGGTGTGGAGAGTTTTGTGGGAGGTGTTTGGATGACGACTGGGGTAGAAGCGAAAGCGTCAGAAGATGTGGGAGTAGCCATAGGATGCATTTGGGTAGTGGAGAGACACAAGAAGAGGAGAAAAAAACCGAGAGGGGGGGGAGGTAACCGACTGCCGTAATTTCGAAAGTAACTCTAGGTTTTTAGGGTTTTGGCTCTTGATACCATGTAAGATAGTATTAATATCCCTTGGGGAGTCTTTCTCATTAATACCAATAAATATAGTGTAGAATATAGAACCCTAATACAAGGAGAATCCTAGTTTACTATAATTATACACCATTAAATATTTACACAATATATGTGTATTATGGGTAGGGATTATTTTACACGTTTACACCTATAATTACACATAATGTAAATTGTGTTTGGTAGATGATTTTAGAGTGTAACAATGAAGATACATCTTTTAAAATGATCATTAGAAAAATTAATATTTTGTGAAAGACCACCTGATAATCTTTCATGAACACCATATATTTTGATTGATCACCAAAATAGTTATTAAGTACAGGGATGAGCAGACAAATAAATAAACATAAGAATATGAGGAACTTAAATAAATGCATAACTTAATATGAGCTAAATCTAGATATGGGAAATTTTAGTGATCTAATTATTGACTAACTAAACTTTCACTTCAATTTTCTTTTGTTCCTCATTTCCATTTCCCTCTTTTCCATATATAATTATAAGAATAAAAAAGATTTCAATCTTCGTCAACCAAAAGAAAAAGATAAGAAACTTTTCTTAGCAGACAAACACCTTCTTTACTATCTTAATTGTTGTAGAAATATGAACAAAACAATCTTTGGACCTCCGATGTAAACTAAAACATAAAATGAAGAAATGATTACATATAATTTTTATTTGCCAAAGAAAATATTAAAGAGCCTAAATAATTATAGCAATTGGGTAAAGCTAATGCAAAAAAGAACTCATTTAGTTTCTCAAGTTGAAATTAGCTTTGGAACAAAATATACTTCAAGAGTCCTCTAAACTATTTTGTTTATCTTTAAGATTCCTCTAAATCAACTTTTATTTTATCTTTATACCATAAGACAATTCTTCTATTTTGAAATCATAATTTCAAACTCCTCTTTTAGCAGAAGTTCATCCTTTTAGCAGAAGTACATATAGTTAAAAACTAAGTTCATTTACATCAATCAAAGAAATATACATGTTCTATAGCTAATTTTCCATTTCACAGCAAATTCTAGGCAAATCATCATTTCTAGATTTTGCCTCTATCTTTTGGATCATTAAGTTTCAAAGTAGTCTTCAAAGTTATATTGTGTCAATTTCTAAACAAATCTAATCAAATTCTTGGATAAATCTAATTAAAAAAAATGTATGCATTGTAAAAAAAAAAATTAATAGGAGTATACGAAAATTTATGAATTTAGAGAGTGCATATAATTACCTTAAAAGAAATAGATTAAATGTTGAGATAAATACCACCAAGTGTACCAATCTCTTTGATGTTGATGACATAGCACGAATCACCAAAATTTATCAGATATTGAGTAAGTATTGAGGAAGATATTACCTAGAACTATGAGGGCTAATGTGTAAATATTAAAACTTAGTTAGTTTGTTTGTTATAAGATATTTAATGAAGTGGTTAGTTTGTTAGATGTAGTTAGTGACTGTATAAAACTTTATGTACAAAGCATTATATTCATTCAATGAATTGAAAATCTTTTCTCTTCCATCTCTCCTCTCATCTTTACGATTTCTTAACCTTCATTTCCTCCATTAATGGAGTAATTTCTTCATGGTATCAGAGCGGGATCATCACTAGAGTGATTGATTGATCCTAAATTGAAGGTTCACATCAACAATTGAGAGGAACAACAATGTAAATCGATAATTCAACTCCAGAAACCCTAAGTCACAATCATTCACTGTACATGAGTTCAATCGATAAATCTGGTGCGATTTTGATTGCTTTACAATTAATAGGTGTAGAAAATTACTCAATCTGGAGTCGCGCAATGAGAATTGCAATCCTAGGTCGAAACAAGCTAGACTTCATTGATGGAACTTGTAGAAAGGAGAATTATGGCCCTAATCTTACTGATCTATGGGGAAGATGTAATGCTATTGTATTTTCGTGGATAATAAATTGTGTATCAAAGGATTTGTTTAGTGGAATAGTATATTCAAGTGATGCGGCAGAGGTGTGGAGTGATCTTGAGGAGAGATTCGATAAGGTGGATGGATTTTGCACATATCAATTGCATAAGGAGATTGCAACAATTCATTAAGGTACCGGTACAATTTCTGTCTATTTTCAAAATTGAGAGTACTTTGATTTGATAGCATAATACCATTCCCTAGCTGTGAATATCCTAAGACTCGAGAGTATGTGAAGTTCATGAATGGATTAAAGTTATTTCAGTTTTTAATGGGATTGAATGATACATATGAACACGCTAGGGCACAAATCCTTATGATGACTCATCTTCCTACTATCAAATCTTATTCAATGTTAATTGAGAGGAAAAATTAGAGGAACATGATCAATAATAAATATATAAGTAATATTAGTGAGTTGACTGCATTGTTGTCCTTAAGTAATGGTTCAATACAGAAAAAAAGGGAAGAACTTTAATCTTTACTATGATCCAAATGCTAAATGTGACTATTGCAAGTTAAAGGGACACACTATGAAATAATGCTTTAGGCTTATAGGATATCCTCCAAACTACAAGTTTAAGAAGAAAGATCCTTATCAAGGCGACAATCAAAACTCATATCAGGGCAACAATCATAACAACTATCAAGGCAACAGTCAGAATTATTACAAACAGAACAATTACCAGAAAATAGTTTTCCTAAAAAAGAATACAAAGGAAATACTCACACTGCCAATAATGTTGTGACACAACATGATGAACCAAGCACTTCTGATGCCTCAGTCAACAATTTAAGGAGTCTTGAACAAGAAACAAACAAATTTTGTCTTGGTAAAGGTTACAACACAGAACAATATGAGTAGATAGTCAACAATTTAAGGAGTCTTGAACAAGAAACAAATAAATTTTGTCTTGGTAAAGGTTACAACACAGAACAATATGAGTAGATAGTGAACATTCTCAATCAAGAAGCAGGGCCATCTGACTAAAATGATGCATCTATTTCAGCTAATGTTGCAGGTACTATCATTGCTCTTATGGTTAATAAGGAACAAGATGTTTGGGTTGTTGACTCTGGAGCTACAAATCACATGACCTCTAAATTCAGTATTTTTACTAGTCTACAAAAAGTAGATAGTAATCACAAGAAAGTTCATCTACCTAATGGTGATACCACTCCTATCTCTCATATAGGTTCATGTTCCATATTTGATAACTTTATTCTAAAAAATGTGTTGTTTATCCCAGAGTTTAAATTCAATCTGTTATCTATGTCATAATCACCAAAGACTTACTATGTTTTGTGTCTTTCTTTCCTGACTTTCTTGTATTTCAGGACCTCTACACTGGACAGGTGAAGAAGATTGGTGGAGAGTCTGGTGGTATCTACCTTCATTACTACTTAAAGCACCATAGCAAACTTTGTTGATGTTCCAACCACTACTAACATCATTTCTTCTGCTATTCCAATTGTTGATATCTCTCTATGGCACAAGAGACTCGGTCACGCTTCTTCAAAAGTCTTAACACATCTATTATCTTTACATGTCAATTCTTGTATCCAAGAAGTTCATAATTGCAATGTATGTCCTCTTGCTAAACAAACTAGACTCCCATTTCCTGTCAGTTTGTCTAGGTCTACTAAGCCATTCGATCTACTTCATTGTGATGTTTGGGGTCCATATAGAGTTACCACATATGATGGTAATATGTTCTTTATCACTATTATTTATGTCTGTTCTAGGATGGTATGAATTTTCTTAATAAAATTCACGAGTGATGTTCTTGTCATTTTACAGAATTTTTTTATTTATGGCTCAATTTGATACCTCTATTAAAATCATAAAATCGACAATGGCATAGAATTTGTCAATAATGAGTGCAATATTATTTTCACTTCTCATGGTATTATTCATCAAAGAACCATATACATACTCATCAAATGAATGGGGTTGCTGAGAGAAAACACATGCACCTTCTTGAAGTAGCAATGGCCATTAGATTTCGAGGACATATACCCTAGAGATTCTGGGGTCATTGTGTTTTATCTGCTGCTTATCTAATCAACAGACTACCTACATCTATTTTGAGTGAAAAATCCCCTTATGAGATATTCCATAAAGAGAAGCCCTCTCTGACTCACTTAAGGGTTATAAGATGTCTTTGCTTCATAGTTCAATTACCTAGAGGTAATAAGTTTCATCCTAGGAGTGTAGCAGCTGCTCTTATGGGGTATAGTACCACTACAAAAGGGTATATCTTGTATGATTTGAAGAATATATCCTTCTTTATAAGTAGAAGTGTTCAGTTTAGGGAGCATATATTTCCATTTGATACTGATTCTAATGAATATTGTAGAATGTTTATGACTGTTGATGCTATATTAGAAGATCATTCTACAATCAATGTTGTTCAACCTGATGCTTTTGAGAGTACAACTCTTGCACCACCATCTCATATGCTTACACCACCACCTGCTGCTCCTCCACATGATTTACCACCCCCTCTTGTGGTGACTACTACTGAAATTCCAACAAGGTAATCCACCAGAGAAAGAAGAGCTCCTACTTGGCAGAAGGACTATGTTATTAATGTTGTTTCTTCTATTGACAGCAAATATGTCCCATATTCTATTGCCAAGTCTATTGGTTATGATCATCTTTCTACTTCCAATCAGGCTTATCTTACATCCTCATCATCTGAAATTAAACATGCTACTTTTGAAGAAGCCATCCAAGACCCTAGACGGGTCAAAGCTATGGAGGCTGAAATATTGACTTTAGAAGAGAACAAGACTTGGGTTGTGGTCTCTCTTCCTGAAGAAAAAATTGTAATTGGGCGCAAGTGGGTATTCAAGATCAAGTATCAATCAAATGAAACTATAGAGAGGTTTAAGGCTAGGCTAGTAGCCAAAGGCTTTAATTAAAGGGAATGTCTTGACTATTAGAAAATATTTTCTCCTGTATTCAAGATGCTAATAGTGAGATCAGTACTTACTATTGCTGCTGCTAAAAAGTAGCATGTACACCAAATGGATGTGTACAATGTCTTTCTTCAAGGAGATCTTCATGATGAAGTTTATATGTCTCTTCCACAAGGCTTTCAACTACCTTCTGGATTTGATGTGCAGGGGGAGAAACATGTATGCAAGCTCAGCAAATCCCTTTATGGGTTGAAGCAAGCACCTAGGGAATTGAATATGAAGTTTACTGAAGCATTGATTAATCTTGGATTTGTTCAGAGTCAACTGGATTATTCTTTATTTATCAAGAAGACCGGTTTATCTATTATCATTCTTCTTATGTATGTTGATGATTTGTTGATTACATGAAGTGATAATTGAGTTGATTACTCACACTAAGGAAGTTTTACAAATGACATTCAATATCAAAGATTTGGGAGAACTCAAGTTTTTCATGGGGATAGAATTTACCAGATCAGAGAAGGGAATACTCATGCATCAAATGAAGTACACTCTGGAGATTGTCTCTGAAGCTAAACTGGGAGCTGCAAAACCAATCTACACATATTTAGATCCTAATGTCAAGCTTACTACTAAGGAATATGATGAAGTAACTGGACTTTCAGGGGGAGATACATTATTAGAAGATGCTGGATTATATAAGAGACTGGTGGAAAAGCTGCTCTATTTGACAGTGACAACTTCCAGCAGTTCAAACATTGAGTCAGTGCTTACAAGAACCAAAGAGATCACATTTGTATGCTATTATGAGAGTAGTGAGATATATAAAAGATCAGCATGGTTTGGGAATTCTTCTAGACAATTGCTATCTAAGAGAATTACAATCTTTTGTGATGCTGATTAGGTTGCATGCCCAAACATAAGAAGATATGTATCTGTTTTTTTATAAAGTTTGGAGACTCACTGATATCATGGAAATCAAAGAAATAAGGAGGTGTATCAAGGAGCTCAGCTGAAGCTGAGTATAGAAGTCTGGCAAACTCAGTTGCAGAAGTAGTTTGGATACATGAACTTTTCAAGGAACTGGAAGTTGAGATTGAGATACCTATTCCAATATATCGTGACAACAAATCAGCATTGCAAATAGCTGCAAATTCTATATTCTACGAAAGAACAAAACATATAAAATTGGACTGCCATTTTATCAGAGAGAGTATACAAAAGGGACTGACATTGACAAGATATTTGAACACAAGAGAACAAGCTCCAGACATTCTTACAAAGGGATTGGCAAGACCACAACATGAGTACTTGTGTTCCAAGATGGGAGTGCTAAACATATTTGTACCTCTCAGCTTGAGGGGGAGTATTGAGGAAGATATTACCTAGAACTATGGGAGCTAATATGTAAATATTAGAACTTAGTTAGTTAGTTTGTTATAAGATATTTAATGAAGTTGTTAGTTTGTTAGATGTAGTTAATAAGTGTATAAAGCTTCATGTACAAAGCATTGTATTAATTCTAAAGGAATATAATCCCTTGATTATTTTCATTAACGAAGAGGTGTATATATACAATCTCTAAATATGAAAAATCATATTCCTACTATACTACTAATATCATAATTACAATTGTACAAGAATTCTATAAACTATGGTAACCTAAATATTGTTGGTTTGGTATACCGTGTAAATACACATATATACATGGGTTTTGTCACACCCCCACAGTCATAGCGGGCGGTTGTCATACGCTAAGAATATCCCAAAAATCTTCAAACAGAACCAAGGGAAGACCCTTAGTAAAAATGTCAGCAATTTGGTACCTTGAAAGGACATGCAAGACATGTACTTATCCACGAGCTACCTTTTCTCGAATAAAGTGAATATCTATCTCGATATGTTTAGTGCGCTGAGATCAGATTCCCAAAGAGATAGACTGCATTGACATTATCACAGTAAACCAAGATAGCTTTCTGAATTAAAAAAATGTAGCTCTAATAGAATATTATGTAGCCAACATGACTTAGACACCACATTGGCTACCCCTCGATACTCGGCCTCCGCACTAGATCGCGATAAAGTAGCTGTCATTTCGCTGACCAAGAACCCAAGTTGTCACCCAAAAACATACAATAACCAGAGGTCGAACGTCTGGTATCTGGACATCCAACCAAATCAGCATCTGTATAAGACACCAAAGTAGAGACGGAGGATAAATATAAATGCAAACCATAATCAAGTGTGCCTTATATGTATCGTATAATACGTTTGAGCGCATGTATGTGCTCAACCCTCAGATCATGCATGAATAAACACACCTGCTGGACTACATAAGTAATATCTGGTCTCGTAAAGGTAAGATATTAAAGAGCCCCTGCAATACTGTGATAGTGGGTGGGATCCTCGTTTGGTGTGCTAGTATGAGCACTCAGCTTTGGTTTGGTATCAACCGGAGTAGCCGAGGACTTACAAGATGACTTGCCAACTCTCTCAATGATCTCGGCTGCATACTTTTTCTGTGATAAATATAGACCACCTCCATGACGAATGATAACGATACCTAAAAAGTAGCTCAAGGGTCCCAAGTCTTTCATAACAAACTCTGAACTCAGAAGGGTCATAATATACTTGCACAGATTATCAGAAGAGACAGTCAAAATAATATCATTCACATGTAACAAAATGTATGCCAGAGAAGTACCACGTCGATAGATGAACAGAGAGTGATCAAACATTCTGTGAGAAACTCGATAGTGGACCCAAAATCTGCAAACCTCTTATACTAAGCCGTGGGGCCTGCTTAATCCCATACAAGGACTTTTTCAGCAAACAGACATGATGAGGATAATTGGGGTCCCTAAATCCCAAGGGCTGAAGCATGTAGATTGTCTCCTTAAGATCACCGTGTAAGAAATTATTTTTCACATCCAGCTGATAAATGGGCCATGCTTTTGAGAGAGATAGACTGAGAACAGTGCGAATGGTAGTCGGTTTGACCACCGAACTAAATGTCTCTCCATAATCCACACTAACATGTTGATTTTTACCATCACCTACAAGACGGGCCTTATGCCTCTCAAAAAATCGTCAGAATTTTCTTTATGAGTGAAAATCCACATTGAATGAATAATATTGACACCAAGAGGACGGGGCACCAACTCCCACGTCTTATTTTCAATAAGATCATTATATTCATCATCCATGGCCATTTACTAATTCGGGTCATGAAGGGCAGACAATGGATTACGTGGTAGGGGTGATTTCGTGACATTATAATTTAGATTAAAATGTCGTTTAGGTTTAAAGCTACCCCGTTGGCTATGAGTAACAGACCCTTGACTCAAAATAGTAGGGGTTGGAGATTGCTGTGGGTCTGGTGTGGACTGGCCAACAGGCAGTGGGCCTACTGGCCGAGACAACAAACGAGGAGCAGAATTTATTGGGCCAGCAGGCAGTGGGCCTGCTGGCTGAGAATCCGACATGGGACATGGACTAATAACTGGAAATGGTGTTGGGCCAGCAGGTAGTGGGCCTGTTGGCCGAGAAACAGAAGCAGTATTTTGACCATTTGGGCCAGTAGGAAGTGGGTCTGCTGGCAGAATCGGATCACTGATCTGTTGGGCTAGGTGATGTATGACGTACGGTGAAAGTCCATCATCCAAAAAATTATAAGTACTAGACACTGATTTAGACAATTTAGCAAACGGAATTTGGGTTTCATAAAAAATAACATGACGACTAATTATGATTTTATTCGAAGATAAATCAAAATATTTATAACCACAATGATTAGACAGATAACTCAAAAATACACAGGCGGTAGAACGAACTTGAAGTTTGTTAATTGTAGTTGACGAAAAAAGTGGATAACACAAATACCCAAACACCCTAAGATGAGAATAATAGGTGCCTTTATGATAAAGAATTTTAAGGGGTGATTGATATGCTAAACCTTTGCTATGCAGTATGTTAAGAAGATAAGTAGTCATTTACAAAACATGATGCCAAAAAGAAGGAGGTAATGAAGTATGGGCTAGTAAGGTTCGGACAATATTATTAATGGTACGAATTTTTCTTTCAGCCTTCCCATTTTGCGAGGACGTATGAGGACAAGAAAACCGAAAAGATATGCCATTAGTTTCACAAAATTACCGAAATGACCCATTATCATATTCTCTACCATTATCACATTGATTGTTTTTAATTTCTCGTTCAAATTGGGTACAGATTAATGCTCTAAATTTTAAGAAAGTGGAAAAAACTTGAGACTTGTTAGACAAAGGAAAGATCCACAAAAAATTAGAATAATCATCCAAGAATAACACATAATAACGATGGCTCAAAGATCTCAAAACGGGAGATGTCCATAAATCACTATGAATAATGTCAAAAGGCATCAATGTATTAGAATTAGAGGCTACAAACGGTAATCGAATATGTTTCCCTAGCGGACAAGAAGGACAAATATGAGTACTACGCGTACTCTTACAATCAATAAATTTAATATTTTTAAGAGAATAAATAATAGACGCCCCTGGATGACCTAAATGAGCATGCCACAAGGAAGGAGTGAGAGCGGCAAACATTGATGGTGTGGCTTAACTCGTGGAAATAGTGGTGGTAGTGATTGCATAAAACTCTGACTGACTATTACATCTCATTAGAGGTATCCCCGTCATGAAATCCTTCACAGAAAATCCAAATGGGTCAAAGTTAACAGAAACCTAATTAGCAGTTGTGAATTTTCGGACCGACACCAAATTTTTAATTAAGTGGGAATAAATGCCATTTTTTAGTATGAGAGGTGGATGTGGGGGAAGGGGGGCACATTTGTGTGACCATAACCACGAATTGGAATATAATTGACACTACCAACAATTATGCCACAATTTTTGCTCAAATTGGAATAAGACGAGAGATTACCTGGTGCAGACGTCATATGAGAAGTGGTGTCAGTGTCCATGTACCAATTTGCGTCCGAGGGATTTAATCCAAGTATATGCATTCGCGGCCTCAATATCCATAGGTGTCGGACCAGAAACTAGGCCCGCAGCAGTGAAGGCCTGCTGAGGCCGAGGCCCAAGCAGGCCAGCATGTTGCCAAGGCCCACCGCCGCTCGAGATAGAATCCGAACCGCAAATTGGGCCTCACGCCACCGCCCAATTCACTGGAAATCCTGGAAAATAAGAAAAAACCGAGTTGGGCCACTGGCCCAGCAGCCCCACGACCACTGTGTATTGGCCTAAGGCTTTGGCCAGTGGTGCTGTGGCCTAGCCGGCCCACCGCCACCATGTCCGCCACTGCTCTGACCACCGCCACGGCCCCCGCCACCGCAGCGGTTCTTGCTATCATTTTTCTGATTTTGACGCATTTTTTCGCCACCGTTGTTACGATTTTGGCTAGAATTATCCGAGAATGAGTGAGGGTCATCAGACGTGGTCATCATGACGGAATTAGCTCCGATAGCCGCCTTCTTAACCAAGCCAGCCTCTTCTAATGTGAGCATGGAACGGGCCTAGTAGAACCGTGGAAGTGCATTACTCTGACAAAGAAGAATCCTAACGCCATTATAAGTCTTGGATAGGCGTGCAACCATTTAAAGAAAAAGACGATCATTGGTGACGGGCGCATCAATGTTCTTGAGTTGATCCGCCAATTCCTTCAGCCGTTTACAATAGACTGAGATATTAAAAAGTTCCTCCATATTGACATGGGAAAATTCCTACTCAAGAGTGACGACACATGAATTTTTGTTATCTTGGAATATATCACGCACTCTATTCCAAGTTTCTATCGCCGTGACATTGGATTTAATAATCGTCTGTAAAAGGTCCGTAGAGATAGTAGAATATATCCACTGGAGTACGAAAGCATCAAGAATCGTCCATAACGCAGGGTCATCATCGGCGGTAGGCACCTTCTCCTTGCTTGTATCCGCGGGAATGATGTGATAAAGGACTTGATGCGAGCGTGCGTGAACTTTGAATAATTCCGCCCACGTCGTGTATTGTACATTTTCCATCTCAAGAACGATAGAGATATGGGTCTTGATGTTGGAAATTGTAAGGGCATGATGAAACGTGTTCTTTGAGGTAGACATGATGAAAGAACAAAAGGAGAATGAGGAATTCGGAAGAAAAAATTGGGAGAGAAAAAAAAATTGGTCGTAGGCCTGCTTCTCGGTTTCCGAGAATGAAAAGGTTGCAGAAGGTGTTTGGGAGAAGGTATTTTTTGCCATAGACTTCTAATACAATGAAAGAATATAATCCCTTGATATTTTCATTAATGAAGAGGTAATCTCTAAATATGAAAAATCATATTCCTAATATACTACTAATATCATAATTACACTTGTACAAAAATTCTACAAATTATGGTAAGTAACATAAATATTGTTAGTTTGGTATACCGTGTATATACACGGGTTCTGTCACATTCAATGAATTGAAAATCTTTTCTCTTCCATCTCTCTCTCATCTTTACGATTGCTTAACCTTCATTTCCTCCATTAATGGAGTAATTTCTCCAGTAAGAAATAATTATGGGACGTAAAATTGGAAGCTTTTCAACCAAAACGTTGGCAAATAATGTTATCAAATCTTTTGCTACAAAGAAATGAGTCAATTTGAATTTGCTGGCAAAATAACACATAGTACAAAGTAACATATGAATCAAGATAAAATATTCACTAACACATGAATTTCACAAGATAAATTGTTACTATATAAAGTAAAAAATAAATACTGTGGATCTCATGTTGGAGAATTTTCTAATGCAGCTAAAATGGATGACTCATATATGAATAGTTCGGCAGTATGAGGCATAAGTTAGTTCTTTGTATTTTAATCTCCCATCTTAATTAGCTCATTATACTACACATTAAGAAAAATTAATGAAAGGGAAGGGAGAAAAACAAATAACGTCTTTCATCTTCTACTTTTTGCACGTTACTACACATTAATAAAAAGGGAGAATCATTTTATTTTAGCGGGGGAAATTAAATGGGAAGGTGAAAGATTTTTTATAACTGCTGTGGTAAAAATATTATTGAGATATGATGAAATATATTAAGTAGGATAATAAAAGATAGATATAAATACATAAGTAAGAGAGTTACGTGAGTGATTTTAAAGTTTTTTTAATAGAGCAAATAAATGGAAAAAATGTTAAATTTAAGAAAAAAGATAAATATCAATAGAGACATAGAGAGGTGTTAGGTCAACTTGTCTAAATTTAGCATTATATTATATATTAATGATTAATTGATAATTGATAATTGATAATCAATAATTGATATTAATATTAATATTGATATCGATGATTAGTTATGTTGGACTTTACTAAGGTATCATCAGTAAAATTCAATTATTTTAATAAGATAAAAAAAATTAAATTTCACCTATTATGGTTAATAAAGTTTCCCATATTGAATTTATGACTTGTCTTGTAGTGTTGTACAGTATGTGAACTCTGCAAAACAGAACCATTCAAACATAATGGCGGAGCCGTCCCTCTACATTCACTGAAATTAATTTGTGAAATAGATTTAAAAAGATTCTTAATAAATGCACTGCAATTGATTCTTTGACTTTTTTTTGGAAAATTTCTTCAAATAATTATTCTTTATTTATGAAAATAGATTTATCTCTCTCCTTTAAATATAATCTTAAACATTTATAGTCCCTTAAGTTTGTTAAAGTGGAGCACCATTAATTCAACTAACATAAAAAACTTAAAAAACAAATAGTGATTACCAAAAAACACGACAAAAATTGATTGTGAAAAATCGATCGACTCGGCCGGTTTAATCATAAATTTTTAAAAAATAAAATCGGTTGAGCTAGATTGGTATTTTCTTATCAAAAATCAGAAAAATAAAAAATCGACTGAATCAGTCAGTTCAAAACTCGGTGGATTTTCTCGATTTATTTTTGTCGCATTTTTTGTAGTGGCTTTTTATAGTTACCGTTAATTTTAGGTTCCTCTTAAGCCGAGGGTCTTTTGAATTTTTCTACCTTCCGAGGTAGGTGTAAGGTCTGCGCATATTCTATCATCTCCATACTCCACTTGTGGAAATACACTGGGTATGTTGTTGTTGTACCGTTAGTTTTAAATTCATTCTTTATTAGTTGGATAAAAAATGCTCCACTTTAATAAAATTAAGGATTAAAAATGCTCAAAATTATAGTTAAGGGACAAAAAGAAACCTACTCCTACACATATGGAATAATTTTGGCTAAAAACTCAAACTTCTTATATTTTGTTTCTCCTAAATTAAAATTCTGGTAAAACAACTGTTCATATACATATACTAGAGAATCCATAATTGCTTCCACTTTTTAGCTCACACCATAGCTTCCTTCTTTCTCTACAAATGAAAGAAAATTACTGCAAAATATACCTTAAATGACGTTGCCGCTTTCCAACACCGTTATAACCGTCGCCGTTATAACACTGTTAACTTCTTTCTTACCATTTTGCCACTCCCTCGGTAGTTCCTCCACCACTCTCGCCATCATCTCCGACCTCACCACCACCACTATGTGCGGCATAGTAGCTTCCCAACCAATCCAAACAATCCATTGCTTTTCACAAAATCAATCAACATCCACCCCAATACTCCCTAATATCTCATTTACCTCCATTTCTGGTGGACTTGACGGTTTTACCGGTATTGTAACCGGTGGATATTCCCTTATTTTCTTTAACTCGTCAAATTTTCAACCAAAAAGACTCTTCTTTAATTACTCAACTTTGTTAACTACTGTTACAATGGGTGATACTCAAATTTGTGCCTTAACAAATGGTACCACCCAAAGTGTTAAATGTTGGAGAGATGATGATTTAAATTCAAATTCGGGTAAACAACCAAATGGGTCGTCTCAATTCGGGTCAATTTCATCTGGTTCGGGTTTTTCTTGTGGAGTCTTGAATATTTCAAGAAAGGTTATATGTTGGGGAAATAGTGATATTTCTTTAGTTATTCAATCTGAGTTTAATAATTTTACAATGGTCAATATATTTTGTGGTGGAAAGCATGCTTGTGGGATGAATACTACAGGTTATGTAATTTGCAAAGGAGATAATACAAATGGTCAATTAGATATACCATCAAGTTTTGGTTATGAGTATTATGGATTAGCTTTAGGAGTAAATCATACTTGTGGGATTTTGAGAATGAATTATACTGTGGTTTGTTGGGGTGGAAATGGTGTGTTTTTAAGTAATGTTACAAAAGGTGTTTCTTTTGAATCAATTGTTGCAGGTTTAGATATTACTTGTGGATTAACAAGTGGTAATTTTTCAGTTATTTGTTGGGGACCTGGATGGACTAGTAATACATATCCTTCAGGTACTGAACTTCCTTTACCAGCAATTATACCAGGCCCGTGTGTTAAAAATACATGTGATTGTGGTATATATCCTCAGTCGAAAACGTTGTGTTCTGGCAATGGTAATATCTGTAGGCCTTGTGATGTTTCAGTTCCAGTGCCACCACAGTCACCATCATCACCGGTGTTTATTCCAACGTCGCCATCTAAAGGGTTGAGAAGGGGATTATTTGCTTTTGTTATTGTTGGATCGGTTGGGGCTATTGCGGGGATATGTACTATTGTTTATTGTTTATGGACCGGTGTTTGTTTTGGGAAGAAGAAAATTCACAATTCTGTTCAACCTACCATTAGTACTACTAATAATGGTGCTCAACAATGTTATAGTGGTGGTCAAGTTTCGAGATCATCCACTCTAAGGCGCCAAGGGTCGAGGCTAATGAGGTGTCAAAGGAGTGGAACTTCATCTATACATGGTGACAGGGCGGAGGAGTTTTTGTTTTCGGAGCTTGTTACAGCTACGGCCAATTTCTCGTTAAAGAACAAGATTGGTTCTGGCAGCTTTGGGGTTGTTTACAAGGGAAAATTAGCTGATGGCCGTGAGGTTGCAATTAAACGCGGTGAAACAAGTCTGAAGATGAAGAAGTTTTTAGAGAAAGAGAGGGCCTTTGAATCAGAATTGTCGTTCTTGTCACGATTACACCATAAACACTTGGTTAGATTAGTTGGTTATTGTGAAGAAATGGATGAAAGACTCTTGGTTTATGAGTTCATGAAGAATGGGGCGCTTCATGATCATTTACATGATAAGAACAACGTAGAGAAGAGTAGTAGTGTAGTGAATTCTTGGAAAATGAGGATCAAGATTGCGTTAGATGCTGCTCGTGGCATCGAATACCTTCACAATTACGCGGTTCCACCTATAATTCACCGGGACATCAAGTCGTCTAACATCTTGATCGATGCAAATTGGACCGCGAGAGTGTCTGATTTTGGATTATCGTTGATGGGACCGGAGACTGACGACAGTTTCAGTCAGCCAATGAGGGCGGCGGGCACAGTTGGGTATATCGATCCAGAGTACTATGGACTAAACGTCTTGACAGCTAAGAGCGATGTCTATGGACTCGGAGTGATGTTGTTAGAACTTTTGACCGGAAAAAGAGCCCTATTCAAGATTAGTGAAAAGGGCAATGTGCCAATGAGTTTAGTGGACTTTGCAGTACCGGAAATCATGGCTGGAGAATTGAACAAGATTTTGGATCCCAGAGTTGGGGTGCCAGAGCCGAGGGTAGCGGAGGGAGTGGAATTGGTGGCATATACTGCACTGCATTGTGTGCATTTGGAAGGGAAAAATAGACCTACGATGACTGATATTGTTTCTAATTTAGAAAGAGCTTTGGCTGCTTGTGATGATAGCCATGGAAGCATCTCTAGTAGTCCAGGTTCCATTATTTCAGATTGATATTCCACGCATATGTCCGTGAAAGACTCAATATCACTAGACGATAAGTTTTGGTGGTTAGAATATTACGATTCGTGTAACAATTATTGTTAGTATAAACTGTAAAGAGTAGATTGTTCAGTCTGTTTAGTCTCTAAGTGATTTTGTAAAATGTTTATAGCCGGAATGAAATTCTTTTTCTTCCAAGAAGGATACTGAATGAAATATTTTTCGTGCTTTTTTCATTCATTGAATGTAATAATATATACATGATTACAAGACTAAAGTTTAGGCTACAATTATGATATTCTAAACCAGGATATTTACATTTCAAATATAAATTATATTTAGTGCATTGATGTTGTACGGAGTTCCCGGACAGATATATCGCACTCACATTATCACAATAAACGACGGTTGCCTTTTTGATTGGACAATGGAGCTCCAATTTTTACGGAGCCAACACGATTCAGAGACAACATTCGCAACCCCTCTATATTCGGCTTCAGCACTAGATCGAGATAACGTGGGTTGGCGCTTTGATGACCACGAGATCAAGTTGTCTTCGAGAAATACACAATAACCAGAGGTGGAGCGTCTAGTATCCGGGCATCCACCCCAATCAACATCAGTATAAGAAGTGAGACCAGAAATGACTGACTTATAAAAATGTAAGCCAAAATCAAGAGTACCCTGAATATACCGCATAATTCGTTTGAGAGCACCCATATGTTGCTCCTTCGGGTCATGCATATGTAACCATACATGTTGAATAACATATGATATATCAGGTCTCGTAAAGGTGGGATATTGCAATGCCCCTATTAAACTGCGGTAATTTGTCGGATCGTCTTATGAAGACCTCGAAGAGTTACTCAACTTAGCATTTGTATCCACTGGCGTAGGTGACGACTTACATGAAGACATGCTGGCTCTGTCAATTATCTCCTCGACATATTTTCTTTGACGGGAGAAATAGACCACATGCATGTTGAGTTACAGCAATGCCCAAAAAATAGTTCAAGGGACCTAAATCCTTCATAACAAATTTAGTTGCAAGGCGAGACATAATAGACTGGTGAAGAGAATCAGAGGATGTTGTGAGGATGATGTCATCAACATAGAGAAGAATGTATGCCATGTCATTCCCTTTCTGATAAATAAACAGAGACTGATCGGATTTGCTATGTGAGAAGCCCAATGTAGAAACAAACTCAGCAAATTTGTTATACCATGCTCGGGGGGCCTATTTGAGACCATATAAAGACTTCTTCAACAAGCAAACATAATCTGAATGAATAGGATCTCGAAATCCCAAAGGCTGATGCATGTAAACTATTTTTTGTACGTGACCGTGGAAAAACACATTTTTTACATCCAACTGATGAATGGACTATGATTTTGACAGAGCCAAACTGAGAACCGTCTGAATAGTCGTCGGTTTAACAACTGGGCTAAAGGTTTCATCACAATCCACACCAACCTGTTGAGACCTGCCATCACCAACAAGAAGGGCTTTGTGCCTCTCAAAGGAACCATCAGATTTCTTTTTTATGACAAAAAATCCACATAGAACGAATTATGTTTACATTAGAAGAACGGGGCACCAACTCCCACATCTTATTTTTAATAAGAGTATTAATTTCATCTAAAATGGTGGCCTTCCAATTCGGGTCCGATAGGGCAGCTTTCGGGTTACGGAGAATCGGGGATGGTTCGACCAATGACGTCAGATTAAAATGACGCTTAGGCCGAAAAATCACATGCATGTTACGAGTTTCGATGGACCGGGTTGGGGCCTGATCCGAAAGGAGCTGTTGGGGAAGTGGAACTATAGAGTTGGTGTGGGCAGAGTTTGTGGTCTGGCGGTTATTGGGCCCAGTCTTGGTCGAAGAAGAGCTCGCCCTAGGTGAAAAGGTTTCGGGACTTTCTAGGCTGGGCTGCGAGTAAGTGTGAGAATTCCACCGGACCACTGGAGAGGGAGCAGTGGGCACCCTCGTTTGGGCTGGAATAGTTGGGATGTTTAACTAGACCGAGGGAGAGGGAGCAGTGGGCTCCCTCGATTGGGCTTGAACAATTTGGTTGTTTAACTGGACCGAGGGAGAGGGAGCCAGCTCCCGCATTTGGGCTTGAGCATATGGACTGTTTAAATGATAATGCAAGAGGGGATGTAGCCTAGTGTCCAAAAAATCATATTAGATCGGGGAAGACGTGTGTATGGTGGCAAACGGGAATTGGGACTCATCGAAAATAACGTGACAAGAGATGAAATTTTTTCCACCAGATATATCATAACACTTATAGCCCCAATGATTTTGTGGGTATCCCAAGAATACATATGGAGTGGAATGGGCTTGAAGTTTGTTTATTGTTTTGGAAGGAAAGAAAGGATAACATAAACACCAGAAAACCCTCAAATATGTGTAGTAGGGAACCCGATGATAAAGAATTTGAGTGGGGGAGAGGTTTGAAAGTAACTTGATGTTTAAGATATATGTGGTCATTTGAAGATCATGATGCCAAAATGATGGCGGTATGGACGAATGAGAAAGAAGTGTGCGAATTAAATTATTTACTGCTCGTATTTTTCGTTCGGCTTTCCCATTTTGAGGAGAAGTGTGTGGACAAGAGAGACGAAATACCATACTATTTTTTTTTTATCAAAAAACCTTAAATTGGTCATTTATGAATTCCATTCCATTGTCACATTGGAAGACTTAATAGACTTCTCAAATTGGGTTTGGATGAAAACACTAAATTGCATGAAAATAGTGTGAACCTGTGATTTTTCCTCAATGGAAAATGTCCATAGAAATTAGAGTAATCATCCAAAATAAGCATGTAATACTTATGACCTGCCGAACTTAAAATCGGAGATGTCCATAAGTCACTATGCATGATATCAAATGACATAATAGTGTTCGAAGTAGATAAAGAGAAAGGTAATTTAACATATTTTCCAAAAACGCAAGACTGACAAACATGAGAACACAAAGATTGTTTACAATCAATAAACTTATTTTTTCTAAGGGAGTTTAACACAGGTGCTCCCGGGTGTTTCAAACGATTATGCCATAAAGTAGGAGAAAGAGCAGCAAAAGTTGATGGAGAAATGGCTTTGTTATTGGTGGTGGTGGTGATGGGATACAAATTCCCAGTGCTAGCACATCTCATTAGTGGCATCTCCGTTCGAATGTCCTTCACAGAAAACCGAAACGGATCAAACTCAACAGAAACATTGTTATCAGTGGTGAAATGATGCACATATATCAAATTTTTAATAAATTTGGATGCATGTAGGACATTATTTAAATGTAAATATGGGTAATGGGGGGGGGAGGTTTGATTGCTCAATACCACGAATTGGAATTTCTTATCCACTGCCAACCACAATATTTTTATTACTACTCATTAAAATAAGACGAGAGAGTACTTTGAGATGTCGTCATGTGAGAGGTCGCACCCGTGTCCATGTATCATGTGTCGTCGGGAACATTGAGAGTCATAGTGTGCATGGTTTGCTCGATGTCCGTTGGAACATAACTCGAAGAAGATATTCTACGGACTGCATATGCTTGCTGTGGATGGCTGCCAAGTACCTCGGGCTGTCAGGTGGGTGGTGGTGGTCGGGACCACGACATTGTAGGGTACGGGCATGACGAGGTTGCACACTGTTGTGGTGTCCATCCCCACGGCGGGTACTGCCCCCACTGCCCGCTATTTTGATGATGTTTCGGCTGCCAGAGGGCTTGTTCTGCCCCTGTTGCCCGCGGATGCTTCCGCCACCGGATTGATTTCCGCCACTACCGCCTCGTCCCCTTCCACCATTATTTTTTCCTTTATTATTGTTGCAATTTTGACTCTGTTTTTGTCCATAGTTGTTGCGATTTTGACCAATGATCGAACTAGAATTTTGAGGGCCAAAATCATCGGTATACGTGTTCTTGGAAAGGAGGGCGGTACCGACATTGTTGGCTGCCGTTGCCACTTGTTTTAGTTTCCGGGTTTCTTCTAGAATCAATCTCGAACGAGCCTCATAAAATGATGGCAACATATTACTTTATTGAATGAGCGTAGCAACACCATCATATTGTTCATTAACACCATCAATTAATTAAAGGACTAACCTTTGATTTGACACCGATGCACCAATATTGGATAGTTAACCGGAAAATATTTTTAACTCTTGACAATAGGCAGAGACATTTGGAAAATCATCCATCTTCACATTGGTGAATTGGTTTTCTAGATAAACCGCAGGAGAATTCTTGTTATCTTGAAAAATATTTTGCAAGCACTCCCATGCTTGTTGAGCAGTCGAATCCGATTCCAATATGGTGTGTAAAAGATCATTTGATATGACGTCGTAAATCCATTGAATGACTATAGCATCCAAGCGAGACCAAAGAGCCATGTCAATATCGGTGGACTTGTCTTTTTCCATGACACCTGATTGAGGCTTTAGATGAAGAATATGGTTAATGACTTGGTATGCACGACAATGGATTTGGAATAACTCTGCCCAAGATGAATATTGCCTTTGTTCCATCTCAAGAATCACCGGAATAAAGTTCTTGACGTTACTTACGGCAAGAGCGGGATGAAATTTATTCTGTTCGGCCATTGTTACCCGAGAGAAACAAGAAAAGAGGAGGAAGAGGAGAGGAGGAGGTAGTGTTTCGAAAGAGGTGGGTGGCAGTCAGAGCTAGGGCTCTGAAAATATGTGTTCGGCCGACTTAGGGTTAGGGCTTAGGTTAGAGTTAATTTTTGGCTCTTGATATCATGAAGAAAATATTTTCCGTGCTCTTTTCATTCTTCGAATGTAATAATATATACATATTTGCAAGATTAAAGTTTAGGATACAATTATGATATTCTAAATCAGAATATTTACATTCCAAATATAAATTATTCACAAAGATTATACACATAATCAAAGATTATTTCCATAATCTATTAGATACAATCTTCACTATATTGTTTAGCATCTTTTTGATAGGACTAATTGACTTGTCGTCATTGTCTTTTTGTATGTTTTTTCTCTCATGAAGTATGCGCGCTGTCAACTTTATCAGTGTACGATTTTACTTCTTCAAAAGGTGCTTAATGCACAAAAAATCAATTGTTGAATTGACCATTCAAGACCATTAAAACATAGTATATGTTTGTCAAACATCAATAATAGCAGCAAGCCACAAGGCAAGTTATACATAGCAGCTACTCATAGTCTCATACTCAATGTTCCAGTCTTGATATTCTTGAAAGTTAGAATTAGATTGTGGATGTCAAATCTAAACAAGTCATTTAATCGACTGCTAAATACTGAATACAAGTATACAGCAATATATTTGTCCATAAATGAGAATTACTGTTTTTTCTTTTTTCAAATACCAGTGGTGCTAGATCAGCTTGCACGCACCACAATCATAGTACCGAGTATCGCTATCTTTTACTAGCATAGATATCATGTAACTTTGCCTACTAAGCCTTAAGCTGATTAAAGAAATAACCTAGCATTTTTTTAACTGAAGTTTTGGGAACTACTTCTCTCTTTTAATTTGTTCAGTCCATTCAGGTACAAATTATATTAGCGTTAAAGAGATATGGTTGTTGTGACTTGTACACCACAGAATTGAAGAGCGAATGCCCATCCTCACATATTATGGACTAATGGAGTAGTGGTCTACCAAAACTAAAAAGCAGATTCTAGTTCAGAATTTAAAATTTATAAGTGAAAGAAATAATCCCTTGATTATTTTCATTAATTGAAAGAGTATATATACAATTTACATATTTCCATAATAGGAAAATCATTTTTCTATTCTACTCTTAAAACCCTATTCAAGTAGTACAAGACTTCTATAATTATGGTAAGTGTACAATGCTAAGTAATACAAATATTCTACACTAATTACAATACTAAAAGGACCAAAGTCCTGCCCGCCATATACACTATGTCTGGCAAGTGTATATCACGGGAATATACATTGTCTATCACACCCCCGCAGTCATGGCGGGCAGTCTTCGAACGCTGATGATGTCCCTAAAATCTTCAAAAAGGATTGAGGGAAGACCCTTTGTAAAGATGTCTGCAATTTGATACATGGAATGGACATGACAGACGCGTACTTGTCCACGAGCTGCCTTTTTGCGAACAAAATGAATGTCCATCTCGATATGTTTAGTGCGCTGGTGCTGAACCGGATTTTCAGACAGATAGATGACACTAATATTATCACAATAAACCAAGGTATCTTTCTGAATAGGACAATGAAGCTCTAAAAGAATATTATGTTACCAACATGATTCAGACACCACATTGGCTACCCCTCGATTCTCGGCCTCTGCGTGATAAAGTTGACTGGCGCTTGGCAGACCATGAGACCAAGTTATTACCAAGAAACATACAATATCCAGACATAGACCGTCTGGTGTCTGGACAGCCACCCCAATCAGCATATGTATACGAGACAAGTGTAGATGTTGACGAAGGATATAAATGTAAGCCATAGACAAGTGTCCCCTGGATATATCGAATAATGCGTTTGAGCGCATTCATGTGCTCAATCCTGTGATCATGCATAAACAAACACACCTGTTGTACGGAATACATAATATATGGTCTCGTGAATGTAAGATACTGAAGGGCCCTTGCAAGACTGCTATAGCGGGTCGGATCCTCATACGGTGAGCCAGCCGCAGCACCCAACTTGGGTTTAGTATCAACCGGAGTGGAAATGGACTTAAAAGATGATATCCCGACTCTTTCAATGATCTCAGCAACATACTTCATCTGGGATAAGAACAATCTACCGACATGACGAGTGACAACAATCCCCAAAAAATAACTCAATGGCCTCAAGTCTTTCATAGCAAACTCATAACTGAGCATTGTCATGATAGACTGGCGTAAGGCATCGGAAGAGGCAGTCAAGATAATATCATCCACATATAAAAGTATATAAGCCAAGGAAGAACCACGACGATATATGAACAAGGAATTATCCGACCTGCTGTGAGTGAACCCAATAGTCGAAACATAGTCAGCAAACCTCTTATACCAGGCCCGTGGAGACTGCTTAAGCCCATATAAGGACTTTTTCAACAGACAGACATGATGAGGATATTTGGGATGCCTAAAACCCAAGGGTTGATGCATATAGACTTTTCCTTGAGATCACCATGTAAGAAAATATTATTCACATCTAACTGATGAATGGGCCATGCTTTCGAAAGAGCCAAGCTGAGCACAATGTGAATGGTAGCCGGCTTGACCACCGGACTAAACGTCTCCCCACAATCCACACCAACCTGCCGAGTCTTACCATCACCTACAAGTTGAGCCTTATGCCTTGCAAATGAACCGTCTGAATTGTTCTTATGAGCAAAAATCAACATAGACCTAATAATATTAATACCAGATGAACGGGGCACCAATTTTCACGTCTTATTATCAATAAGAATATTATATTCATCGATCATAGCAATTTTTCAATTCGGATCATTTAATGCAGACACATGATTACGGGGTAAGGGTGATTTAAGAGCATTCAAATTTAAATTAAATGTATTTTTGGTTTAAAAATACCCCGTTGACTACGAGTGACCGGTCTATGACTCGGGGAAAAATCGGGCGGATTTTGGGAATTTTCTAGACTCGGGACGGACTGGCCAGCAGGTAGTGGGCCTGCTGGCCCAATTCTATAATGGGATGATGGAACATGGACTGGACCAGCGGCATTAATGGGCTGGGTCATTGGCCCAGTAACTGCACAGGACCCAGTTGCGGGCACTGTAGCTCGTGATGGGGCAGTAAAGCAAGCGGGCAGTGGGCCCGCTGGTGGATTTGGGGTACGGAAGACGTCTAAAAAATGGTGAATAATATACGGGGATATATTATCTTCCAAAAAAATTATACGAACTAGGCACGGGAGTACTAACCTTAGCAAATGGGAATTGAGATTTATCAAAAATTACATGGCGATTAATGATGATTCTATTGGAGGATAAATCAAAATATTTGTAACCACGATGATTAGATGGAAAACCCAAAAACACATATGGAGTAGACCTAGCCTAAAGTTTGTTAATTATGGTGGATGGAAATAACGGATAACACAAGCACCCAAAGACCCTAAGATGTGAATACGAAGGAGTCTTATTATATAAAATTTTAAGGGGGGGGGGGGAAGAATATGTCAAACCTTTGGAAGGAATTATGTTAAGGAGATATGTAGCCATTTGTAGAGCATGATGTCAAAAAGACGAGGGTACGGAAGCATGAATCAATAAAGTTCGGACAATGTTATTAATGATACGAATTTTGCGTTCGGCTTTTTCATTTTGTGAAGACGTATGAGGACAAGAAAAATGAAAATTGATCCCATTATTAGCACATAATTCCCGAAACACCCCATTATCATATTCTTTGCCATTATCACATCGAATATTTTTTATTTCCCGTTCGAATTTAGTTCTAATGAATGCTCTAAATTTTAAGAAGATGGAAAAAATTTGAGATTTTTTCGCTATCGAAAAAGTCCATAAAAACTTAGAATAATCATCCAAAAAAAGAACATAATACCGATGACCTAAAGAACTAAGAACAGGAGACGTCCATAAGCCGCTATGAATAATATCAAATGGTATTAAAGTATGAGAAGTAGAGTCTACAAATGACAATTTAACAATTTTTCCTAAAGAACAAGATTGACAATTCAGAGTACTACGCGCACTCTTACAAGAAATAAAATTAATTTTATCTAAGGAAGACAAAATAGACGATCTCGGATGACCTAGACGAGCATGCTACAAGGAAGGAGCAAGGGCTGCAAACGCTGACGGCAAGGCTTGACTCGATAGACCGGAACATGACGTGATAGGATAAAGATCTCTCCTACTATCACACCTCATGAGAGGACTCCCCGTTTTGAAATCCTTCACAAAGAAACCAAAATGGATGAAATTCTATGGACACAGAATTATTAGTGGTGAATTTTCGGACATATACCAATTTTTTAATCAATTTTAGAGCGTGAATGGTATTTTTCAAAATAAGGGGTGGATGGGGGGGGGGGAGACAATGTTTTATGACCATAACCACGAATTGAAATTGAATTACCATTACCAACAATTATACCACGGTTGTTACTCAAATTAGAATAAGACGAGGGAGTACCTGAATCGGATGTCATGTGAGTAGTGGCGTCGGTGTCCATGTACCAATTTGGATCCGAAGGATTTATTCCAAGCATGTGCATCGCGGCTTCGATGTCGGTAGGAGTGGGGCTCGCTACATGATGGGCCTGGTGGGGCCCAGGCCTGGCTCCCTGCTGACCCGGTACCTCACTGGATTGTTGGACCGAGATTGGGCTGGAGTAGTTGGGCCGAAAAGAAGGCTGAAATTGGGCGCAATTACCGTGGGTTGGAGGCGCTGAACAATCGAGAGTGTTGGGCCACTGCCCACTAGCTTAGGCCCATGGACAGGGGGCCCAAGGCTGAGACCAGTTGGGCTGTGGCCCACTGTTGATGGAGCGGGGCCCACTGCCGCCGGTACTGTTGACGTTACTACCGCGGTTTCTTTCATTATTTTTCCTAGCATTTTTACCGCCACCGGGAGCACGGTTTGGCCCGAATTATCAACAAACCCTGGAGAATTTATGGAGGACGTCATCATGACCACGGGACTTTCCCCGATAGCCGCCTTGTTAGCCAATCCGGCTTCTTCTAAAGTAAGCATGGAGCGGGCTTGATAGAATTTTGGGAGAGGGTTACTTTGACGAAGTAGTGTCCCAATGCCATTAAATGCCTCGGAGAGGCCAACAACCATCTGTAGAACAAGACGATCTTCACTAACGGACGCACCAACGTTACAGAGTTGGTCCGCCAATTCCTTCAACCTTTTGCAATAAGCTGAAACATTCGGGAATTTTTTCATGTTGACGTGGAAAAAATTCTGCTCAAGAGTAACAACTTTGGAATTCTGATTATCTTGGCATATGTCACGCAACCTATCCCAAGTAGCCATCGCCGTAGCGTCTGGCTCAATAATCGTCTGCAATAGGTCAGTAGAGATAATGAAATAAATCCACTGAAGGACGGTGGCATCAAGCGTTATCCATAACTTATGATCATCCTCACGTTGAGGCACCTCCGTATCCTCAGGAGCCGCGGGGATTATGTGATGGATGACTTGATGCGAGCGAGCATGAATTTTAAACAACTCGGCCCACGTCACGTATTGGACATTTTCTATTTCAAGAATGAGAGGTATGTGATTCTTGATGTTAGAAACAACAAGGGCCGGATAAAACGTGACCTTTGTCGTTGACATAACGAAAGAACAATAGGTGATTTGAGGAGAAAATAAAAGAAACACCACCGACGGTCACTGAATTCGGGAAGGGGGCGGAAACCGAGCACAAGGTCGACGGAAAAGAGGTTGGAAAAATAACCTAGACTTCTGATACCATGAAAGAAATAATCTCTTGATTATTTTCATTAATTGAAAGAGTATATATACAATTTACATATTTCCATAATAGGAAAATCCTCTACCTATTCTACTCCTAAAACTCTATTCTAGTAGTACAAGACTTCTATAATTATGGTAAGTGTACAATGCTAAATAATACAAATATTCTACACTAATTACAACACTAAAAGGACCAAAGTCCCGTGATATACACTATGTATGGCAAGTGTATATTACGGGAATATACATTGTCTATCAATAAGATTTGAATTTAAATTTAAATTTAAATTTATATTTATAGGCTTTGAAGTTTATTATATATAGAGAGAGAGAATTAAGACCAAAATTACTGAATTCTGTGAAATCAATAAGAAGTGGTACAATATGTTTAACGTTTTAGCTTTTCCTAACAAACCACAATTAATTCCTACAGGTTGAGCATAAGTAGATAAGAAATTGACTTTGAACATTCCCATTGAAAGGCAGTTAATATAGGCAGTTGCTCGAAATTGGGCATGATGTAGCTCTTGGATAAATGAAAATAAAACAGCGAGATGATATCTCTTAAAATGAAATAATATGTCAAGATTAATGTAAAGCTTCATTGGTTGCAAATTTGATGATTATTAACAATGTTCGATTTTGTCAATGGTCGGTTGGCCATAGGATTTGTTTTTATTAGATGGAGGTGGCAATCTTACTTTCATAAACTCTTAAACGGAGAAGGAGATAAAGACATTGCACCGGAAGATTTGGAGCAATCCGGAAGGTGAGAAGATGAGGGTGAGAAGAGGCGTGTCTATTTCCGAGAATCAATTTGGATTCATGCCGGGGCGTTTGACTACAGAAGTCATTCATCTTATTAGGAGATTGGTGGAACAGTATAAGGAGAGGAAGAGGGACTTACATATGGTTTTCATCGACCTCGAGAAGGCATACGACAAAGTCCCTAGGGAGGTTCTATGGAGATGTTTGGAGGTCAGAGGTGTACATATGGTGTACACTATGGCGATCAAGGATATGTATGATGGAGCCAAGACCAGGGTACGGACAGTAGGAGGAGACTCTGAGCACTTTCAGTGATGATGGAGTTGCACCAGGGATCAACTCTAAGCCCATTCCTATTTTCCTTGGTGATGGATGTACTGATGCGACAAATTCAAGGGGAAGTGCCATGGTGAATGTTATTCGCAGATGACATAGTCCTAATTGATGAGACTCGAAGCGGAGTGAACGTTAAGCTGGAGGTTTGGAGACAGACTCTGGAATCTAAATGGTTCATGATAAGTAGGACCAAGACAAAATACTTGGAGTACAAGTTCAGTAATGGGAGCGATCATGAGACAGGCGTGGAGGTGAGGCTTGGTACTCAGGTCATTCCAAAGAAATGAAGTTTCAAGTATATCGGGTCTATTATCCAAGGGAATGGAGGGATTGATGACGATTTCACACATCGTATTGGTGCAGGGTGGATGAAATGGAGGCTCGCATCTTATGCGATAAAAATGTGTCACAAAATCTTAAAGGCAAGTTCTATAGGGTGGTGGTTAGACCGACTATATTGTATGGGGCTGAGTGTTAGCCAGTCAAGACTTCGCACATTCAAAAGATGAAAGTTGCAGAGATGAGGATGCTGAGATGGATGTGTGGGCATAAAGGAGGGATAAGATTAGAAATTATGATATCCGGGATAGAGTGGGAGTTACCTCGGTGGAGGATAAGATGCGGGAAGCGAGGTTGAGATGGTTCGGGAATATGAAGAGGAGAGGCACAAACGCCCAGTGAGGAGGTGTGAGAGGTTGGCTATGGACGGGTTCATTAGGGGTAGAGGTGAAGAAGTATTGGGGAGAGGTAATTAGATGAGATATGACACATGTGCAACTTACTGAGGACATGACCCTAGTTAGGTGGTTGTGGAGGACACGAATTAGGGTAGAAGGGTAGTAGGTAGTTGAGCGTAGGTCTACTTACGCTTACATACTGGTAGTTGTAGTGTTATGATTGTAGTCCTGCCTAGCTTATCATACTAGTTGGCACACTATTGTTTTATAGTTTCCCGTCATTTGATTTCTGCTGCTATATGTTTTTTTGTGTACTTTGTTTATCTTATTTACCTGCGGTAGTTACGGCTTCCTTTTTCAAGAATGCTTTATCATGGCCTGTTTGCTTTTGTTACTCTCATTTTCATACGGCTTTAAATTTCTTGTCCGGGTCTGACCGCCTCTCTTGATTTTGCTTGTGCTTATACGTTTTCTTAAGCCGAGGGTCTTTCGAAAACAACCTCTCTACTTACCAAGGTAGAGGTAAGGTCTGCGTACACTCTACCCTCCACAGACCCCACGTTGTGAGATTTCATTGAATATGTTGTTGTTATAGTATAAATGTATTAGTATTATTTTTGGTACTTTGAAGTATTTAGGGAGTAAATGAATAATTGACATTAATCATTTTAACGTGCGGGAAAAGGTGAAATTGGATTATTAATAAGCAATTGGAGAATTGATGTCAAGAAAGAAGCACATAGTATTACATTGTGGATAAGAGTAAGCATCCTCACTCATGTCTGTTTATGTATCTAATTAATAACAGTAAATTCCGGGGCAATTCGCACGAATGTTCTTATTTTGGGGTGTTCTTTAATTTTTGCCCATCAAATTTAAAATATTTAATTTTATCCTTCTTTTAGTATTCTGAGGTTCTAGGTTCGAAACCCTGTTCAGGTAAAAATTCTAAAAAAAATTGCAAGGCAGATGTTTGTAGTAAAATTATGCCTATTCGGACAAAATTAGACATATTCGGCAGAGGTTTATCATAAGGCAAACTTTTATCCAAAATTAGACCTTAAGGCAAACATCTGTCGATATATGCCTAATTTTGTCCGAATAGGCCTAATTTTGCTACAAACCTCTGTCTTGCGATTTTTTAATTTTTTTTTTGCTTGAGCAAGGGTTCGAATCCGGAACCCGTGAATTTTATGCGAAGGGAGAAATCTAAAGATTCCAAATCTAAGGGGCAAAAATTAAAGACCACTGCCTTTGAAGGACATTCCACACAAAAAAAGAAAAAAAAACTTACGCTAGTTATATAACCCAATAAATGATTAATTCTCTCAAAGATCACTCATGTTTTGAGAATTTCCACATAATATCATTTTTTTTTTAGGACTAAAATATCATTCAACTGTCACTATTTTCTTAAAGTGAGTAGTCTCTACTTAGTTCGTATAATTTTTTAGATGACTAAGTCTCACCGTACATTATGCACCACTTAATGGGCCAATCCAGTACCCTCGAAATGCCAGCAGGCCCACTGCCTGCTGGCCCGCCAATACCCAAAGCCCATCCCTTCCCCATCCCAGGTCCAGCAACTGGGCCGATCGTCCAGCCAAATTCTACCCCAATTTTTGTTCCAGTACCCGGTCCAGGTTCCAGTGTTGGGCCAGCAGGCCCACTGCCTACTGACCAGTCCGAATTTTTCCCAAAATCCACCCAATTCTCCCCCGAGTCATCGACCTGTTACTCGTAGTCAATGGGATATTTTTAAACCAAAAAGACATTTTAATCTTAATTCTAATGTTCTTAAATCCCCACTACCCCGTAACCCAATATGTGCATCAAATGACCCGAATTGGAAATTGGCTATGAACGATGAATATAATGCTCTTATTGAAAATAAGACGTGGGAGTTGGTACCCCGTCCTTCTGGCATTAATATTATTCGGTCTATGTGGATTTTTACTCATAAAGATAATTTTGATGGTTCTTTTACGAGGCATAAGGCTCGTCTTGTAGGTGATGGTAAAACTTAACAGGTTGGCGTAGATTGTGGTGAGACATTTAGTCCGGTGGTCAAACCGGCTACCATTCACATTGTTCTCAGTCTGGCTCTTTCAAAGGCATGATCCATTCATCAGCTAGATGTGAAGAATGTTTTCTAACATGGTGATCTTAAGGAGACAATCTACATGCATCAGCCCTTAGGTTTTCGAGACCCCAAATATCATAATCATGTATGTTTATTGAAGAAGTCCTTGTATGACCTCAAGCAGGCCCTACGGGCTTGGTATAAGCGATTTGCAGACTATGTATCTACTATTGGGTTTTCTCACAACTGGTCTGATAATTCTCTGTTCATATATCGCCGTGGTACTTCCATTGCTTATATTCTCTTATATGTGGATGATATTATCTTGACTGCTTCTTCTAATGCTTTATGACAGTCTATCATGACACTACTCAGTTCTGAGTTTGCTATGAAAGACTTGGGGCCCTTGAGTTATTTCTTGGGGATTGATGTCTCTCGTCATGCAGGTGAATTATTCTTATAACAACGGAAGTATGCCGCTAAGATAATTGAGTGGGCTGGTATGTCCTCATGTAAGTCTACTTCCACTCCAGTTGATACTAAACCCAAGTTGGGTGATGCGGCTGATTCACCTTATGAGGATCCCACCCACTATCGCAGTCTTGCTGGAGCTCTTCAATATCTTACTTTCACGAGACCAGATATTACGTATGCCGTACAACAAGTGTGTTTATTTATGCATGATCCTAGGGTTGAGCACATGAATGCGCTCAAACGTATTATCCGATACATCCAGGGAACACTTGACTATGGCTTGCATATATATCCATCATCGGCCTCTACACTTGTCTCATATACAGATGCAGATTGGGGTGATGTTGGTAATGGTAATTCAATTCCAATTCGTGGTTATGGTCATAAAACATTGTCTCCCCCTCATCCACCCCTTATTTAAAAAACACCCTTCACGCTCCAAAATTGATTAAAAATTTGGTGTCTGTCCTAAAATTCACCATTGTTAATTCCGTGTCTATAGAATTTGATCCATTTGGATTCTCTGTGAAGAATTTCAAAACGGGGAGTCCTCTCATGAGGTGTGATAGTAGGGGAGATCTTTATCCTATAACGTCATGTTCCGGTCCATCGAGTCAAGCCTTGCCGTCAGTGTTTGCAGCCCTCGCTCCTTTCTTGTGGCATGCTCGTTTAGGTCATCCGGGATCGTCTATTTTTTCTTCCTTAGATAAAAATAATTTTATTTCTTGTAAGGGTGAGCGTCGCACTCCGAATTGTCAATCTTGTTCTTTGGAGAAAATAGTTAAGTTGCCATTTGTAGACTCTAATTCTCATACTTTAATGTCATTTGATATTATTCATAGTGATCTTTGGACGTCTCCTGTTCTTAGCTCTTTGGGTCATCGGTATTATGTTCTCTTTTTGGATGATTATTCTAAATTCTTGTGGACTTTTCTAATAGCAAAAAAAATCTCAAGTTTTTTCCATCTTTTTAAATTTAGAGCATTCATTAGAACCCAATTTGAACGTGAAATAAAAAATATCCAATGTGATAATGGCAAAGAGTATGACAATAGGGTGTTTCGGGAATTTTGTGCAAATAATGGGATCAATTTTCATTTTTCTTGTCTTCATACGTATTCACAAAATGGGAAAGCCGAACGCAAAATTTGTACCATAAATAACATTGTCCGAACTTTATTGATTCATGCTTCCGTACCCCCGTCTTTTTGGCATCATGCTCTTCAAATGGCTACATATCTCCTTAACATAATTCCTTCCAAAGGTTTGACATATTCTTTTCCTCTTCAAATTCTATATAATAAAACTCCTTCATATTCTCATCTTGGGTCTTTGGGTATTTGTGTTATCTGTTATTCTCATCCACCATAATTAACAAACTTCATGCTCGGTCTACTCCGTGTGTATTTTTGGATTTTCCGTCTAATCATTGTGGTTACAAATGTTATGATTTATCCTCTAATAAAATCATCATTAATCGCCATGTAATTTTTTATGAATCCCAATTCCCGTTTGCTAAGGGTATTACTCCCGTGCCTAGTTCATATAATTTTTTGGATGATGGTATATCCCTGTATATTATTCATCATTTTTCGGACGTCTCCCGCACCTAAAATTCTCCAGCGGGCCCACTGCCCCGTCATGTGCTACAGTACCCAGTATCATCACTGGGCCTGTTTCAGGGCTAGTCCAGCCCACTCCCACAACTAGTCCAGTCCTTGTTCACCGTGTTGGGCCAGCAGGCCCACTGCCTGCTGGCCAGTCCGTTCCGAGTCTAGCAAATTCCCAAAATCAGCCCAATTTTTCCTCGAGTCATAGACCGGTCACTCGTAGCCAACGGTGTATTTTTAAACCAAAAAGACATTTTAATTTGCATTCTAATGTTCTAAAATCACCCTTACCCCGGAATCATGTGTCTGCTTTAAATGACCCGAATTGGAAAATTGTTATGACCGATGAATATAATGCTCTTATTGATAATAAGACGTGGGAGTTGGTACCCCGTCCATCCTGTATTAACATTATTAGGTCTATGTGGATTTTTGCTCATAAGGAAAATTCATATGATTCATTTGCCCGACATAAGGCGCGACTTATGAGTGATGGTAAGACTCAGCAGATTGGAGTAGATTGTGGTGAGACGTTTAGCCCGGTGGTCAAGCCGGCTACCATTTGCACTATGCTTAGTTTGACTCTTTCGAAAGCATGGCTGATTCATCAGTTAGATGTCAAGAATGTTTTTCTACATGATGATCTCAAGAAAACAATCTATATGCATTAGCCTTTGGGATTTAGGGATCCCAAATATCCTCATGTTTGTTTGTTGAAGAAGTCCTTATATGGACTTAAGCAGTCTCCACGGGCCAGATATACGCGGTTATTCGACTATGTTTCGACTATTGGGTTCACTCACAGCAGGTCGGATAATTCATTGTTCATCTATCGTCGTGGTTCGTCCTTGGCCTATATTCTGTTGTATGTGGATGATATTATTCTGACTGCCTCTTCCGATGCCATAGGCCAGTCTATCATGATAATGCTCAGCTTTGAGTTTGCTATGAAGGACTTAGGGCCCTTGAGTTATTTTTTGGGGATTGTTATCACTCGTCATGCAGGTGGGTTGTTCTTATCTCAAAGGAAGTATGCAGTTGAGATCATTGAGAGGGCTGAGATGTCATCCTGTAAGTCCACTTCCACTCCAGTTGATACTAAGCCAAAACTTAGTGTCGCGACCGATATACCATACGAGGATCCGACCCGCTATCGCAGTCTTGCAGGGGCCCTTCAGTATCTTACATTCACGACACCAGATATTACATATGCAGTCCAGCAGGTATGTTTGTTTATGCATGATCCTAGAGTTGAGCATATGAATGCACTCAAACGCATCATTCGGTATATTTAGGGTACATTTGACTATGGTTTGCATTTATATCCTTCCTCGACGTCTACATTTGTCTCGTATACGGATGCTGATTGGGTGGTTGTCCGGACACCAGACGGTCTACGTCTGGCTATTGTATGTTTCTTGGCAATAACCTGATCTCATGGTCTGCGAAATGTCAGTCGATATTATCCCGATCCAGTGTAGAGGCCGAGTATCGAGGGGTAGCTAATGTGGTATCGGAATCATGTTGGTTACGTAATTTGCTATTGGAGCTTCATTGTCCTATCCAGAAGGCAACATTGGTTTATTGTGATAATATTAGTGTCATCTATCTGTCGGGTAATCCGGTTTAGCACCGGCGCACTAAACATATCGAGGTGGATATTCATTTTGTTCGAGAAAATGTTGCTCGTGGTCAGGTGCGCGTCTGTCATGTCCCGTTCAGATACCAAATTGCCGACATTTTTACGAAGGGTCTACCCTCGGTCCTTTTTTAAGATTTTAGGGACAGTCTCAGCATTCAAAGACCGCCCGCTATGATTGCGGGGGTGTGTTAAATATAGGTTGCTCGTGTTTTGTACATATTGTCTCGGATTAGTGCTCCACGGTTTTTGTACCGTGATTAGGTAATAGGTTAGGGAATATTATGGTGTAAATAGTATTGTACACTTACCATAATTGTATAGTTAGTATCCAAGTAGAATAAAGTTTTAGGAGTAGAATAGGAATAGGATTCTCCTATTATGGAAATATGTAACTTGTATATATAACCTTTCAATTAATGAAAATAATCAAGAGATTATTTCTTCTAGTGTAGTGAATTCTTGGAAAATGAGGATCAAGATCGCATTAGATGCTGCTCGTGGCATCGAATATCTTGAGAATTATGCAGTTCCACCAATAATTCACCGCGACATCAAGTCATCCAACATCTTGATCGATGCAAATTGGATCGCAAGAGTGTCCGATTTTAGATTATCGTTAATGGGGCCCGAGACTGATTCCAGTTTCAGTCAGCCAATGAAGGCAGCGGGCACGGTTGGGTATACCGATCCCGAGTACAATGGACTAAACGTCTTGACAGCAAAGAATGATGTCTATGGACTCGGGGTGGTATTGTTTGAACTTTTGACCGGAAAACGAGCCCTATTTAAGACTAGTGAAAAGGGCGATACCCCAATGAGTCTAGTGAACTTTGCAGTATCGGCAATAATGGCTGGAGAATTGAACAAGATTTTGGATCCGAGAGTCGGGCTGCCAGAGCAAAGGGAAGCAGAGGGTGTAGAATTGGTGGCATATACTGCAATGCATTGTGTGCATTTGGAAGGGAAAAATAGACCTACCATGACCGATATTGTTTCTAATTTAGAAAGAGCTTTGGCTGCTTGTGATGATAGCCATGTCAGCATGATCTCTAGTAGTCCAATCTCCATTATTTCAGATTGATTTTCCACGTATACGTCTGTGAAAGACTCCCACCAGTATCACCAGACGATAATTTTTGGTTAGAATAGTCGATATATTCGGGTAACAATTGTTGTTAGTGTAAATTGTAAAGAGTAGATTGTTCAGTCTGAGGAGTGTCTAAGTGATTTTGTAAAATGTTGATACCTTGGAATGAAATTCTTTTTCTTCCTACAAGGATACAATCTTCACTATTTTATTTAGCTTCTTGTTGATTGGACGTTCTTGAGCCTAGAGTCTATCGGAAACAGTTTTTCTATCTTCCGATGTAGGGGTATGGTTTGTGTATACATTACCTTCCCCAGACCCACGTATGGGATTACACTGTATTGTTGTTGTTGACGTCGTCGTCTTGGTGATAGGACTAATTGACTTGTTTTCATTGTTTTTTGTATGTTTTTCTCCCCTGAAGTATACACGTTGTCAACTTTAACGGTGTACCATTTTACTTGATAGAAAGGTTGTCAAACATCAATAAAAGCAGAAAGCTACAAGGCAAGTGATACACAGGATCTACACATGCTCAATATTCCAATTTTGAAATTCTTGAAATTTAGAACATTAGTATATGGATGTCATCTATGAACAAGTCAATTCATCGCCTGCTAAATATTGGATACAACAGTGTATTTGTCATAAATAAACGACTGTTTTTTAAATATCAGTGATGGTCGAGTTAGCTTACACGCACCTCCATATAACTAGGTAATGCTACCTTCCACTAGTATACATATCACGTGACTTTGCTTACTAAACCTTAAGTCCATTGAAAGAAATTCCCAAGCATTTTTTTACTAAAATTCAAGAATTATTTCTAAGAAATTACCTCGTGTTTTTTGTGTTCAACAACTCTATTTTGTTCGGTCCATTCAGGTACAAATTATATAGCGTTAAAGAGATATGGTTGTTGTGGCTTGTACACCACAGAATTCAAGAGCCAGCGCCCATCCTCATAGATTATAGAATGATGGAGTCTACTACTAGAAGCAAGGGTATTTAAAGTTTATGTAATCTGAATTTGAATTTATAGGCTCTGAAATTTATTATATATATATATTAGATCAAAATTACCGAATTACTCACTCCGGATCAAAAAGAGTGCACACTTAGCCTTTATTTTTTTATTCAAAAAGAGTGTCCACTTACCAAATCAAGAAAGAATTAACTTTACTTTTCCAGATTTGCCCTTATTAATTATTAGGTGACCAAATCTCAATACATATTTAACTAGGGACATTTTAGTCAAATTATCTATTTTTACTTAGAAATTAATATTTTCTTAAGGGATATGAAAATGGCTAAGTGAACATTATTTTTTATCCGGAGGGAGTATGTCAAATCACTTCTCATACTAGCTCTTCCCGACTAAAAGGTGGTCCAGTATGTTTAACTTTTTAGCTTCTCCTAACAAACCACAATTAATTCCTACAGGTTGAAGTAGATGAGAAATATTGACATTGAACATTCCTTTGGAAGGTAGTCGCTCGAAATAGGGCATGATGTAGTTCATGGATAAATGAAATAGAACTTCGACATAGTATTTCTTAAATGAAATAATATGTCAAAATTAATGTAAAGTTCATTGGTTGCAAAATTGATGATTATTACTGATGTTGGAATTTGTCAATGGTAGTAGGCCATAGGATTCTTTTTCGGTCGTTGAATAAAATGCAAACGAAATGACTAACTACTTTGCTGGCGAAGCCGAGGCAAGAGCAATCTTTGGCACATCTGGATCGGCGAAAACTCACTCGGTCTGCGTCGGAGCTGCATCCCTACTCACCTGGTCTATGCACATCGCTCTCTCCAGATCCATAAATGTATTACTCGATTTACTTGTCATCCTTACTAAATATAGATAGACCAAAATAGTTTTTTTTTTAAAAACCAAAATAGTTGTCACAAAAGAAAGTCAAGATATAATTAATTATTAATTTTCACCTTTAACCTTACTCAATAAATGCAGAGGGTTAAATTACCCTTTTAGTTAATGTTTCCTTAAATGTGTGCAAAAAAAAAATGACAAGTAAAATGGACCAAAGGGAGGAGTATTTTTTTTTTGTAAACGAAGACCGCATCCACTACCTTTTTGGTGCGCTTTGAGTAAACCTTGCTCCTAATACAATAGCCTGCAAATCAAACAGGAAATGTAAACCACACTAGGCAAGCCTCGTATGACGAGCTCAGACTGAGAAGGTTGTTGGCGAGAAATCGCTCCTAAATTTCCATGCGAAAACTACTCGTTGTTGGCTAGATAAATCGATCCTAGATTTTCATGCGGAAAACTACTCGCGTAACCAACTCAGCACCCTTGCGGGTGATGGGGCTAGTATTATTTTTTTAATTTTTTTATTACATAGGGGTAGGAGAAGGGGAAATAGGGAGGGAATTACAACGTGGGGGTTCAAACCCTCACCAACAAGGTGAAAGTTCAGATAGTCAACCAACTGAGCTACTAGATCCCTACGTGATAGGAGTAGTATTATCTTTGGTACTTTGAAGTATTTAGAGAGTAAATGAATAAATGGCTTAATCATTTTGACGTGCTGGGGAATGTGAAATTGGATTATTAATAAGCAATTGGGCGATTGATGTCAAGAAAAAGGGAAGGCACATAGTACTACATTGCGGATAAGAGTAAACATCCTCACTCATGTTTGTTTATGTAACTGGCTAATTGATAATGGTAAAAATTTACTTCATTAGGTATTTATATTAATCCAATAAATATATGATGCATGCATTTACATACATTCTTATCTTTTTTTTATAGAATAGATACTTTAATATATATATATATATATATATATATATATATAACCGTTACATCAGAGTTCATAATACATAAGTTACCTAACTTAATTTGATAACTACAAGCATTAGTAGATATTTTCCTAACTATTATTCGTCCTTCCTTATCATCTTGCAATTCCTTGGACACAAAAGCTGGTGGGTGCAACAAAACAACTTGGTGATCTGCAACTTCATGGTGTAATCCATGCGGAGCCAAAACGTCTGCAACTTGGTTCCCTTCCCTAAGACAATGCCGGACCACTGGATTTCCCAACTTCTTCAGCCAGTACCTGCGTTGATTAATAACGTTGTTAAATAACGGACTGACATCTACGGGCTGAGGATTAGATTAATCACTTTCGTGGAGTTTGTTTCTATATCCAAAGGAACATGACCATACACCGCTGCCATTTGTATGCCCTGTAATAAAGCTTGAATTTCTGCATCCGTATGATTAAGAACAGTAGTTTTCGTGTAGAAACCTATAATCCAGTTCCCATTCGAGTCTCTAATACTTCCTCCTAGGCCTCCATACTGGTGATCAACAAGGAAAGCTCCATCAGTGTTCAACTTCTTATGCTCAACACCTGGTGGAAACTGACAGAATATTAACATATCTTATATATTATCATTGATAGAATATTATCATATTTTGTGTATCTTTTATATTAGGTAATTTATATTCCAATTGTAATTAGGAAAATTTAGTTACCTAGTTTGTAATTATGTAACACTATATATATTGTATACAATAATCAATGAAAGACAAAGAACATATTCCTACATAGTATCAGAGTCAAACTCATCTCAATTCATTGTTTTCGATGTTGGACCCCCTCTTATAATGTCCACGCTACAAATATTCAACCCTGGGCGTGAGGCAGGGTGTTGAATTCTCCCACATCGGTGAGATAAGTGGTCCTTGGTCTTCTTATATGGCTTGGGCAATCTTCCTCCATTTGAGCTAGCTTTCGGGTTGAGTTAAACCCAAGGTCCATTTATTTACATGGTATCAGAGCTCCCTTAGCAAAAATAAATTTATTGCTTACAAACATGTCTCTTCTCCTCCTGTTTGTGAATTTTGTGTTTTTGGGAAACATGTCAAGTTGTCATTTTATTCTTCATCCACTTGTACTTTAATGTCTTTTGATATAATACACAGTGATTTATGGACTTCTTCTATCTTAAGCACGGTCGGGCATCGATACTATATGTTGTTTTTAGATAATTATTCAAACTTCCTATGGACTTTTCCCATTGGTAATAAGTCTCAAGTCTATTATATTTTTCTTCATTCAGCACTTTCATTAAAACACAATTTGAAAAGAATATTAAAAGTTTTCAATGTGACAATGGGAGAAAATTCATTAGTAATCAATTAAAACTTTTTTGCGCCAAACACGACCTTGTTTTTTATTTTTCATGTCCCCACACTTGTCCACAAAATGGCAAAGCCGAACGAAAAATTAGAACCATAAACAACTTAGTTCGTGTCATCCTTCCTCACGCCTCTATCCCTCCCCCCCCCCCCCAATTTTTGGCACTACGCTCTATCAATGACAACCTATCTCTTGAACATTCTCTCAAATAAGACTCTCAAACACAAGTCTCCCACTTAAGTTCTCTATCTTCGGGATCCCTCCTATAAGCATTTACGAACTTTCGGATGTCTGTGCTACACCCTTTATCCCTCCACACAAATCAACAAACTGCAACCTCGGCCATCCCCTTACGTCTCTTTTGGCTACCCCCCCCCCCCCCCAATCGTCAAGGTTACAATTGTTACAACTTGCCAAGCCAAAAAATAATCATTTCTCGGCATGTCATATTCGATGAGTCCCAATTCCCCTTTGCCAAACTCAATTCTCCATCCCCAAATTCCTGTGAATTCCTAAATGATGGCCTAAATCCCTTTCTAATTCATCACTTGCAAAATCAGTCATCACCGACACCGGCAGTCGTCCCGAGGCGGAAAGTCCACCTAGCCTCATAAAGGGAGCATCAAAACAGTCCATCACTACATTCCGTCTTGGCTATCTCTCAGCCGGCCCCCCTCTCCCCGATGCCACAACCCCTTCTTGGCCCCACCCCCTACTCCTGGCTGTCTACCCAGTCCCGCCTTCACTTCTCATCCACCCCATCCCAATCCTGTCCAACCTCTCGCGGCACACCTACTGATAATGGAAACTCATGATATGCATGGCATTTCCAAACCCAAACGGCTATTTAACTTGTCCACTTCGGTTGCCCCTTCCCATGTTCCTCATAATCCGAAAGATGCCTTGTCCAATCCTAATTGAAAAAATGCAATGCTTGAGGAATATAATGCTCTTATTGAAAATAAGATCTGGGATCTAGTACCTCATCCTCTTGATGCTAATATTATTCATTCTATGTGAATTTTTCGACATAAAAAGAAATTTGATGGTTCTTTTGAGAGGCACAAGGCCCATCTTGTAGGTGATGGCAGGTCTCAATGGATGGGAGTGGATTGTGATGAAACTTTTAGTCCGATGGTGAAACCATCGACTATTCGGACCATTCTTAGTATTGATTTGTCTAAGTCTTGGCATATTCATCAGCTTGACGTCAAAAATACTTTCTTGCATGGAGACTTTCATGAAACCGTATATATGCATCAGCCTATGGAATTCAGGGATCTGATTCATCCAGATTATGTGTGTCTTTTGAAGAAATCACTCTATGGACTGAAACAAGCTCCTCGTCCATGGTACCAACGGTTTGCTAATTTTGTATCTTCTATCGGGTTTTCACATAGAAAATTTGATCATCACTATTCATCTATAGCAAGGGTAATGACATGCCATACATCATACTATATGTTGATGATATCATCCTCACCACATCTTCTGTTGCACTTCGTCTATCCATTATGTCACTATTTGCCTCTAAGTTTGCTATGAAGGATTTGGGCCCTCTAAGTTATTTTTTGGGAATTGATGTTACGAGACATGCAGGTGGATTATTTCTTTATCAAAGGAAGTACGCCGAAGACATCTTTGACCGAGCAGGCATGACGTCTTGCAAACCGTCCCACACACTGGTTGGCACTAATTCCAAACTCAGTGTGTCTTCGGGTTCTATGTATGCCGACCTGACTCACAATCGTAGTTTAGCAGGAGCGTTGCAGTATCTCACTTTCATGAGACCAAATATATCCTATGCCGTGCAACAATATGCATACATATGTACAGCCCGACGGATGAACATATGAATGTCCTCAAACGTATTTTGTGATATGTACAAGGTACTCTTCATTTCGGCTTACACCTGTACAAGTCTTCACTCTCTGGTCTCACATCTTATTCTGATGCTGAAATGGGTGGATGTCCTGACACTAGTTGATCCACGTCGGGTTACTGTGTGTTCCTCAGAGATAACTTGCTTTCTTGATCTTCTAAAAGACAACTTACTCTATCTCGATCTATTGCCAAAACTAAGTACAGAGGTGTAGAGAATGTTGTTTCTGAGTCTTGTTGGATACGTAACCTTCTACTTGAGCTTCACTGCCCACTCCATAAGGCTACAATGGTTTACTGTGATAATGTAAGTGCGATATATATTTTCAGCAATCTCATTCAACATCAGCGCACTAAACACATTGAAATGGATATTCACTTTGTACGTGAGAAAGTTGCTCGTGGACAAGTTCATGTTCTTCATATTCCTTCCTGATATCAGATTGCCGACATATTCACTAAAGGACTTCCACGCATACTCTTTGATGACTTCCGAGCCAGTATCAGCGTACGAGAACCTTCCACTTCAATTGCGGGGGTGTGATAGAATATTATCATATCTTGTATATTACCATTGATAGAATATTACTATATTTTATATATCTTTTATATTAGGTAAATTTATATTCCAATTGTAATTAGGAAGATTTAGTTACTTAGTTTATAATTATGTAACACTATATATATTGTACACAATAATCAATGAAAGACAAGTAACATATTCCTACCGAAACCACTTGATATGAATGTGTTTAGACCTTTTAGGAGCGGGAAGTGCATTTGTGGTATAGGTGAATTCTAAGACACTATCCACCACTTGATTGTAGCGAGTAGGAGGTGTGGTATTATTGAAGATATTGCTATTTCTATTTTTTCAGATGGCCCAAAGAGCAAAAGGATAGAAAAAATCCCATTTGAGGAGATGATGAGGGAGTACATACATTCTTATCATTAGACCATAGGTAATTAATACATATGTCTTTTTATTTTATGACTTAACTATATAAAATAATATAGATTGGTATAAACACCGTGTAAGAATGAATTTTTACCAACTAATAACCGTCTAGATTCAAAAGAGAACATAGACATAGAACGTAAGTAGTTTCAACAATTCCTTTTAAGAATTTACGGAGTAGGAGAGGCATCAATACGTAAAAGAGGAAATGAGTTATTCGGTGAGGATGTAACTTTATAAGTTAGGGTGGCAAAAAATTCACTCCACCCCTTCGATATTTCCACGAATTGGGTCATGATTGTTTATTGGGTTGACCCAATGGTTTGAATCCAAAATAACCTATCAAACAATCGGGTCAAAACGTGTCAAAGTAGTTTAACCTGCTGGCTGAAAATGTAACCCAAACGCCAAATAAGCAAAAGATAATTGAAAAGAGAATTTGTTTGTTTGAAATTCAATTCTTTTCCCAAGCTTTGTTCAAATTTAATTAATTCTTGTTAATTATTTATTACTTTCTCCTACCAAAAAAATTGTTCTAGTTTGACTTGGCACGAAGTTTAAGAAATAAAGGAAGACTTTTGAAATGTTTGGTCTAAAACAAACCTTTAATATTTGTATGGATGTAAATCATCTCCTAAATTAAATTGTTTTTAAATATAATTTTTTTAACCCTTTTGGAACAAACTAATAAGAAAAATAAGATAATTTTTTTGAGACAACGGAGTACATAAGATTCTTCGGTTCATATAAAAAAATTAATAAAAAAACTCCAAACAAAGACGAGTAGTGGTTACACGTATCAACCCTCACATGTATCAGCAATTAATAGTCATGGTGATTGAATGATCAGTAAGTATTACTGTATTTTTCAGTCATGATGATTTCTAACTGAAATTTACATAAGTTTATTTGTTTTTTTTTAATCAAATAAAAAATATCTCTCCACTCACTTATATTAGGAATTGTAAAGAATGAATTTTGGATCAAACTCAACTCTAAAAGTTAGTTTATGAGGGCGGATTGCTCAAGTCCATATAAGAATATCAATTATCCATCCCACTATTGATGTGGAACTTTCTAACACTCCCCCGCACGACCAGACCTAGTTAACTGGAGCGTGGACAATATAATATGGGGGTCCAACATCGGTGAACAAATAATCGGAATGGATCTGGCTCTAATATCATGTAAAGAATAAATCTTGAGTCTAACTTAACCCCAAAAACTAGCTCATGAGGGAGAATTAATCAAATCTATATAAGGAGATCAATTATCCATCTTACTATCAATGGGACTTTCTAACATGAATGATTCCCAACTTTTCTAGTATATTAGTTTAATAAGTTATATCCAGTAGATGGTAATAAAAAATTATCCTAATTTCTCGTGCGAAACAGTGTACCTGGGATAAATTTTTATATCCACTCACCTAGCATATATCCACTCACTAAGGATATATCTTGTTAGGTTTTTTCTAGGATGTGTACTAGTACTAAATACACATTTAATACACAATTAGTTATGCATGAATATAGTACATATCCTACAAAAACCTAACAATCCATATAAAAACTTAACAAATACTCTCTATGTCCCAAAATATTTATCGTATTATGCTTTTTAAAAGTACGAGGCCTTAAAAATAAATAAGCGCCCAATTCCATTAAATTTGCATGATAGATATTGGTCTCTGCCACAAGATTAATCTTGCCTCTTTTGGGGTCGACATAGACATCTGATGAACAAAATAAGCCTTTCTAGCAACTTAAAATCTAGACAACCGATTCTACTAGCATCATAAATAGATCTAAGCCTAACTACAAAAATAGGATAACGAAATAAGAGAACAAAAACAAACTTACCATACAATGCATCTCCCTTCTCAGCATGATCAAACTCAGATATTGGCATCAAAATAGACTGGAGCTTCACATTCCCACCACACTTGTTCTAAACCATGAAACAGATAAATAGTTAGCACCAATTCAAATAACGTATAAAACCCTAATCCCAAATGATAAAAAGAAAAAGAGGTAAACTATATTTTTATTGAGGCAAATTGTCAAACACTTGATACTCCATAAATTTCTCGGCATGCTCCCTTTCCTTTTCACTGTATTCCTTGAAAAAAACTATTCTACCGGACGCGAGCCACAACCATCTCCTTTTTCTAATTCGAGTTCAAATGGTTGCTGTCGTCTCATTTCCTTTAGAGGCGCGGAAAGCCTTATCTGTTCCTTTTTTGAGGGGGAAAGGCAGAAATGAGAGGCTAAATCACCCAAGCAATAACACAGAATCACAAACCATTGAAAAAATCCATTTGGGACACTCATCAATTGAAGAGAATTTGTATATTTACTTGGCAAGTCCCCTCGGAGCAACATTGTCGTGGTCGAAGTAAGCATACATTGCATGGTAAGCATATGAAACATTGTATTCCACACTGCAATCACAAAAAAATATAAAACATGTAAAGAATGTATCTTGGGCCTAACTCAATCTTAAAAGTTAGCTTGTAGGGTGAGGATTGTCCAAGTCCATATAAGGAGTTCATGTTCTCATTCCATATCCGATGTGAGACTCTTAACACTCCCCGCACGCTCAGATCTACGCCCAGACCTTGTTAACTGGAGCGTGGATAATATAATTTGGGAGCCTAACAATCGGTGAACAAAGAATTGTAATGAGTCTGGCTCTGATACCATTTAAGAATGGATCTTGAGCCAAACTCAACCCCAAAAGAACTCAATCCCAAAAGATAATTTGTAGTGTGAGGATTGTTCAAGTCTATATAAGAAGTTCATGTTCCCATTCCATATCCGATGTAGGACTCTTAACAAAACAATCCATAAATAGACGGCTCTATTAGGATTTACCCTGAATTTCCTATTTTGTTTGAATTTTATTATAATTGGGTTTACTTCAAAAAGATTTTCTTGATAAAAAAAAAATTGTGGAAAAGGATTCTACTATATTTATTCTTTTTCTTGAAAGAGAAGTTTTGAACTTCTATATCTTTTCTTCGCTTAAATAACACAGTAACATCTACAATGTAGTCGTTTAAAGAATTTTATTTAGGGGAAGATTTTCCTCCCAATATATAGTTTTCATGCTTTTATATTATTTTTTCATATGTAGATCAATTGATCAAACCATATTAGAATATTATGTATGTTTTTAGTATGTTTTTCTTTGTCGTCTGATTTATTGTCGTCGTAGTCTGCAATTGTTAGCTTCCAGATGGCGCCCTGATTATTTTGATCCCAACAAGTGATATCAGAGTCAATGATTCAATGGGTTGAAGACAGGCTTAAGGCGGCCGGTTCAAATCAAGTCGCAACCAATATACGATAATAAATATTTTATCCAGCGTACTACATGTGTAGATGAATTTTCAATCATATTTTCAACATCCCAAACATCTTTAAAAATAAAACAAAGTAGACCTTAAACTTATTTTTGAAGCTGATAAAATTATAATTTCTTATGGAGGAGACTTTGTTAGGAAAAGGATACCTCCGTGAAGGTGTATTTGTACTGAACATTGTTCAAGTATAACGCAAGTACTTTGAAATCTACTCATATTATTGAGTCTATTAATTTGTGGCATGCTAGGCTAGGTCATATAATTGCTTCTATTAAAAGACTTAGAAAGATAAAATTATTTAATGTGATACATATTGATGGTTTTTCGCAATGTATTGAAAGGATAATTTTGGAACTCGCCTCGGGGCAAGGCACTTACAAAATGCCTCGAGGCTCACGTGTGGGGCTTAGTTCTGTGAGGCTTACATCTTAAGCGTCCGAATTTACGCCCAAAGCTCCGGACTCACCAAACATTTGTTACACAATTATGTGTCAAGTTTCTTACTTAACACTATTAACCCTCATAATTCTTTAATAAATGAATTAATGACTTAATAGTTTTTTCACCTATAGAAATAAAAAATTGAGAGTAAATCAAATAATAAGTTGTAATATTGCATATTTACTATTTGAGAATACCGTGAGGGTGAATATCATTTAACAATTCTTTTAAAAACACATAACAGAATATTACATCTTCACCTGTCATTGGTTTTCATATTTTTGTCTTATGTATCAAAATTATCATATTTTATTACTTTGCTATTTGAAAGTAATTTTGTTCTTATTAGCACGTGGGTACATTGTAATTATATTTATCATATTTAGTGTTATGTAATTATGGTAGAACTAGGATCCCTGTTGTATACAGATTGCACATTGTACACCTATATATATTTTGTATTAATGAGAAAGGCTCACAAGAGAGATTAATACAATTCTACATGGTATCAGAGCCAGACACATTCTAATTCTTTGTTCACCGATGTTGGGCCCCCAAATTATATTGTCCACGCTCCAGTTAACGAGTTCTGGGCGTGTGGGGGAGTGTTAAGAGTCCCACAGCGGAAATGGAATGGGAACATGGACTCCTTATATGGACTTGGACAATCATCTCCCTACAAGCTAGCTTTTGGGGTTGAATTAGGCCCAAGATCCATATAAAGAGTTCATGTTCCCATTCCATTTCCGTTTTAATCCAATGCAACAAAGGAAATATCTCTCATAGTTGTTCATCGTGTCAGTTAGGGAAACACGTTAGACTACCATTTGCGACTTCTATGAGTACTACTTTCTCTCCCTTTGATATTGTTCACGCTGATATATGGACATCTCCCATAACCATCAACTTAGGCTACAAATACTATGTGGTGTTTTTGAACGATTTCTCACACTTTCTTTGGGTCTATCCACTCAAACTCAAATCTCAAGTGTTCTCCAAATTTATTGAGTTTCGTCAACTAGTTAAAACGTAATTTGAAAAAGACATAAAATTGTTTCAATGTGATAATGGTCGTGAGTTTAATAATTCCTTCTTTCATAATTTTTTTGCGGCTAACGACATGATTTTTCGCTTCTCGTGCTCCCATACCTCACCTCAAAATGGAAAAGCCGAAAGAATTCTCCGAACCATTAATAATATGATTCGTACCCTCCTTTTTCATACGTCTCTCCCTCCTAATTTTTGGGTATATGTATTAAAAATGGTAGAAAACATTCTCGACATTTTACATACCCGTGCAATTCAAAATAGGACACCCACCGTAATTCTCTACCGTCGGATCCCTACCTATAACCAACTTAGAATTTTTGGTTGTCTGTGTCACCCAAATATGACATCCATGGCACCTCACAATTAGCGCCCTAGTCTACTCCGTGCGCCTTCCTAGGTTTTCCGTCAAACCATAGGAGGTACTTGTGCTATGAGCTCTCCACCGATAAAATTATAATTTCTTGCCACGTCACCTTTGTCGAATATGTCATCCCGTTTGACAACATCAAAAAATTTTGAGTCACTGGTTACTAATTCCTCGAAGATTCGGACCTAGCACTGCTTGTCCAACAGGCACTCCGACATGCTACCATTGTTCCGGCAATAGTCAGTACTCAATCACCCGTCGTCCTCAAAAATCTGCATCGTTCCACTGCCACTAGTCGACCGTCGACCCCCCTGCACCCGTCACTACCACCTCCGGCAGTGCCTCAGCACTACCACAGTATGTGTCGGTCCCCACCTCCACCACCGAAAACCACCATACAGTCCCTCCAGCTTCTCCGACCATCGGACAGTCCTCACATCGGTCCTATCTACCACTGCCTCTCGTGCCGCTGTCACATACCCGTTCCAGAACCCATACCCAACCTGCAACCAATGACCCTCAGCCCATCGAATCACCGTAAAAAAGAAACCCTGACAACCCAACCCCCCCAATTCCTGAAACCCACTCTGCCACTACACAACCATAGCTACAACACATCACCTCCACACCACCGACATCGTACCCCACCGCTCATCACCCAACACACTTCGACCTACCCAGATCGACGCCAACATCGCCACCACTGTCAGGCCCCGATTCCACCATCCAAACCCCTCAACCCATCGTCATACCCAGGTCCGACAGTCATCCAGATCCATCGCCCAATTCTCAGAACCAGACACTGCCATCAAATACCAAAAATGTCCCTTCCCCTACCCACCGTATGGAAACCCGTGCCCAACACGGTATTTTCAAACCCAAAGTCCAGTTCAACTTGTCCACCCAAATTGTGTCACATATTCCCAAAATTAGCAAAATTAGACCCTCACTGGAATGCAACTATGTGTGAGAAATTTAATGCTTTAACGTAACAACACACTTGGGATTTGGCTCCTAGATCGGAGGGGGTGAATGTGATCCGATGTATGTGGCTTTTTCATCACAAATACAGAGACAGTGGTGACCTAGAGAGGTACAAGACACGACTTATGTCTAATGGCACTAATCAGCAGGAGGGTATAGATTTTGGTGAGATATTTAGTCCGGTTGTCAAACCAGCCACCATTCGTGTAGTTCTGAGTATTGCTATGGGTAAGTATTGGCCTATTCATCAGCTTGATGTAAAAAATATGTTTCTACATTGGGATTTGAAGGAAACAATTTATATGCATCAGCCACCTGATTTTGTCCATCCAACAGTCCCTTAGTATGTATGTCGTCTCTGTAGGTCTCTCTATGGATTAAAACAGGCCCCTAGAGCGTGGTATGATCGTTTTGCTCAGTATATCCTGCAGATTGGGTTTGTGTGCAACAAGTGTGATAATTCTCTATTTATTTTTCATAGAGGTAGCAACATTGCGTATTTATTATTGTATGTTGATGAAATTATGCTTACTGCCTCCTCTGAGTTGTTGAAAATTAGATCATTACACTGCTCAAGACAGAATTTGATATGACTGACTTGGGGACGTTGAGCTATTTTTTGGGAATTTCGTTACTAGATCTGCATATACTATGTTTTTTTGTCAGCGTAAGTATGCAGAGGAGGTTGTATACAAGGCTAAAATGATGAATTGCAAGATCATGGCTACTCATGTTGACTCTAGATAAAAGCTTAGTGCTTTGGATGGTGATCCAGTGTCCGATCCCACTCTTTACAGGAGTCTTGCAGGTGCACTACAATAAACCAGGCCTGCTATTGCTTATGTTGTTCAGCAGGTATGCTTATTTATGCATTCCCCCAGGGAGCCTCACTTTACTACCCTCAAACGTATCATTCGATATGTTAAAGGCACACTTGATTATGATTTGCATCTATACCCTCCGCACCGAACAGGTTGTTGTCATATACGGATGCTGATTGGGCAGGTTGTCCGGATACGCGACGCTCCACCCCAGGCTACTATGTGTTCTTAGGAGATAATCTTATTTCTTGGTCCGCTAAGAGGTAACCCACATTATCCCGTTCGAGTGCAGAAGCAGAATATAGAGGCGTTGCTAATGTTGTTGCTGAGATCTGTTGGATCCGAAACCTTCTTTTGGAGCTTCAGTGTCCATTACGTAAGGCTTCTTTGGTTTATTGTGATAATATATTTGTCATATATCTGTCTCATAATCCGATTTAGCATCAGCGAACCAAGTACATTGAGATGGACATCCACTTTGTTCGTGAGAGGTTGCTCTCGGTCATGTCAGGGTATTGCATGTGCCTTCTTCATATCAGTATGCGGATATATTCACCAATGGCCTTCCTAGACAGTTATTCCTCGACTTCAGATCCAGTCTTAGCGTCCGGCCTCCTCCCGCTCAGACTGAGGGGTGCATTAGCATGTGTGTACCTTGGAATTATATTTACCATATTTAGTGTTATGTTATTATGGTAGAACTAGGATCCATGTTGTATAGAGATTACACATTGTACACCTATATATATTTTGTATTAATGAGACAGGCTCCCAAGGGAGATTAATACAATTCTACAGTTCTTATTCATGAAAAATATTTTTTTTAATAATGATACTGATAAAATTTAATGATTGATAAATTGCACAGTATGATAGTAATATACTTTAAGAAATTGTGATTCTTTTATTATTTGAAAGTTAATTAAGATGTTAGAATTGATTTGCGTATCATAATAGCTTCTATATCATTGCATTACTTGTAAAATCATTTTAGAGGTTTTGTTTTCTATGAGTTTCTTTAATCATATTTTTTATTAGAGTATTTCTAGAATGTTTGTGTTATTATACTATTTTACTACATTATAAATTAAAAAAATTAAAAATTCATGGGACTTACGCACCATATCTCAGAGCTTACGCTTCACCCCTGCTAGGTAAAATATCTCGCCTTATACCCTGCCTTTTAAAACACTGATTTTTCAAAGTGTCGTATGTATGCAAAAGCAAAACATACTAAGAAATCTTTCAAAACTGTTACTAATAGAAAGTCACAATTGCTTGAGCTGGTATTGCGATATGACATAATTGAAAGGAGGACCCGAATTAGAGAGAGACGCTGACCATTTCCTACTACAAAATAAATGTATACTAGATGTTACTCAAAATCCAGCTTTAATTGTGTCAATTAAGATCCCCAGGGATTAGGTTAATTGGAAAAGGTTGAGAGACGTGTATCGTAAGGTCACAAATTCAAGTCATGTAGCATATCTGATTTTTAAAAGAAGAAGGAGACAGGGTCAGACTATCATCCTCAAGTTTTGAAGGCGCAATTAGTCTAAATGATTGGCTCTTAAAGAAGTTTGAATCTTAAGAAAAAAAGGAAAATTTGCCCAATTATACATCCCACCTGCAATTGAAGGCTGCGATTAGTCTAAATGATTGGCTCTTAAAGAAATTTCAATCTTAAAAGATGGGAAATTTGCACAAATATACTGCCCACCCCCAAAGCCAACACTTTCTTTTCAAGAATGTTTATACACTTTTATACACTATTATGGTCCGGTCCTTCCCCGGACCCCGCACATAGCGGGAGCTTAGTGCATCGGACTACCCTTTTTTATCTACTTTGTATATAGGAGAGGATTTAAGCATGCATCAATTTTATATAAAAAAAAATGTATAACAATGTATAAAAGTGTATAAATGTCGATAACTACGAACTTCTTCAGCAATTTTTAGTTGCAATTATTGTTCAAAGATAGTTCAAATCTCCACCAAATGACTTTAAATTTTGTAGACAACCTCCTTAGACTATTTTCAACAAATCTAAACAACACCCCCTCTTAATTTCTCACAAAAAAACAAATTTGAAATTAAAATTAACTTCTTTAAGCTTTTTCAACTACGGTGTGTTACCTTTCTAATATAATTTTCACCACACAAATTTTACATAAACAGTGCTTTAACCACAATTTTTTTTTGTTTTCAGAGTAAAAAAAGGTTGACAAAGAGAGGAGGAAGAAGAAGGGAGAGGATGGAGAGGGGAGAGATATGGGACGTTCAGTTGCTTCTTTTGTGAAAAAGAAAATTCAGTATATGTCCATGTTTGGATAAACCTGGTAAGAAAATGGAAAATGGGCTAAAATTTGACTTAATGACACCAGATGTGCACTTTCTTGTAATTAACAATAATAACAACGTCACATCTAATGTAATCTTTAGTTTGATCTGGGGAGGGTAGTGTGATGCGCAGACCTTACCCTATCAGGTGGAGATAAAAAGAGACTATTTTCAATAGAGATTATGGTAATTATCGCAGAAAAAAAAGTGCGTTACGGGTGCAAAATAGGGCTATGTCAAGTTGCCAAATAGAAACAAAATGAAGAGGCTCATTACTCACTAGAAACCATTATCTCTTTAGTTTCACAGATATTTGAGTCACAAAAATATGAGTGATGGTCATTAATCTCACCCATACCCCCTTATATCATCAGCCTATCTATACAAATATCAGCCACGTCGCAACATATCATTAACTACTTATCTACTATCCCACCCCCTTAGAGCCCATGCCCCAAACAAATTAGAGGCTGAAACTAACTCAACTATAGCAAGAACTTTGAAAAAAAAAGTTCTTGCATATCTTCTTTCTTTTTTCTACTTTGCATGATATTTTCTGCTCTTCACTCTCAAAAATCTTAATTTAATACTAATGGAGACTAGTGTAACATGTTGTGCAAGAGCAATAGCTCTTCTCCCAAATGTTTCTTCTCAACATTCAATTACTTCACTTGCATCTCCAAGATCCATTTCCCCTTCATTTACCTCCAGGGTATGTCTTAATTTCCACTTAGTTTTCATTACTACAGTAAAAACTGGAATTAGCTATGAACTTTGTCGCTAAATCGCTCGTAGCTAAAATATTTTTTTGATAATCTGTCGCTAATCCATCACTAAATAGATTAGCGACGTAATTTTTTGTTTAGCTACAAAATTTATTTGTCACTAATTCCTCTTTTTAGTAGTGCATTAATATCATAAACTATAGAAACTTGACATAAGTTAAAAAAAACAACCTTGATTCTTGAATATCATAAACTAGTAGTAATTGAAAACAAGGCAAGCATTTGGCATAATTTTGTTGAAGAAAAATTAAACATAATCAGATGAGCTATAAGTGTGGCATGAAAATCTTGCAGAGTCTGAAGTCAAGCTCATTATTTGGGGAATCATTGCGCGTTGCGCCAAAATCATCACTTAAGGTTGCTAGGACCAAAAACTCTTCCCTGGTGACTAAATGTGAGATTGGCGATAGTCTGGTAAGTTTGATCATGTTGTTGATTAATCTATTTAAGAAAATTGAGATGCATGATGTTGATAGCAATGACTAGTGATTGGTCTATTTATAGGAAGAATTTCTTTCGAAATCAACCTCAGATAAGGGATTGATCAGGCTGATGATGTGCATGGGAGAAGCATTGAGAACAATTGCCTTCAAAGTCAGAACAGCTTCTTGTGGAGGAACTGCTTGTGTCAATTCTTTTGGTGATGAGCAGCTTGCAGTCGATATGCTTGCCGATAAGCTTCTCTTTGAGGTAAAGAACTCTTCGGCATACAGTATTGCATACAGTGGCAGAGCCAGGAAGTTTAACAACGGAATTCCGAAATATGCAAGAATGCACGTCCGAATGTGTGACCAAAAACAATTTTTGAACCACGTTTGCCACTATACTTAAAAGCTTTTCTCATGTCAGAGGAATTCAACAATATATATATATATATATATATATATGTATATATATAGAAAGAAAGATTTGTTTTTACCCCATTTACATGGTATAATTTTCTATCGAAGGAGATTCAGTTGAACCTCTTTCAGTATATGTAGCTCTGACCCTGATGGTAGAAGTAGCTTATGATCAAGTACTCTATTTCCTGACAGGACTTAACCAAAAATTTAAAAAGTTTCTTTTTATTGTAAACTGATCCCCTACAATTTTAATTCTTATCTAAGTTTGACAAAAAGATTGTCCTTTTGATTGCTGATGTTTAGGCCTTGACATATTCACACTTTTGCAAATATGCTTGTTCTGAGGAAGTTCCTGAACTCCAAGACATGGGAGGCCCTGCTGAAGGTTAGCGGATTATATAATTTTGAACAATTTAGGGCTTGTTTGTCTATACATTAGAATGTTTTTTTGGGTAGTTTTTGAAGATGAGTTTCCATTTGACCAGTTTTTTCAAGTGAATTCTTTTCCCACTTACAACCTTTTTTCAAGTAAAATATATGTCCAAACACAAATTCAACTTCCAAAAGCACCATTTTTCAACGTCAACTTCAAATACTACCTTTTTCAAATATCACTCAGTTATGTCCAAACACCTACTTAATTTTCTACAAAGAAACATAAACGGTATAAAGACACTGATGAATCCACTTTTGTATCAAACAGGAGGATTTAGTGTTGCTTTTGATCCACTTGATGGCTCCAGCATTGTGGACACAAACTTCACAGTTGGAACTATCTTTGGAGTATGGCCTGGGGATAAGCTAACCGGGGTCACAGGAAGAGATCAAGTTGCAGCAGCCATGGGAATATTTGGACCGCGAACTACATATGTTCTTGCTCTTAAAGATGTTCCTGGCACCCATGAATTCCTCCTCCTAGATGAAGGTTTGACATACATTGATTCACAACTTTTTTTAACCATATGCATTAAAAGGCGCATGTACGGTTCCTATGGGATACAATTTTAACCTAATCAACCGACTTTATCGAGAAAGATTACAGCACAGTCAACTAAATGAGCAATATGAATCTGAACATGCAATCTATAAAACCTTGAGGCAACGGGTGAATGATCCAAGCTTTTATAATCCCTTTGGATGCTCTTGTACACCTGATATGAGATTTTTTATATAACTCAACAGGATTTGAATTTCATAAATCCAAATTAATTTAGTTCTTTCCTTGCTATGAGTTGTTTCAATAACAATGTTTCTTTTGTTTGCAGGAAAATGGCAACATGTCAAGGATACAACAGAAATCGGAGAAGGAAAAATGTTTTCCCCTGGAAATTTGAGAGCCACATTTGACAATCCTGATTATGCCAAGGTTTATCATCGTTTCTCACTTATATGTTCAATTGCTGATCTGTGCTCGGACATGTGTTTGTACAATCTGCCTTTGCTATATCTTTTCTCTTGTTGTTCCCTTTTTCATTTTTTTGCTATTGGAAGGCTTTGTTGGTGCCTTCAAAGTTGCTACCTAAAATAAAATTCCGCGTTCTGACTCCTGATTCTCGATGACAGTTGATCGATTACTATGTCAAAGAGAAATACACCTTGAGATACACTGGAGGAATGGTGCCTGATGTGAACCAGGTATTTGCCATCTCTTATCTCGTTTACTCGTATACAATTTGCATATATGAGTTCATTCAATAACCTCAAGTTCCATTCTAAGTATTCATACTTTTTACTCGAATTTGCAGATCATTGTCAAGGAGAAAGGTATTTTCACAAATGTGACATCTCCAACTGCCAAGGCCAAACTGAGATTGCTCTTTGAAGTGGCACCATTAGGATTTTTGATCGAAAAAGCTGGAGGTTTCAGCAGCGATGGGAAACAGTCCGTGCTTGACAAGGTGATCGTTAATCTTGATGATCGGACGCAAGTTGCTTACGGTTCCAAGAATGAGATTATTCGCTTTGAAGAAACGCTCTACGGGTCATCCAGGCTTAAGGCTGGTGAGCCAGTTGGTGCTGCTGCTTAAGGAAAAATGTATCAGCCCGGTCCTAATGTTTTCAATTTCTTTCTAGAGCATTGCGAAATTGCTGTGGGGAAATGTTGTTCCATCAAGGTATAAAAGGGAGATAGGTTAAGACCATAAGGTCAAATTAACTTGTTCAAAAAGTGGGAATGGAACTTTTTTTCCTTTTGCTGTTTCTATTACCTGGTGGCAAGTATTTCCATGTCCAAAACTCCTGATATGCTGGATTTCCGACATAAAAGGTAAAAGACAAATAATTTGTAGTATTATGTAAGATAAGTTTAAGTATGATAGCTTGTCTAATTGTGATTCATCTCTATTCTACTCAAAATCAATTTCCTTACCTATTTTTTTTTTTTGCGTGTATTGCTAAGCTGCTTAATTGAATTTCAAATTTAGAAGTTAATGTCCCTGTTTCGTCCAATGCTTAAACTAATTACAAGGGTGTGCCGGGCAGTGTGTACAGGGCCCGGGTACATATTCTCCGTGGCATGCTAATCTGCGATTTCTAGCGTAGGAGCGCGACCACTTTTCAAAAACTACTATTTGGTCTAACACAACGAAATCACAAATTTAGCAGTATTTTCCTATACCAGGAAAGCTATCTTTTAAATAAACTGACCTGCATTACTTGTTTAAGTTCGTAATAAATATACAATAAATCCAGAGTTACATAATACAAGCTAGAAAAGTCAAAAAAGGGCGGGCATTGGTAACGTGCCAGAGGTAGGGGTCGAACCTACGACTTTCTGCTTAGAAAAAAGGCGCTCTATCCACAGAGCTACATGCTCTTATACTCGTTCCTTTATTTATTTATATATTTGATCCTTCAGTTCTTTCCGCTAATTGATGGACTACTTTTGTACCTTTTCTCCATCAAATTAATTGGAGGAAAAAGACTATGAAAACTAACTGGAACTATCAAGGTTTCAAAATACCCTTTCGGAAGCACAACTTAACCTGGAACACTCACAGGCATGTAGACGTTTTGAGAACAGACAAAACTCTAACTTCAATGTTATAAAATCATACGTTTCAAATTAATTTTGTATGATTCACATGTTTCAACGTGGATTATAATATTTTTATCTTTTTTCTATAGCCTTTATATTCGTTTTATAATGTGAAGATTTCTCGTTAATTAAATAACAACAACATACCAAGCGTAATTCCACATGTGGGGTTTGAAGAGGGTAGAATGTATGCAAATTTTATCCCTACCTCGAAAGATAAAGAGTTTGTTTCCGAAAGACCATCGACTCAAGTTCTCGTTAATTAAGTATTTTGTTAAATATACCGATATAGTTGTTGGAAATTTGCCTTTGGCGGGAGTTGCGACCGACCAACTTTAACGGCTTAAACACTAGTGTTACGTATGTTGGAGAATCCGGTTCTTCACACATGCATGATCTACTAAGTACGTAGATAACCGTAGGGCCAAGAATCGTCAAATTTCATTGAGAAATGAAAGAGATATTGGTTCACGAAGTAAGGTGTTTGAAGCATGGAAAGTGTGGTATTGTGTTCAATTCTCCCTCATCGGTAGAGGAAGAAAGAATTGTTGTGTATATAAGACTCGAAATTGGTTTGGCGTTTGGGACCCCAAGGGGTATCCCATGTGTTTAAAGGAGGGAGGACCTAGATGTGCTTCGGTTCGAGGAAAGACCACACGCGCGCCGCCGCCGCTTGCCCGTCTCTGCTTCGCCCGTGTTCCGTGTTCCGGTTCTCGTTCACTGGTTCACGTTCACGGGTCGTGGTGTGGGTCTTCGATATTATCTTTTGGGCCGTAAAACTTTGCCGAAGTACAGTTTGATCCCCGAAGTTTCAGATATACGCTTTGGACCAGAATTCTTTCAGATGTGCGATTTGGTCCCTGAAGTTTCAAGATGTACAGTTTGGTCCTCAAGTTTCCGTAAAATCAGAATTTCGACGGTCAAAAACAGAAATGCCAAGCACTCAATTCACCATTTATTTTGGCTGAATTACTCCTCCTATAATGGCCAAAACAGCTTGGTCTTTCTCCCATTTATGTTGGTGACTTTACTACCTCCATAATGGCCATTATTTGGCTATTATGGAGGCGATTCAGCGATAAGCAGTCCCTCCCTCTCCTATATAAACACCCCATTACACCATTGTTGAGCACTAAGACATATGCACGAAAATACATAAACAGATGCAGAAAAACAGTGCACGTAAATACACAACCAAAATAGTTTTCTTCCTACAACTTCCAAGGCATCATTTCGTTACTCAATATTCTTCACGGTAGCTCTTGAGTTTCCTTTGCTCAAGTGTTCCATTGCTGTTTTATCTTGGGAGACAAATTGTCCAGGACGTATAAAGGATACATACGGGGCAATATTGTCTTAAGGACAGAGTGCCACACTCGACTCAGCAAAAACAATTTCAATTTTTCCATATTCTACAAAACTGGAATTTCCAGTTTTCGTGTGTAACTATTGTAATTTCAGATTCCATGTTGAATTATTGAATCTCTGTTTATCCTTTTGAATACTTGTAATAGTTATATACTTCCCGTACTACTTTATAAAGTACCATAGAGCAAAAATACCCAACAACTTAAGACAATATTTGTATAGTATTACTATTAGTGTTCGAAAGATGTCGGTCAAAAGTTGTGTGACCAAATCAGGATATGGAAATGGTTTTCTGGTAGAAGAGAGTGATGATGATGAACGTATTCATACTGTCACCGCTACCAAGACTGGTGGGAACAAAGCGCTCTCGAGAGCCTGAGGATGTTAATCTGGGACAAGAGGAGAAGATCAAGATGTACTTCTATCTTTGCAGCGAAGGCCTGTATCTATCCCGCACAAAGATCCGAATAATGGTAAGAAGGAACTGGACACTTAGTCTGATGAAGTGACTGAAGTGAGCCAGAATCCGAAATTGGGATAAGTATTTTTCTTACTTGTCAAGAATAAAGATTAGATGATGAGTATTTTTCTTACTTGTCAAGAATAAAGATTAAATGATGTCTGATTAAAAATGGATTAAAGTAAGGAGGAATATGAAAATAATTTATATTCCTTACGCTTTAACAAATTAGAAGTTTAATCTCATCTTCTTTTCCGTTTAAAGATTGGAGTTTGTAAACGACTTAAAAAGATCCGTTCTTTTAAGTGTAAATTATTAAAAACGTGTAAAGTATGTTCGCACATACGATGGAGAAAGATCCACTAACTGTGCGAAAACTGTTACCACTCTTAAGTAAGCGCCAAGAATTATCTGGGCACCAATCTTAACGGAAGAAGTCTAAAAGTTAAAGGCGTAGAACCTGTCATACTATTTGGCAGAAGATCCTTCATAGGATGATATTGGACACTCAGTCATACAAAGCCTCAGAGGCGTGAGTGGGCCAAAATTCCTTTGATATGATGATATTGGACACTCAGTCATACAAAGCCTCCGGGTGACTGGAGTGGGGCCAAAATTCATTTCATAGGAGAAGTAATGGACACCTAGTGTGGTGGGCCAGAGTTTCCAGGTCTTAATGATCTGAAGGCCTAAAGAAAGGCAGTAAAGAAATTGGACACTCAGTCTGCTAAAGCAACTAGAGTGGGCCAGAGTATCGAGATCACATATGATCCGGTTGCGCCCTAACCACGGGCAAGAGGTTGTTCATGTGAAGCAACGCCACCTCTAAAATCAAAGGGGCTGGAGAGGTTGTCCTCAATAGGACTTCAAGGAATGAGATCACTCTAAAAAGAGGTGTTACATGTTCTTAACTTGGTTTAAGGGACGCTGTTGGTCAAGCTGGTTTGATACTACTCCAACAGGTCTGTAATAACTGAGAATGGTACAAAGACGTCAGAGTCGAATGAATGATATATTTGTAATCCGTGCATCTATGCCATCATAGATTAAGACACGTTAAATAGCAAGTCATTCAAAAGCTAACGATGTTAAGATTGTTGCATCCTTTCGACATAAACCCTCAAAATGAATGTGAGGTAGGCGAAGAGGCAAAATCACCTTTTCAAATTCCGTCGAGGAATAGCGAAAGAAGCACCACTCCTCTAGAACTTAGTCACACCTACTTGGGTGATTTGAAGTTTATACAAAATAGAGGAGGGAGACAAGTACGTTGTGATCTTCATTGATGATGGTACAACGTATGGAATCCTTTGTTTGTTAAAAAGCAAAGATGAAGTTGTTGAAGCGGATAAGCGCTACAAAGCGTGGTTGAAAATCAACTAAGCCTATGGATTGCGAAATTCATAGCGATAGAGGGGGAGAATGTGAAGCAGCGTTCATTAAACGACTGTTCATTACTCACCTCAGTCTAACGGTGTTAGCCAAGCGCAAACCCGTACGCCTAAATTATGTAGGGCAAGGCGATCCTTACCGCTAATGCGATCCTCAACGGAACTCCGCATAAGGATAAGGATAACTCTCCGTGTGAGACATGAAAAGGATCTCACATACAAAAGTTGTGATGTGGGGTGGCTTGGTAGAAGTTGGACTACCGAAACAGGTCAAGTTCGACCTAAGATCAGATTGCATATCCACCGGATCTCAGAATAATAAGAGTACTTATCGCCTCTTGGCGTCAAAGAATCTTTGAATTCTTATAAGATAACTTTCCTTGAAAAGGAAAAAGGAGTAATTGCTCAAGGTTAACAAGAACCCGCGAGGGTCGACCGTCTGAACTAGACGCCCGTATCTACAGACTCGAAAGTTGCCGCTATCCTAACTCAATATTCCGGATCTGCAGAACTCAGTGGAAAATATATTCCATCATATAGAACCATACTTGCATAATGGTTGATCTTCCTCCTGAAAAGAACTTTTGGGTTGTGAAAAAGGATACTCAAAAGTGAGTACAAAGTAGATGGATCTTGACGAGTTCAAAGCCTCGGCTACTTGTACATGTGCTCCCTCGGGAGTAGCTTAACATCATGGGCCGTTGCGGTCTTTGCGTGGCATGAATGTTAAAAGCGACCTTCCCAACCGGAGAGTTGGAAGAAGAGAATCGAGTTGGTTTTACGAATTTGTTGGGCTTCTTCGAACTTTCACCTTGGTCCCTGAAATGTTTACATTTTTGGTCTTGAAAGTTTCAGATAAAACAGAAACAATGAATCTGACCACAGAAACATTGACTCTGAAGTTAGAAAGCCAACAGTTGGAGAATCAACAGTCTGAAAATGAAAGTCATATTGAAACCAAGTCTCGATATGAAAGATATGGATATCACAGATGACATCTTAGGAATTGGATTTTTAAAGACATCTAACGGACTGGTCGATAGTTGACAGTCTCGTTGAAGCCATCAATGGATATGAATCATAGAACTGGTTGGAATCATGATGCACCCATAGACAAGGAGCGATACGCACAGATCACGTGTAGTTCAATGTATTGTACACACTACAACCGACCTGGTATCGCCCTATTTAATGCATCGATTGAACTAAGGTTCACCGATAATCTTAATACATGATCAATAGAAGGCGTTAAGTCGGATATGACGATATCCGAATTATTCGCTTATCTTCTGATTATAGTATTACGGATGTCCAAATGATTCTGGGAGAACACGTTGATGCAAATCGGACATCGATCTGAAGAACACCAAAGCCACAAGTAAATGTGTATGGTGGATCTTGGAAAATCCTCTAAGCAAACTTGCATCGTCCGATTCATGATGGTATCAGAGTTTATCGCTTTATACAAAGCATGAAAGAAGTTGAGTAACTTCACGACTCATTAGAGGACGTCCCTTATTGGGAGAAACTCGTGCCTTCAGCAGTTATACACTGTGGCTAGCCGGTCGGCTTTAGGAAGGACACGGATGACGGCGTCTGGACATATCTGTCGAGATTTGTCGTGAGACATAAGATCAGTATGGCGCTTGATCATCACGGTGTCACTTCCTTGTTTACTAACTAAGGGACTACCCGGAGATCAAGTGTTCTGCCTGTCTAGGGGAATGGGCTTAAAACCCAAAATATACGGACCAATACAGTGGAAACCCAACCTTACGAACTGGAGATCCCAGTAATTTGGTTCAATGGGAAAACTAAGTTGTAAAGGTTCAGTTGATCGCTTTAGTGGAAGCATGAGCACTTCGGATAGTGATTTCTGAAAAGAAACACCAAATCCAAAGCCGTTCCCGCGATAGACTTTAAGTGCTATCTGCAGTGTGGGTAAAGGTTAAGTTTTCAAAACCTGTAATGCTCCTCAACAATGAGGTTAGGTTTTTGGGAAACTTTTAATGGTTCCTAACACTTGTGAAGTGGGGTATAACAGATACCTTGTAGGAGACCACCTATTTAAGTGCGAGGACAAAGCCGCCAAAATGAACGCACTTAAGAATCCAAGACGTTGTCCATGGCCAAACGGACAAAACATTACGAAGAAGAGAGTAAGGGAATTTGTTGTGTTGGTATCATTGTCTTGGCTTACACTAAACACCGACGGTTCAAGACATCACGCTCACCGCCAGTAAGTAAGTCCGATGGTATTCAACTATGGAAGGTTCAAAGCTGAGGCTACCTCTCCTTATGCAACATCGGTCCGCTGAAATATTGCTGGAAATGAAAAAAGACACCATGTGAGTGCGCCAAAATCTCTTTCAATAGGGGATTGTTGGAAATTTGCCTTTGGCGGGAGTTGCGACCGACCAACTTTAACGGCTTAAACACTAGTGTTACGTATGTTGGAGAATCCGGTTCTTCACACACGATGATCTACTAAGCACGTAGATAACCGTAGGGCCAAGAATCGCCAAATTTCATTGAGAAATGAAAGAGATATTGGTTCACGAAGTAAGGTGTTTGAAGCATGGAAAGTGTGGTATTGTGTTCAATTCTCCTCACCTGCAGAGGAAGAAAGAATTGTTGTGTATATAAGACTCGAAATTGGTTTGGCGTTTGGGACCCCAGGGTATCCCATGTGTTTAAAGGAGGGAGGACCTAGATGTGCTTGGTTCGAGGAAAGACCACACGCCGCTGCCGCTCGCCCGCTCCGCCTGCCCGTGTTCCGTGTTCCGGTTCTCGTTCACGGTCGTGGGTCGGGTCTTCGATATTATCTTTTGGGCCGTAAAACTTTGCCGTATACGTTTGATCCCGAAGTTTCAGATATACGCTTTGGACCAGAATTCTTTCAGATGTGCGCTTTGGTCCTCAAGTTTCAAGATGTACAGCTTTGGTCCTCAAGTTTCCGTAAAATCGTAATTTCGACGGTCAAAAACAGAAATGCCAAGCACTCAATTCAGCCATTTATTTTGGCTGAATTACTCCTCCTATAATGGCCAAAACAGCTTGGTCTTTCTCCCATTTATGTTGGTGACTTTACTACCTCCATAATGGCCATTATTTGGCTATTATGGAGGCGATTTCGAGCGAAACAGTCCCTCCCTCTCCTATATAAACACCCCATTACACCATTGTTGAGCACTAAGACATATGCACGAAAATACATAAACAGATGCGTAAAAACAAAGGCACGTAAATACACAACCAAAATAGTTTTCTTCCTACAACTTCCAAGGCATCATTTCGTTACTCAATATTCTTCACGGTAGCTCTTGAGTTTCCTTTGCTCAAGTGTTCCATTGTCGCTTTATCTTGGGAGACAAATTGTCCAGACGTATAAAGGATACATACGGCAATATTGTCTTAAGGACAGAGTGCCACACTCGACTCAAAGAAAAACAATTTCAATTTTTCCATATTCTACAAAACCGAATTTCCGGTTTAGTGTAACTATTGTAATTTCAGATTCCATGTTGAATTATTGAATCTCTGTTTATCCTTTCGAATACTTGTAATAGTTATATACTTCCCGTACTACTTTATAAAGTACCATAGAGCAAAAATACCCAACAATAGTATAATTCAATTATTGAAAGTAATATAAGAGGGATATATGCATTAAACGTTGAGCTTTCCCCTTGCGATAGCTGGATCATAAAGTTTTAACAATCAAAGAAATCCATACCGTATAAAATATCTTAAGAAGGAAAAATCCCTTATTTCTTTTTATGTAGGAAAAGATTTTTCTTGACGTGGTTAACGTTTTCGGTCTAGATTAAAAGTCTTGTCTACATATATTTGGTGTCATGCCTTGATATGGAATCTTGTACAAATTGATAATCTTTTCTAGATTCAGACTTTGCCTGTAAATAAATATGAATTTAAGTATATACATTTCTTACAAAAAATTAATTACATTTTTTAATTAAATTTTCATGTTATATTAGGTTATTTTATTTTTTTCAAGTTATCATTTTTGTCTGTTATGAATAACTATACATTACTATCAAAGATTGTAGTAGTGTAATAAATGTAGTGATTAAGAACCACACACGATCGAAGCATGCTTCAATCTCGACCGCAAGTTTATTTACCTCGAATCATACCACGGCTCAAGACCCGAACCCAGAGAAAAGGAAGCCATGCCCCACGTATCAGCCCCGTACATGCTAGACGTCAACCTTGCGAACAACACGGCGGACCTCTCCAATCGTTTTTTATCAAGTCTCAAGGGATAACACTACTAGAAATAGGGGTTTTTCCTACAGACATTCAGTGGAAAATTTGTGTTATAAAACAAGATTTTGAAACCCTTTTTCGACCCAAGTGTCAACAGTCCGAGGTGGGACCGAGACAGATGGCTGGGGCAGTAGGTTTTGTGTTTGTGAACTGGGCCGAGGGGAGGTTCTATTTTGGGCTGGTGGAGCTGGCCAGGTCGCCTGGTTGGGGAATTGGATGAGAAAGCAGTGAGCTCTCTCATTTGGGCCTGCCAGTTACTGGAAATGGACTGGACCGAGGCCGAAGAGATTGAAGTCATGGTGCTCCTTGGCTCGGACTCGCCCAGTCCCATTTTGTTGTTGGTGATGACAGGTCTCAACAAATTGGTGTGGATTGTGGTGAAACATTCAGTCTAGTAGTTAAACCAACAACTATTAGGACTGTTCTTAGTCTAGCTCTGTCCAAATCATGGTCCATCCATCAGATGGACGTCAAGAATAATTTTTTACATGGTCACCTACAGGATAGGTCCATAATTATCTTAACAGTTCATACTTACTTTCTATACGTTGTTATAGGTCTCGTCCTGCAACTGATCTTAGGGTAGAATTTTGCCTCTACCATAAATATTCATTCACCCTTAATCAAAGATCTCAGATTCAAGTCTTAGGTATGAAATTACTTTTATTAGAGAGAGATTTACCCCCACAATGTGAGATTTTTTGGGGTAAATTAAAATTTAGTCTGACTCATACAAGTATCGAGCACCACGTAGGAAAATAACAAGAACAACAACATATCCAGCATATTTCCACAAGTGGGGCCTATGGAGGGTGGTTGTACGCATGACCTTACTCCTACATTTGTAGAGAGATTGTTTTCGATAGACTCTCGGCTCAAACAACGAATAGGAACCCCACCCACTACAAAAAAGTATTGAATTGGTAATAAAACTTTAGCAACAATAAATATATATTGTTGCTAAAAACATAAATATCAACAAAAATTTAATATATTGTTGCTAAAAACATAAGTGGCAACAAAAAAAATAATTTGTTGTTGGGAAAACTTTTCACATTGGAGGTTATTGCAACGGCATTCAACAATTTTTGTTGTTGCGAAAAGTACTTTTGACAATAACATCCAACGTATGACAACAAAAAATATTGTTGGCAAATGTCTTTCTTCCTATAGTGATCCCAAAAAAAAGTATAATTACATATATCATATATTGTCATTACACATAACTTAAGATTAAGGCCTAAGATTAACTAGTAGAAAGATATTTTAAAAACGAATCTCTTTAGTTCAACTTTTCTATACCGCGATAGCATTGGAGATTAGAACTTTTTCTACAATCCGAAAAAAAAAAGTGCTGCCCAGAGAAAGAAAGATAGAAAAAAAAGAGGATTATATGTCTGTAGTGCTTTTCACTGACAGAAAAGTGATTATGATTTTTAAACCACACTTTGGTAGCAGTCACACTAAAACCTTAAAACCAACAAATAGAATAATTGGAAACAAACATCTAACATGCAATAAAAAATTGTTTAGCCAATCAATAATCGACATCAAAGGATCCCTTATCAATGTCTACTTTTATATATTTGCTCTACTTTCCTTAGACTATATACAACAACCAAACTACATCCAAAGACCAAAACATTCCACTACCATTGCCACTTGGTATTGTTGATTTGCTTGTACTTTAATTCTCCTCTTCTATTAATTTCTTCTTGTTTTTGACTCTTTTTATTGCTTTTAAGATTGGTTTGGTTTTAATTCATTCTATTACTTACTAAGGTTTGTTCCCCAGTCTTTTTAAAGAAAATCTGATAGTTTTTACTTTCATTTCTTGGATATATTCCTACTAGTGTGGCTAATATTTGGAACCCTTGTCTGATTTGTGCTATTTGTGCTTAATTTGTTATCTTTTTTCTCTTTTCTTGCTTCTACAATTGAGACTTTTGGGAGGGTATGATACTTTTGTACATAAAAGGAATTTGAATGGGCTGCTTTACGTTCCCCGTGATTCTGATCCGGATTATCTCCTATCCATTGAGTAATTAAGTAAATATTTTGCTCGAAATACTATTTTAAGCTTCTTTATTATTTTCTATGCCTTATTTGCTATGTCTTTTTACTTTTGTATTGTCTTTTTCATACTGCCTTTTTGTGTTACTCGGACCGAGTGTCTTCCGAAAACAGCTTCTCTATCTCCATGAGGTACGGATAAGTTCTGCGTACACTCTACCCTCCTCAGACCCACTTGTGAAAATACACTGGGTATGTTGTTGTTGCATAACGAAGTAATCTTTTACTTTGCAGGGGGCTTATGTTTAAGTTGTAGAGTTAATTCCATTTTTGCAAGTTTTTCCAAGATTCTTTTGATTCAGAAATGTTGGTGTGTTTCTTTAGATTCTCTAAGGTTTATGATCCTTTTGTGTATGATAAATTTCTCAATTTTCCGCTAGACACTGATCTTTATAAAATTGACAGGAATATTATACTACTTGATTTGGCTGAGACTGAAAATTGTGGATATGGAAACTTTATGTCCTACTTCATTTATACCAAATTCAAATTGGATGATGCAACAGAGCAACAGTACTACAGAATGGACTAAGGAAGAGAACAAGAGATTCGAAAGTGCACTTGCAATATACGACGAGACGACTCCGAATAGATGGCCTAAAGTAGCAGCAATGATCCCTGGGAAATCAATTCTTGATGTGATGATGCAGTACAAAGAATTAGTTGCAGATGTTACTGACATTGAAGCTGGTTTGGTCCCAAATCCGAGGCATTTCGCGTCTTCTTTTACGTTGGAATTTGTCGATCGCCAGATTCATACGTTTAGTAAGAGAGGCAAGTCTTGTGATCAAGAAAGAAAGAAAGGTGTACCATGGACAGAGGAAGAGCACAGGTCCTTATATTTGTTCGATGAACCTAATTAGTAGTTAGAAGCTATGTTATTCGGATTCTTCAAAAATGCCGCCGCACCTGTGTCGGATAGTCCAAAAACGATTTTCTTTGGAGGATCTAACTAACACCTTTAGACATTTTTGAAGAATCCGAGCAACATAGGTGATCAACATACAACATTTCAATTTCTCATTTGGCTTGTTCTTGAATTGTTTGCTATTGATGTTAACAATAATGTTGTCATTGCATTATAGGCGATTTCTAATGGGGCTAGAGAAGTATGGTAAAGGAGATTGGAGAAACATATCGAGGAATTTCGTGATCTCTAAAACCCCAACACAAGTAGCTAGTCATGCTCAGAAGTACTACTTAAGGCAGCTTTCAGGAGAGAAAGACAGGAAGAGACCTAGCATCCATGACATCACCACCGTCCATCTCACAAACGACGAGTTTCTCAACAACAAATTGATGTATGAAGAGAAATCTTGTATGTCCTCATTGGAGAGATCAACAAGCACAGCAGATGTACTGATTGGCTGGTGGAACAACTCATGTGGTGCATTGTATGACAACTCGACTCTATAGAACCAGAACGATAGACTAATCAACTCTGATCGGGTCAGAGTCCTCTATTGTCTGTTGGAGGATGTTGAACTAACACTGCTAGTTCTATTTCGCAGCTCCATCGTTTATCAAGGAGGTTGGAAAAAATGTCAATCTTGGATTCGTTTGCAATCTTAGTATACTAATGTAAATCAAGTTGTTAATTAGTTTGGTATATGCCTAGTTTCTTTGTTATGCTTTCAGAGTTTACACATGTAAATCTTCAAGAATACATGGTGTCTCTCTTGCATGCAATCATGTTTTTTTAAAATTTTCACAAGTTCTCCAATGAATTTCTTAGTGAACTAATTGACAATTACTTGGGGCCAAGGTTTCCATATAGCCAATAGTGCCACTTTTACATTAGTGCATATTTTTCTTATACAGAGACTCAGAGAGGAAAAGTGAATCTTTTGTTAAGAAAATAAATCGTGGACATAATTTAGCTTCAAAAATTGGCTCATGCAGTAAGAAGTTGCCAAAACTATATATAAAGAGTTCAGTTATTGTTATATTTGAGAGGAGACTAAAAAAAGGTATTGGGAGAATTCTTACCTACAACACCTGGCTTTTTCACTTCGTTCTTCCATTTTTCGTGTGAGTCCTCTCACATGCTCTTCTTGCACTAGCTTCGAGTAGACTTTATTTAATGATGGCAACGGTTCCTGTGCTAGTATGTTCGATCTCACCATTCCATATATTACCTCATCCAATTCCATGAGGAAAAGATGCACTTTTTCTTTTTCTATTTTGATTTCCAAGATCATCCTCAGATTACACGTGCACTTTCCGCACTTGCAAATCGGAATCTATTCGTAGTTTGCTAATTCTTCCCACAACTTAGTTTTACATGGTAATCCACTATGGTCATTTCCTTTTACTTGCACTCTGTAAGTTTTGCCTTCAGTTGTTGCATCCAAGGGCTGTTGATAACAGCGAACCTCTCCCGAATGCCCGTCTATAATTCTTCTGTTTCCTCTTTATGCGAAATCGTTGAGCAAAGCGTTGGTTCGATGGTGTATCGAATCCATGACACCAACAAAGAGTTTATAGTCCACAAATCTTCTACGTTCGCCGACTCTTCATCCGACTTTTTAATTGTACCATCAATGAAGCCGAAATTCTTCCTTTTAGGTCGTCCTCATGGATCTAGCCTATTCTTCGTAATCTTTCCCTTCAATTGGATGTGTTACTACAATTCTGGGATTATCGTTTGACGTAATGTCATAAGGGGAGATTGTCTTTCTTTGAATTTTGTTTTCTTCACCGACGATTCCTTTTTATCGTCGGTTTCTCTGTCACGCGCCATAATTTAGGGTTTTTGTGTTCTTTGAATGAGGCTCTGATACCATATTAAATTTGAGAGGCGACGGAAATTTAGAGAGAAGAAAAATATTTGGAGAATTCTTTCTTGGTTTCATTCATCATAATGGTCTCTTTTTATTTAGTCAAAAGTTCTCCTTTTCCTAATCTAACAAGGAAATCATATTCTAATAAACTACTATAATTATAATTTATCAAATATACATAGACTAGTATTTTACCATAAAACTAATAGAGTTAAACTAGGAAACATCTCAATAGTTATACATCCCACAAACGATGTGGGACTACTAACATCATTGCCTTGTTTGTGCATGAACGCATTAAGAGTTCTTTTTTTTTATTTTTAAAAGAGATTAGCTTTTGCGCAAAGACATGAGACAACACCCGGTGTCTTTATACCGTCGGATTAAGATGACCTACAATCACAGATAATTGTCCAAAGCAAATCAAATAGCTTTCTATTATCGATTAATACACACTGATAGTTAAGTGCGGAGATACACATACAGTTCTTCTTACGGATTCAAGAAAATCCAGCAGCTTTGGCCCAAACCTTAATTTATATTAAAAAAAATTACTTAATATGTGCAACTAATTTATTCAAAGCACGATAAACTACCTTTTTTAGAATCTAAAACCAATAAAATCTCTAACTCCACCTCTACTAACATTGGAAAATGATTCATGCAATTGGTCCGTATGAGTTAAATCTTTTTCAGCTCATATTAGGCAAAAATCCATGTCTAAAAATCTGGGACAGATTTAGCTGATTCAGGCTGTCACTTAGCACTATTTTGAAATTCATCTGATTGGAGGTTGTGCCTTGGACAAGGAAAAATATCTGCAATTTGGCCAAGTTGACTGATTTTTTTATCTTCATGCTTACCTTTTCCAGGCTGGTTGCTGAGTCTGCATTCCCACTGATTTCAGAATCTTCCCTAACTCAAATAAAAATACATCCACGTGAGAATATTTTCAGTACTCCTTTTGAAATAAATTGGTTAATTTTTTTTTGGCAATTAACACTCATTTCATTAATCATCAGTGCAAACATTACAAAGCAAGATCATATCAAACCTGATTGCTCATCTTAACATCTAACCAAGATAAATCTTTCTATACTATAACTACAAGACACTTATAGAGGACTAATATACTTAAATAGTTGCACATTATTCCTAACTCTTAGGCACAGGTTAGTCTTCAATTCATGTGATAGTGCTTCCATTGTCCTTCTTTTAGTGATGAAAACTCTTAAGCTGGCCACCACTTAAATTGGTTAATATTTAGAAAAAATAGTAGTCCATCTATCCCAAAATACTTGTGGCATTACGTTTTTCAAAAGTCAAACTACATGAATTTTGACCAACAATTTAAGCTATATTTTTTCATCAATTTAATATAAAAAAATTATAACTTATAATACTTTTCATATAATTTCTGAATATCTCAATTTTAATTTTAAAATATTGAATTAATCTAATCTAATTTAGTTTTGAAATTTAATCAAATTAACTTTTAAAAAGAAAAACATGATAAGTATTTTGAAACGGATGGAGTATTTGAAGTTAAGTTGACAAGGCAAAAGTAAGATTGTATCTGTACACCACCCTTTTCATATCCTACTCGGAAGACTAACATTGGATATATTGTAATTGTTGAAGTTGAGTTGAAAAAGGTATTTGGAAGTTGAAGTCATGTTTGAACCTCAAAAGTATAGTTGAAATTTTGTGAGTAACAATTCGAAAATTTTGAAAAAAAAAAAATCTAAAACTCATTTTCCAAGCTTCAAATTTCATATTTCAAAATTTAAAGTAGAAATAATAAGTCAGTCTAATAAGCAAATACTTATTTGAAATACTCTCCAAATATTGTCATTTCATTTACTGCTTTATGAAGTTAGTTTTTTTCTCATTTCTGATTTAATCCCTCTGTCACAATTCATATCACACACTTTTTTTAGTCAATTCCAAAAAGAATGACATATTCTCTTATTTGGTAATTATTTAACTTTACGCTTAATGAGATAATTTATAACCACACAAATATTTTTACTTTGTTTTAGACCACAAAATTCAAAAGTATTCCTTTATTTCTTAAATTGCGTGGTCAATCAAACTACATCAAATAAATTGGGACGGAAGAAATATTATTATTAAGTGTACTGATGGAATGCACCCAATGAAGTCCCCACCACCACCTATTTAAAATCTCGGCTGCCATTTGAATTGGAGAACTTTATGGAGGAGATTGGATTTGGTGATATCACAAAACTTTGTAGTGGCCAAGTAATTTTTGTAGAAATAATCATAATTTGAATGATTTTGGTCTTTAGTGTAACAAAATTAATTTAAGAACGTTTATATAAAAAAAAATCATAAATTGGATAAAATTCTATAAATAAATTCAAACAATTTTATTCACCGGAAAAGTTATCATCGTCTCTCAACTGAAATTGGGAAGCTTTTATCAATAAAGAAAAGAAATCACATTTATGTGAACCTCCTGACATTATTTTTATATTAATTAATTTATGACAGCAGGTTAGTTAAATAAATAAACAGACCCTAGTTAGTAGTTACTGCCTCTCATTCTCCAATTATCTTTTCAATGGAATAAAAAACATGGCTATAAATACATCTTTGCCCCATCCCAGCAGCCTGCTAGAAGTTTCTGTTGTAATTAATAGAGTAAGAATATTAAAGATTCAACCCGTAAAGTTTATCGATAGTTATCACATTAAATAGCCAAGAGTCTATCAGAAATAATTTGTCACTCACAAAGATAGGGATAATGTGCGGTTACTTTTAACCCTCCCCAGTACATTGGGGATGTTATTGTTATCGTCGTTATTGGTATTAGATCAAATGAAGTGTTGCAATAATGGTCATTTTATTTTTGTTATATGGGGTGGATATTGGGTTGTTTACAATACATCCATAAAATGAGTGTTTAAGAGATGCAACTGCTTAGACTGATATCCAAATTTACAAGATTATTGATAAGATTAATGATCGCATTCATCAGAAGCTACAGATAGTACACACCAATAAGGATAAAACGAACAAGGTCGTCTGATAAAGATTTATTATGTCTATCGTCAACCTCCAACTAGCCGTTGCTCCAATTCATAACGTGAAACTATGATAAGTGAAGGTGTTAAATATTTTATGGAAAGACCTGGAATAGGTGGTATCGGAACTACTCCCTATTAACGTCACCAAATCAAAATTTTGATTCATCATTACTTTACTCCTTTGTTTCTTTCCGGGTTTACTTTTGCTTTCCCATCTCCTACAAGAGAAAAGGTACAAAAGCAATTGGAAAAAGAGACATTTTTAGCTATATGTATATCTGAGGGACTTCGGCCCACATTATTATCCATCAAGATCGTTACAATAATTTCATATGAATTGTTGTTTACATTTTGAAGGTTTTTAGCAATTAAACATTTTAATATTTATTTCGAGCGTCAATTAAGATGAATCTGTTGAATGCTACTACGGGTAATGGCTGTGTGGAATATGTCAATATGGAGAATGAGAATTAAATTGTATTGTGATCATCTTTAAGAGATATATAAATGATCTATATTATAATAATTTACTACTGAAAATGATAAACATACACTACTAATTTTAATTTTCCATAGAATAGAATTTACTTTGCTCTTTTTCTTTCTTTTGAAAACTCTAATTTGGAAGTGCTTAGAAGAGAACTTTCATATTTGTATTTCTCAAAGCAAGTCTAAAAAGAGACTAGCGCTTCATATAGCTTACACCATTCAGATTTATTTGCTTACTACCAACTTCATTTTTGTCTCCACATATTCTGAACCCGCCAAATATTTAACAAAATCAAATTAACTATGTTGTTTGTGAAAAAAAATATCTGGCAATAACACAATACGTCGAGTTCAATTCAAGATGCACCTTGATTTTTCAGATAGCATTTTCTAAATCCTAACTTCGGGCATTGCTCATAACTGAGATCCGCCTCCTTCCTTTTGGACGAGTCTACTCTAGTCAAAAATCATATCAGAAGACGAACAACTTCTCGCGGCAGTGTAAAATAAAGAACAAACAGTAAACACTTCTAACAAGAACACTTTATTCTGTTTCCACTTGCGAAAAGCCTAGCGGAGGCAGAGAACTAATAGAACTATCAAATGATTTCATTGTTTATCAAAGGCTTTGACCTCTACCCTTAACATCCAATGAGTGAAGATCAAATCCTCACTTGAAGAAACAATTGATGTTTATTGCATCCTCACAAATGCTACTTTAACCCAAAGCACATAACAAGATGAGATCATGGGGATTAGGAAGGTAGATCACATGTGTTAGATTACAGATAACCCAAGGTAAGCAAACTTATTACAGGATGCATGTCTAAAAGAAAAGATCAAAATCATTGTGGAAAAACTCTCATCAAGGGGAAAAAAGAGAAGGAATAGAAGATCATACATATGAACATGACACCTAAAAGGATGCAAATAGACCTCCAACAATTTCACTCGAGGAAAAGTTATATTTACAAACCTATTCGGCGAGAAGGTAAGTTGGCTCCAAAGGTCTGACAGTGTCTGGAAAATCGGTTCTTTGTCCAGCAAGAGAATAGTAGGCAAGTATATGGGCTGGATGCTCGGAGACTACAGCTTCTCCATTAATACCATCGCTGGCAACAACACGTCTTGAAGGAATCAACTCAATATTCCAGAATGGGCGAGCCATCGCCAAGAGATCACGACCAGTTGCAGATGCCCTGTATCCTTGTACCCACAGGTACCTTAACGATTTTAACTGCAAGGCAGCCAAAGCTAATGCACGCTCACTGAAACAGCAGCCTCTCACTTCTAGCTTTTGCAGGCTAGGACATCCTTTAGAGAACTCCAGAAGGCCGTGATCGGATTCCCCAACATATCCCAGAAGCATCCATCTCACATTCGGGCTGTATTGCCCGACATAACTGAGACCTACATCAGTAAGGGCCCCAGGTCGGACATAGAGGGCAAACCTTCTAAGATTATGGCAACCTCTTAGTAAAGCACGGACACCATTATCGAGTGGCAGATCTGTTATTCTTTCTTCTCGGTCAAGCAAAACCAGCCGAAAATCACACAGATTTTTCAGATATGTGGCAATATTTTCCAAAGCTTCATTAGTAATATCTGACACATAAACAGCCATGTGTTCTAGTTCAATGCATCCCTTCGCCAAATCAATCAATCCTCTGTGTGTAACTGCACCTTCTTCATCCTCCATCTCCTGATCATCAGCTCCTCGCTCAATTCTGAGCCGCTTTAACCTCTTACAATACTGGCCAAGCACTTCCAATCCTCTATCCCCAACAACATTCCTTGTCTGTTTTTAAAATGATGACAGAAAGAAAACGGCATTAGGCTATAAACTTCAGAGAGAACTTTTCCCCTCATCTACTGTTTTTCTTTTCTTCCAAATTCTGGAGTGGTATCTTTCAGATGCAGAAACAAAAAAATGCAACAATACATGAATACTCTCTACAGAATCAGTCATTTCCACACGTTGAAGTATCAACTTAGGCTCATTCGCTTGTAACAAATTGTACAAGGTTTAAAAATACATCTTGCTGAGCATAAAAACTTCAATAACATAAAAATGTCACAATTCTTTTTGTTAATTTCATTGAATGCTCAATTTCTGATATTAAAGTGATGCAATCACAACAAAATCAGCTTGAGTTCGGCGTTATACCCCATTTAAGTGAACCTGTTCAATATAAATAAATTTGGCATTAAAAAAAAAGGAGGTTCAGAAAAGCTTCTGAGACTTAACCTCGAGAATTTCCAAGTTGGGACACCTTTGCAGTAAGAAACAGTGGGCTGCTGTATCAAGAAGTGCATAAAGAAGATCCAATTTCTTCAAACGAGAAGCAATAGGAAAGAGAATGGGCATCTCATTTTTCCCTAAGTAAGTCAATCCCAATTGGCATAATCTTGGAGGGAAAACTACTGTAGCATATCTCCCTGATTGCTCATTATAGCCATTTTCAGCAACAGGTTCTGTTTGGTCATTAAATGCGCCACCACCAAACTCCTCCAAGGCAACTGCAGCTCTAAAGAAACCAAGTAGATTCGTAATTTCGCACTCGCTAATTTTCATTGACACGAGCGACATACAATTTCTTGCTATCAATTCAAGATCTTCGGCTTTAACTTGCAGAAGATCCGTCATGTAAAAGTTCAAATTCTCAAGAACTGTGTTGTTCAATGCTAGTTCATGTACCCATTCTCCATCTTTCTCAATTATATAACTCTCTTCCATAATAAAAGTTCTTAAGTTCCTGCAAGGCACATACTACATGAGAACCCATATAGACAAAATAGGTAACAGAACTCAATTGATTACTCAATTATAGTACAACTTCCCAAAAAGATTCATTTGAGCAACACAAAAAACAGTGAGGTTTGCAAGCGATTCAAGAATGTCTTAAATAGTATAAACAACGCGCAGAAGCATTGACTTTATCAGAACTCTCTGATGTCATCAGAGCCCCACATAAGAGATTGGTCAGTGTATTACCTTCAACGTCAATCACACTAAACAATAATATAGGTCCATCACACACTACACTGCAGTGGTGATGGCTAAGTCACTATAGGACAATTAACCAAATTAGACCTACAGCTTCACCAAAATAACAAGGCTCTCCACGTTGACATCACTTGATAATCCACAGACAAAAACGGACAACTTGTTTCGCATTCATCAGATTACCTTTCATCATGATCTGTAATGTTTGACTAGTTGTCTCCACCCTTTTTTTATATGACCAGTTGTCTCCACCTTACAGGCTGACATCTACAGCTTGTTTGGATTGTTGTTACCTATTGAATTGTATCGTATTGTTATTTTAAATACAATGTTTGATTTGATTGTTACTTAAATTTTATCGTATCTTATTGTTAAACCAATCATTATGTAACAGCGAAAAGTCTCTTCTTATGTAACGACCAATTTGGTGTGCTCACGTCGTTACCTTATTTTTTCTTCTCATTTTGACTTTGCTTATTGTTTAATATTAACTCCACCCCCTATCCTACTTTTCTTTATAATAGTTTATCTTCAGACTGTTGATGTTTGGCATTATGTAACGAGTGAGAAAAGATACAATCAATCCAAACATTGTTTCATCAAAACAATACAATACATCAAAATACAATATGATACATTATGAAACTACGTTTAACAACCAGCCAATCAAGCTGCTAATGAACACTTGGACACGTTTATATCTTAGAGGATAACATGTTGACCGCAATTGGCTGAAATTTAGAAACCAATAGTAGGCACCTATAAACTAAAACCAAATGGGTTGTCCCCAGGGTTTAGATCTAATGGTAAAAGTGCAGCGCGTGTTGTGTGGTTTAGGCGTATGTCATGGGTTTGAGCCATGGCGTAGACAAAAGTCTAGTATTGAAGTGGAGAAGGATAAAAAGGCAGACTCATTATTTACGGAGTTCCAGACTGTGCACCAGTGGTCCTAGAGAAATTCTAATTATATAAATAAGCAAACTAAAACAAAACGGTATAACTAAATACATCAGAATATTGATAGTTGAAACTTCAAAAAAAAAATGTTGATAGTTAATTGATTTGGGACAAGAGAGTAACGACTACACACTTGTTCCCCACCTTAAAGAGTGATATTATTTCAATCAAGTACAGCATATGCATGATTTATGGCAGACGCTGCATGATCAAGTGAGTCTATTCTAGAGCGAGTATACATTTTGCCAGTTATGTTCTCATACTCTTATTGAAGCAGATGCCTAACAGTGAAGTGAAATAAGTATCTCTCATACCCTAATACTCAAAACCTACAAGGATCTAGGACACTCTAATCATCATAATGCTTATTAGACTGACAAAGAAACCATTGTTGCTACTGTCACAATTCTAGGAATCAGATATTCATGAACCATGGAGTTCACCTAAAAGTTTGACTCTAAACCTTCAACGCAACATACTTGAGTTGCATAACTCTAGGCAAAGTATAACCAGAGCATGACTCCAAGGGGGGGAAAAGAAAAGAGAAAAAAAGAATAGTAATTAGTTGCTCCACTATGAAGATCAATAGCCTTTTCAAGCATTTTGTTAATTACCAATCCCTGAATTTCTGTCATGCTGCCAAACCAAATCCGAAGTAACATGTTGGCATGCTTTACAGTATTTTTGGCACAGTGGAAAATAGTTTTCAAAACAAATTTTCAGTGTTTGGTACCTTGACCGAAAACTGTTCCCTTCTAAAAGAATTGCCCAAAAGGGGGATAGTAACTGTACTTTTAGTCTCAATATATCTAACTCTTCATCTCCACTCCAAAACAGCATTCAGTGTGGAAACATTTCATTTGGTTATTAAATTGTAGAAAATGTTTTCCCAAGGAAAATACTTTCCATTAAAAGGAGGAGATATTTTCTTTAAATCCATGTAATTTACCTCAATCGATACTTACAGATTGTAAACCTTCAATAATCAAGAATATCAGGAAAAAACTATTGTCACAATTTATGCCATACCTTGTACAATTGTCAGAACCACCCTAAGTTGTGGCCAACTGCCTTAATTAATATAATGTGCATCCAACAGTAAGTTTGTCTAAAAAGGGCCTTAGATCTAACTCGATCCCAAATACTGAGTCATGAGGTAGAGAATTACCTGAGGTCATATAAAGAGATAACAACCCATACCCTCAACTGTTGTGGGAATCTAACCCCCCCCCCTCCACGCACGCTCAGTGAGACTGAACATGTGGAGCTTGGACAACACAAAATGTGGGCACAACATTGGATAAACCATGAATAAAGATGACTGGCTCTTATACCATGTAAAAAGAATCTTGAACTAACTCAATTGCAAAAGCTAGCTAATAGTTTGATTGCTGCATTTCACATTACTAGTAAGTAATTTTTATATCCTTATTCATTGTACAGTTGCACATATTAAACCAATTCAAACTCCATATGCTTTGCTCCGCCAATACGAAATTCTAAAGAAAGCAGAGCTCCTTCTATTTTCCATCTTGTCTTTCCCTAATCCATCAAATTTTCTTGAACCTTTGTAGAAAATTAAATTTCAAAAAAGAATACAAACAACAACTACGTCTCAAACTCAAACCAGTTTGGCTCAGTTATATGAACCCTAGTATGCCTCTTCATTTAGAGTCGTATGAATCCAGAATTTGAAGAAGACAAAGAACAGAAAGTTCACTAAAATTGTCAATAAACTTGACAACTTAAACCGTCGCAAACATTCAAAACTACAATAATTAAGAGTAAACATGAAAATTATTTAGAGTATAGTAGTAGAGAATTCTATACCAATGAAGTCTCAACAATACATAACACCTTTAAAAATTAGAAGCAATAAGTAACAAGTAAAAGAAACTAGAAAATGGAGAAAAGAAATTCAAGACACATCTCCAAGAAATAGAAAATATAGGATAGCTTCTGTTTTTCTTTATTTATCTTTTTTTCCTCCATATAGTAGTGTTTGAACCAGCTTGCGCACAACCTACTGCAGCCCACTAGAACAGCTGTCAGGTAAACATAGCAAATAACCTTACAGCGAGCAGGGGCAAATGTAGTTAACAAGCTACAGGCCAACCGACCCCAGCTGGGCCTTTTTACAAAATAGAAATTGAATTTTAATACTCCCTCCGTTTCTAAATAAATGGTGTTTTAGGCTTTTCATTTTGTTTCAAAATAAGTGGTGCATTAGGATTTCAAGAAAAAATTGACCTTATTCTTCCGAAATTACCCTTATTTACATTAGTGAGAATCATTAAGTAGCTTTTTTAGTAAAAACACTCTTAATTTTCTAGAAGTGAGCACTTTCTTAAGGAGTGCGCACAAGTTAAAAAAAACACTTATTATGAAACGGAGGGAGTATCAAGCTTACATATATATGTAAAATCACCAAATATTCAATAAATGTTACATTTCGAACCCATATTTATAAAAGTTCAATGGGTTCAATAGTTAAAACTTGAAGATTGAACCCGCCAAGTACAAATCCTGGATCAGCCTCGAGTGTTATAACAAGAACTCAGACCTGAATCATCCTTTAGAGATCTTTAATGAGAAATTCAGGACAACATTTAACTAAAGCAACTAATCGAACAACTTAGCTGCAATAAACGAATTTTAAAATTTCACTAAATATCATATTTTGAACCCATAATTTTAAAAGTCAATTGGTTTGGTATTGATTGCTTTGATATGCTTTTCCTTGAGTTGTGGGTCTATTGTACATCCCAAGATAGGGGTAAGGTCCACTTACATACCTATCCCCTCCCAGACCCACTTGTGGAATTACTTAGGGTGTCCAATGGGCCGGGTCGGCCCAATTCCGACCCATCCTGTCCCGAACCCCCAAAATAACAAAAAAAATTGTCGGGATCGGGGTTCGAACTCGGAATGGGGCCTGGGTTCGTCCCGTCCATCCCGATCATGACCCGCCCCATCCCGACCCCGTCCCGATCCGCCCCCTCCCCCTTTGCAAAAATAACCGTTGCAACAACGGCCGAAGTTTCAATTTTCAACCTCGATTACACGTCAACGTTACGTCGGCGTTTGATACCTTCATTCCTTCTTTAAATTATTATTGTTACTTAATTTTAATTATCGCATTTAATTTCATTTATTTAATTATTTACTTGTATAATTAAAATGGAAGGATTTAAACGTTTGATTACGGGTAAGGGTAAGGGTGTTTCTTCAAGTAGGGGTAATAAGGGTAAGGGTACTTCTAGTAATCTTATTCCTAGTTCTGATGATTTGATTGATTTCAGTAATATTGATGAAAATGTTTTTTTAATGATATACCAGTAGATGATGAAGTAGATGAATCAGAATTTAATTTAGACGACACACCCAATAGTGCACATCAACCTCAGGCTCAGACTGAGACTCAGCCTGAAACTGCAACTGGTAGTTTTATTGCATATAATATTAATGAAATTTGTGAATACTATGGAATAAATGACAAAATTATGACTATTACATTAAATAATGCTTCTTCTAATGATTATGCTATAAGACTTTTAAAACTTAGATTAAGTCCACCTTTTCCTGATCATTTTCATATAAGATGTGCGTGTCATATTTATAACTTAGTTGTAAAGGATGGCCTAAAACTTTTTAAAAGCATTCTTGATAAAATACAATTTGCTATAAACTTTATTTTTAAAGGTAAAAAAATTCAAAGACGCAAAGAGTATAAAAAAATATGTCATGATTGTGGATTATCATATAAAAAAATTCCAGAAGAAGTTCCGAGGGGGCAGGAAGCGTAGAAGGTGCAGCCAACCGAAGACCAACGAAAAAGAAGACTACAACTACAACGAAATATTATCCGAGGGGGCAGGAAGCGACGCTAAAGAATTTGACAAACAAATTTCAATTCCAACAGAAGATCCTCAAGACATTGTGAGATAATTCAAAAGAGTATGGTTGAATATGTATTTTTTTAATTGCAATTTTAGTATTTTACTATGTCATTGCAACTTTTGAACAACACCACAAAGTTGTAATTTTGAAATTGTATTACTATGTCATATTTCTATTAAATAATATAAGAGGCACAAAAATAGCATTGGATGTTTTTATTACACTATCTTGTTCAATTATTGGAGTGTTTGTATATAACTATATATTACTTTTTAAAATTAAGTGGCAAAAAAAAAATCTCCAGTCCCGACCCGACCCGACCCCGTTCCGGCGGGATGTTGGACGGGACGGGACCTCCCACCGTCCTGCCAGCCTGCCGGAAACCGAGTCCCGACCCTCACCCCGTCACGTCGGGTCCCGTCCCGCCGGGACCCGCCCCGCCCAGTTGGACACCCTTAGAAATTACACTAGGTATGTTGTTATTGGTTTGGTAGTAAAAACTTAAAGATTGAACCCGTCAAGTACAAATCCTGGATAGCGTCGAGTGTTATAACAACAACTCAGACCTGAATCATCCTTTATAGATCTTTAATAAGAAATTCATGACAAATTTAACTAAAGCAATTAATCGAAGCAATAAGTAACAAGGAAAAGAAACTAGAAAATAGAAAAAAGAAATTCAAGACACATCTCCAAGAAATAGAAAATATGGGAGAGCTTCTTTTTTTTCTTTATTTGTCTTTTTTTTTCATAATAGTAGTGTTTGAACCAGGTTGTGCACAACCTACTGCAGCCCACTAGCACAACTTCCAAGTAAACATAGCAAATAACCAGCAGGAGCAAATGTAGTTAACAAGCTACATGTCAACCGAACCCAGCAATGTTAATATCAAGCTTACATATATATGTAAAATCACCAAAAAATCAATAAATGTTATATTTCGAACCCATAATTTTAAAAATACAATGGGTATGATGAAGTTAAAGTTTCTTAGTTTTCTATTCCTAATTGCTTGTTTCTTACACTTCGTTATCTTATTCTCGTGCTGCTATTACTGATTATTACTGTTTCTTTCATTTCTACTTTAGCCGGAGGTCTATCGAAAGCAACTTCTTTATCCGTCAAAAGGTAGGGGTAAGGTCTGCGTACACCCTACCTTCCCAGACCCACCTAGTAGAATTATATTGGGTATGTTGTATATATATGTAAAATCACCAAAATTTCAATAAATGTTATATTTCGAACCCATAATAAGTAAAGTTCAATGGGCTAGTTAAAATTTAAAGATCGATCCCGTCAAGTTTAAATCGTGGATCAACGTTTGATAGTCAATATATAACAAGAACTCAAACCTGAATCATCCTTTATGTATCTTTAATTGAAAAATTCATGACAAATTTAAATAAAGCAAATAATCAAACAACTTGGCTGCAATAAACGAATTTTAAAATTTCACTAAATATCATATTTCGTACGCATAATTTAAAAGTCAATAGGTTCGGTATTGATGTTTTTCCTTGAGCCAAGGGTCTATTGACCTCCCAAGATAGGGGTAAGGTCCACTTACACACTACCCTCATCCCCAGATCCACTTGTGGAATTACACTGGGTATGTTATTATCGGTTCGGTAGTAAAAACATAAAGATTGAACCCGTCAAGTACAAATCCTGGACCAGCCTTGAGTGTTATAACAAGAACTCAAACAAAAATCATCCTTTATGGATCATTGATTGGAAAATTCATGACAAATTTAACTAACGCAAATAATCTTAGCTGCAATAAACTAATTTTAAAAATTTCACTAAATATCATATTGATTGCTTTGACATGCTTTTCCTTGAGCCGAGGGTCTATAGGACCTCCCAAGATAGGGGTAAGGTCCACTCACACTACCCTCCCCAGACTCCACTTGTAGAATTACACTGGTATGTTGTTATTGGTTCCGTAGTAAAAACATAAAGATTGAAACCGTCAAGTACAAATCCTGGATCAGCCTTGAGTATAATAACAAAAACTCATACCTGGATCATCCTTTATGGATCTTTAATTGAAAAATTCATGACAAATTTAACTAAAGCAAATAATCGAACAACTTTGCTGCAATAAACGAATTTTAAAATTTCACTAAATATCATATTGATTTCTTTGATATGGTTTTCCTTGAGCCGAGGGTCTATTGGACGGGCTCCCCAGACCCCACTTGTGGAATTACACTGGGTATGTTGTTATTGGTTCAATAGTAAAAACACATACAAGAACTGAAGCACTTATGGATCTTTATAACAAGAACTCAGACCTAAATCATCCTTTACGGATTATTAATTGAAAAATTCATGACAAATTTAACTTAAGCAATTAATCGAACACCTTAGCTGCAATAAACGAATTTTAAAATTTCACTAAATACTACTACCATATTTCGAACCCATAATTTTAAAAGTCAATTGGTTCGGTATTGACTGCTTTGATAGGCTTTTTCTTGAGCCGAGGGTCTATTGGACGGGCTCCCACAACCCCACTTGTGGAATTACGTTGGGTATGTTGTTATTGGTTCAATAGTAAAAACATAAACAAGAACGGAAGCACTTATGGATCTTTATAAAAGAACTCAGATCTGAATCATCCTTTATGGATCTTTAATGAGAAATTCAACACAACAAATTTAACTTAAGCAATTAATCAAACACCTTATCTGCAATAAACGAATTTTAAAATTTCACTAAATACTACTACCATATTTCGAACCCATAATTTTAGAAGTCAATTGGTTCGGTATTGACTGCTTTGATAAGCTTTTTCTTGAGTCGAGGGTCTATTGGACGGGCTCCCCAGACCCCACTTGTGGAATTATACTAGGTATGTTGTTATTGGCTCAATAGTAAAAACACATACAAGAACTGAAGCACTTATGGATCTTTATAACAAGAACTCAGACCTAAATCATCCTTTACGGATCATTAATTGAAAAATTCATGACAAATTTAACTTAAGCAATTAATCGAACACCTTAGCTGCAATAAACGAATTATACCTGCAGGAACGACAAATATGCATAAGACCATCAGTAGAGAATCCAGAACACTTATCAAGCTTCAAAACCTGTAACACGCTACCCCGATTCATCGCGAGCAACTCAAGATCCGTATCCCTAACAATCATTCGACGAAAATGGACAGATTTCAATTGACTAAACGCTTTAGTAATTTCAACAATCCATGGTGTAACATACCCACCCCAATCTTCAGGTATCAAATTAAACATAGCAGCACGTGGTTTCCCTTTAAGTTTAACTGATTCAAGATGTGGGAACCTTCTAGAAAGTTGTTCTGGTTTAGCTGTATAACATAAAGCCATAGTTATGTGTTTACGAGTAATTGAATCGATCTGATACCATCTCTTACAAACTAATGATACTGCGTCTCTGTCACGCGATTCTTGTATGTATGGTATCACGCACTCCCATACGGTGTCGTTCGATGCGTAACTCGCCGTTAATCGCGTGGAATTACGCTCACGCTCCTCCATCGTAACTGAAAACCTAACAATACGAACAAATTACACAAGGAGAAGTTGAAGAAGATGGAGAGATTTCAACGGTGAGATAAAGAGAGAAAGTGGATCGGACGGCGACAGTGGAACAGTATATTGTATGAATGAAGGAGTAGGGACCCTAAGACTTAATAGAGTGGTCCAATTAATAAAATTATGCGGCTCAAACGTAAGAAATGCAGCAGATATTGGAAAATATTTTGATTTTTGTTTTTTCATCGAGGAACTAGTGGACAATAAAAAATTATAAATAGTTGAAACCCAAGGCCAAGAATATAGGCTATAGTTTAGACGGAGGCGAACAAATATTGGGAAGAGGTGATTAAATAGGACATGACGTAGTTACAACTCACCGAGAACATGACCGTAGATATGGAATCAAAATAGAAGGATAGTAGGTAGTTGAGCGTCGCGTTTTAGTACTCTTTTAGGCCCTTGTCTTTAGATTTACTTTATTGGTGGTTATGTCTTGCACTTCATGGTTGTATGATTTAATGGTAGTTACGGTATTATTATTTTTTTCTTTATTAGATAGTTTTGCCATTCTTTATCTAGTATTTGTATGTGGCTTCGTTCCTTTTGCGAATTGCTTTTTAGTTTCCTACCTACTTGTTTCTTTCACTTTGTTATCTTATTTTCTTGCTGCTATTACTATTTATTATTACTATTGCTTTTTTATTTATACTTGAGTCGGGGGTCTATCAGAAACAGTTTTTCTACTCGTCAAAAGGTAAAGATAAGGTCTGCGTAAATTATACCCTCCCTAGCTCCTACCTGATGAAATTATATTGGGTATGTTATTGTTGTTGTATGATTTTACTTTAAATATAATATTCATTTTTATTGTTATTTAGTTATTAAAGTGTACTATTAATTTCGCTATTACGTGATAATGAATACACCAATATCACATAACAATTCCATTTGGTACGACTTGGAATCGTTTTTTTATTTCATTCTCTATTTTGCACTCACATATTGTTTAATCTATATATATTCTCTATTATCAAGGATCCTATTTATCTTTTTTCTCTTTTTTTGTTTTTTATATTATTTTTAATTATTTTATTTTGATTTGAAAAGTCATCTTCATAACACACACCCCTTCATCTTCATAACTTATACTCTTAATTAGTAATTACTAATTAATTTCATAATTCTTAATTTAATGTATAAGTTATGACACCTAATTAAAATCACACCAACATAGTATTCTCATTCCAATGAATGGAGATTATTGTAGATAGATGAGGAGATCAAAAGCACAAAATCATAGAACTAAGGAGGATATCCAAGTAGAAAGTCCCATATCAATCCATCTCATACGAGACAATATGAGCAAAAGACGGGAATCCCTAAATCCCGCATAAAAGAACTCACTCCGGGGTTATTTATCCATACCTACTTTTTTTATGTCAATGTTGGTGACTAGAGATAACTCTCTTTAATTATTCCTCGGTGGGAGGGAGTAGGTCAACTCGTTCTAAAAAATAGGATTTCGGGTATATGTAGTTTTACTTCCTTGAACTTATATGGAGGGCTTAGTTTGTGCAGTTGAGTGAAACTTGTTGAATACCTCTCGTAGGCCTGATCCACAAAATGAAGAAAATGTTGATGGAGAAGAAACTATTCCCATGTCAGGTGCTCAAATATTTATTTTAGCAAGTGAGTGAGTGTCTTAATAATTTTATTATATGAATATCTTAGAATATTTAAAAAAAATTCACCCTTTAAATTATTATGTTATAGAACTTATATTTTTGATATTTTTTTCAGTTTGTTCGTTGTAGAATTGATGAGGAGATCAAACGCATAAAATTGTAGAACTGAGACGGAGATCAAAAGTACAAAATGAAGAAAATGTTGATGGAGAAGGAACTATTCCCATGTCAGGTGCTCAAATATTTATTTTAGCAAGTGAGTGAGTGTCTTGATACTTTTATTATATGAATATCTTTTAGAATGTTTAATTTTTCACCCTTTAAATGATTATGTTATAGAACTTCTATTGTTGATCTTCTTTTCCATTGTGTTCGTTGTAGAATGGATGAGGAGATCAAAAGCACTGTAGAACTGAGGAGGAGATCAAAAGCATAAAATGAATAAAATGTTGATGAAAAAAAGAAATTGTTCCCATGCCAGGTACTTAAATATTTATATTAGTAAGTGAGTGAGTGTCTTGATACTTTTATTATATGAATATCTTTTAGAATGTTTAATTTTTTTTACCCTTTAAATTATTATAATATAGATTTTATATTGTTGATCTTCTTTTTCAGTTTGTTCGTGACACAAAGTTATTGAGAATGGTCACCATACCTTTTAGTTTAGTCTAGAACTTTTATATTTATACTCCTTAATATATGAAAATTAATATATATAGACTTTGTTGCATAGATAATTTTGATTGGCAAGCTACATAATTCTTGCAAAATCTACTATCATTTATATTCATATATATTATAAAGCTAGGCAAAGGAGAGTGACATGACACATTTCTCTGGCCAAAAAATACAATTATATTTTTTCTCCTTTTTTAAATTTTTTCATATTTTCTATTTATCTTATTGTTAGCATGAACGTCATGATTATTTTTATAAGAATATTTGATGTTTTGGGGAAGATGATATTGCACTATTTACTGATCAGGATTTTGATTTTTTCTTTTTCTTAGATTTTACATTTTTACCTTCAAAATTCTCAAATTAGGTGCTCCGCAAAAAAAAATCACGTTTGTCTCTTGCACCAACATTTGATACAAGGTATGTTGCTAATTTTGTTCTCCTTCTTTCTCTTTATATACTCTTTAGTTTATTTAGAATATTACTGATTTATAAACTTTTTTTTTCAATATTTGCGAAAAATAGCTATGGTAATAGATCTTTTTCCCTCTCTAGCCAAGAACAATTATTTTTTCCTTCATTTTTTTTGGCATTTTTCTATTTTCCCCTATTTATTTATGAGATATGTTTAAAAAAATTCAAAAGTCACTTCTTAACTCTCTTAATTATGATTAATTACGCTATGTTTAAAAATGTTAAATGAGGAAGGCGTTTAAGAAAATGAATGATCAGAAGGTCCCTTTTCCCTATTTAAAGTGTTTACACACAATAACTTTCAAAATCAAAGTGATAAAAGATAAATTAAACCTTACGTGTTTTCTAACTCTTTGTCTTCTTGCAGCTCATTCATATTTAATTCTATATGAGAAGAAGGTGAATACAAAATTGTATAACAACAACTATAAAGTATTTGAAACTGGATTCTACATGGCAATTGACAAACACGAAGAAAGAAGATCGACTTCCTCATCTTTTAAATGTGTTCCATGCATTATTCATCGTTGCAAGTTTAGAAGTTCAGCTAAAAAGAAAGTCATTTTTTTACAATAGCTATACTATATCATACAGAATTTTGTGTGGTAGCATAGTCATTTAGGTGCTCTAGTGTTCTAATTTTAATTACATTAATTGAGAGTCAATACTAAGCTTAACATCATTTGTTTGTGTGTAATTAAAAAGACTACTACTTAGATTTCAGAAATATAAGAGGGTTACCGCTTTCAACTATTTTATCTCATCTTTTATGAAGTTGTATTTTCCTTCTTGACTTGGCACAACCAACGCAAAAAGATCATTATCTCTATACTTTTTTTATCGTTTTTAATGACGTTGCATCTTATAAGTATATAATTTGTTAATAAAAAAATGAAGTTCGGGTCTAAGCAAAACAAATTATCGCATTTATCTTGACGTAATTTATAAAAAAAAATTAAATTTATTAAGATACCGCGCAAAGCACGATCAAATTCACTAATTATCTCATAAACACTACCCTTTTTTAACATCACCTATTATTCTATTTTATTATATTTTAATCTTCCTTTATGTAAATACTCCACTCCTCCTTGGTGCCGCTTTCTTGTTATCAGTTTTTCTTTGTTGTGAATTGCTAATTTTACTATATTATACTAGTGAACTTGATCGCGCTTCGTGTGGTTGTGGAAGATATTAGAGAATTTACTAAATGATCATGCTAATTAATAATTAATTTAGATATTTTTCCTTTTTCGAGAAAAAGGCGCGATTGTAAAAGATATTTTAAAATTTACGAAACGATCAAGCTAATAATTAATGTTATCCCTTTTTTTGAGAGAAAGAAAATGCTAACAAACAACATACATTTAGGGTTAATATACGTTTATTCATAATTTGAATTGTAACGGTGTTTATTTTAGTTTTATCTAATTAAGAATTTTAGGAGTATTAAAATAAGGTTAGAAAACTAAATTACATAAATTTGATATTATAACTAATAATTACCATAAAATAAAAATATTTAAGTGATTGTTAGTTATTTATTGAGAAGATAGGATTTGATTTTCATATTCTTCGCAGTAAAAAGTAGATATATTGGAATAACTATTATTTTTTGTTAACGTCATTCTTACCCAATTCAAACTCATATAACTATTTATCACAAGTTAGTAAATTTGCTAAACACTTTGAAAGAAACAAGTACATGTAAGAATTTGCAAAACCTTCTAAAAAGTCAAACTTCCACTTAGTAGAGCAAATATTAGAATATATTAATTATGTGAAATATTGAATTCATCTAAGATTGTCTATCAACAAAGAAATCCAAGATTTTCAGCATATTCTTGTTAGTTCCTAAATTCATATTCAAACTATTGTATTATAACAGTAATAAAATAAATTATTCGTGCCTAAAATTATTTGAACACAATTCATACTTTTTCATGAGAGAATAAATCATGAACTCACAAGTAAGACAAATGGTTTGAATTTAACCAATTCCTATCTTTCCATTCCTTCCTAAGCTTCTGTTGGTATAATAGTCCACCCCCGGTAAGGGGAATCCTTCCTAAGAAAGTATTTTTTTTCGTTTTGTTGAATGCTTTTTGCTTGTCTAAGCATCCCTGGCCCATCGTGCTAATAATATGCCTTTTCTTATTCTAAAATATTTTTTCTAGACCAATATAATTAAATATACTGATATTACATTTTTTAAAACTAAAACCAACCCTTTTAATTTTCAGAAACAATGAAACTAATACATAATAATTTCTCATTCAGCATTCCTAATAGTTTAGCACATATTAATACCACACCCTGCTAAAAATAAAGAAAAAGAAAAAATATTTACATAAAATAGTGAGAGAGAAAAAAAAGAACAATGTAAAAACAAAAAAGTCAAAAGGGAAGAATAAACAATGAACATGAATTGAACAAAATGATAATAACTCAATTCAAATATGCAACAAAAATGATTATTTTCCTCTTTCATCATACTCAAGAATTTCGGATTACTACTACATGATTGTTATGACGGAGGCAAGAACTAAAAATCGACCCAATATCAAATTTGCAATAAAAATGATTTCTCAAGGTTTTAGATTTGTGAGATGTATATTGTAGATATGGAAGACACAAGATTAATGAAGAGAAATTTCCAATATGATTTATAGGTATTATTGATAACTGATGTGAAGTTGAAGAGGCAAAATAATAATAGCAATAAAAATTTTGATGTTCAATAAACCTCAACTTATGATTATCGTTACTAATTTTTAAGTTAATAAGTTTTATTTCTTTTCTTCAAATTAACAAGTCTTTATTGGTATATAAGAGAGGGTTTCAAGAAATGACATAAATGTCCACAATGAGGAAAGAAATATAATTTCTTACAAGTTTCTAGGATAAAAAATTAAGGAAAAATTCAAAATTATGAGGAAAAAGATAAATAACAATGCTGGCCAATTAAGCATGCCACCTCACTTTTTTATTGCCTAGCTTTATATTATATATAAATATAAATATATAAATTAGGTGTCATAACTTGTACATTAAATTAAAAATTATAAAAACAATTATTAATATTAATAAAGAGTAGAAGTTGTGAAGATGAAGGGGTGTGAGTTATGGAGATGATTTTTTAAATTAAAATAAAATAATTAAAAATGATATAAAAAGTATTAAAAGGAGAAAAAAGATAAATATGATTATATATAAATATATAGATTAGGTGTCATAACTTGTACATTAAATTAGGAATTATAAAATTAATTATTAATACTAATAAAGAGTAGAAGTTATGAAGATGAAGGGGTGTGAGTTATGGAGATGACTTTTTAAATTAAAATAAAATAATTAAAAATGATATAAAAAGTCAAAAAATGAGAAAAAGGATAAATATGATCCTTGGCCATAGAGATGTGCCACATAGGATTGTCTATTCCTAACTTTATATTATATATAGATTATGAGGAAAAAGATAAATAACAATGATGGCCAATTAAACACGTCACCTTGCTTTTTTATTGCCTAACTTTATATTATATATAAATATAAATGTAACACCCCGTACTTCTCATCATGTCTACGACTAAGTTGAAGCCGACGAAGTTACTTGAATATGGAAGAATGAGGTTGTAGTGTCCAAGTGTATGTATTATGTTAAGCCTAGTTAAGTAATTGAGATTCATAAACGAATAAGATGTCATACAAAGGTAGACGACCTACAAGTTTCACCTTTGTGTTTCACCTACTTCTTAGACGTTCTACGTGCTTGAGCTACTACTTATCCGTCCTACTTACTCGAGCTACTTGCTCACACATCATACTTGCTTAAGCTACTGCTTTACACGTTTTACCTACTTGACCTACTTATTTCCTGTCCTGCTTGTTTTACGTCCTACTTATTAAATGAGGATGACACACATGTTTAGAGAAAATCAGCAAACTTCTAGGTTAAGTAATTGACAAGTAGGTGCATCACTTACTTAAAATGAGAGGTCCAAATAAAAGGGAAATAAAATGTGAGATGGGGTAGATCTAAGCCCAATATTCCCAAGCCCATTTAAGGGCTGATATATAAAGATATAACCCATTTTAATGTGTCATTCAATACCTCTCTCCAAAATAATTCAGCAGCACTTTTCTCTTCTCTCACTTTTACGTTCTCCCACCAGCAAGAACAAGCCATGGATGTTCTCTCTGTTCCTCTTCTTCATGTGAACTTCAAGCTCTTATGACAACCATGGAAGCTTCCCTTCCTCCTTCGTAAACTCAAAGTAACCTTCTTTATCTCTTAGAATTACAAGCAGCCATGATAAATTCTTCATCATCCATAGCTTTCAAGTATTTTCTTTCTTCTTAAGCTTAAGGTAAGTGATAATTTTCATGGGTTTGGTTGTATTCTTTATGAAAACTATGCAATCTTACCTTTATATGTTTGAACTTGAAGGAAAACCCTAAGTATCTCTCCTAACTAGCCAAGAAGAGTTTGGGGTTGTTCTAGGTGTTGTATTGATGTCCTTTCCACTTTAGTTACTTAAAGAAAGCCTTAAGATATGAAATTGAAGGGCTGGAAATTGGACAGCATGGTAAGTCCCTCCTTCTACTTCATATGTATAAGTTCGCTTAAGCTTTAGATGTGTTTTAGTTGCTACAAGTTAATGGGTTGATGGCTGAAGTTATAAATGAGATGATGGACTTGTTATGTAGTTTTGGGGTTGTTCTTGTTGTTCTTTGAGGTGATGTACATATGGTGGTTGTATATTTTTGTTGTTGTTGTGAATTGAGCCAGTGGAATGTGGAAGAAATGGGGGAGATGTTGCCCATTTGATTGTAAGATGAATTTGTCGTTGATGGTTGAATGATATAGTTGCGCTGCTAGTGATGTTGTATAACATGTTGGGACTGATTTCGTGGTATGTATGGTTGTTCCTACCATGTTAAGTTGCTGGAGAATGATATAATTATAGTTATGTTTTGTTGATGGCGTTACAAGGAATAAAAATGAGATAGGCTTGGATAATCCCGTGGAAACGTTTGTAGAACGAGTTTGTCGCTCATTAGCTACTTGGTGTGTTCTTCTTGTTGATGCTATTATTATTTTCCTGGTTGTAGTTGCACTTTTGAAGGAGGGTGGTCTTGCCATCTCGATTGGAACGTCTACTTAAAGGTTTGTAAGACTATTTTCTTGACTCGCCACTATGGTAGGACATATAATATTTGCTTCTTACGTAAACCATGAAGTTTAAAGCTTCCAAGTGTAGTAGTTCCATATTCCGAGTCTCTTGAATCTTTTAAGAAAAGTTATATGTCCGTAATCAGTTGTTATTCAAGTGTTTAATCCTAAGAGTTGAGTTCCAAGTTTCTATGATGGGATTAGAATTCCCCTTAAGTATGATGACATTCCTAGCACACAAAGTGAAATAAAAGAGATGTTATGTGCTCACATCTGGTTGTTACTCAAGCGTATTCGTCTTATAAATTAAGTTACGAGTTGTCACAAAAATGATAGAGTTTCCCCTTAGGTGGGACCACACTAGTAACATATAGAGTACGATTCTAAAACAGAATTTTAGAGGTGCTCTACGTATGCATTTAATAGTTTAATGTACTCCATGTTTGGTGTTGCCTCCATAGTACGAGTATCATATATCTATTAGAAATCTTGTACTCTTCTTAGAAAGTGTATACGATACGCAACGGCTCCCTCGTGAGACTCCTGATAGCATAACAACGGTTAGTAAGAGTTGCTCCACTGATATGTTTAATAGCTTCATTGATGTCCTACTAAGGTATTGTCCCAATGAGTTGAGTTTCATAAGTGTATTAGCCACGTGTTTGTACCAGAGAGTAAGTATGAACTATATTAGCATCCTTAAAGAAATTTCCGTAGTTTGTAGACTATTAGTTGATGAGGAAAAGAGAACCTTGCATGTTTGATAGGTGTTATGTGTTATAGTGACTCGTAGTATAAGTGAAAAGGATTTACTTGTTGGCGATTGCTAGTTGATAATGAGATGAGAATCATACTTGTTAATGATGGTAACAGTTTATAAGCATAGTTAAAGAGGTTATAGAATGTCGACTAAGATAGGTAATGTTTAAGACGACTTTCAGAATATAGTTGGGGAATTATAAATCTAAGACTAAGGTATGGTATGTGGCAAGCTACGGGTTGTATGTATGGGACTGCAACACATTTCTCAAGATAGACGATATCTCGCGGCTAACGTCTAAGTGTCATAGGGTGTAGAGCGTAAAGTAAAATGAATCACGTATTAGCTTCAGATGATTTTCGATAAATTATAGGTCCCAGTGAAGATGAATTATATGGATGAGTTCTAGATTATCTTTAATGGATTCTAGTTTGTTATTTAAGATGAGTTATATCGATAATATCCAAATTACTGTTATCGGATTGTAGTATCTTACTTAAGATGAATTAGGTGTTGGCTTCCAAAGTATCACTAATGGATGATGGATTGCTACGTAAGATGAATTATATGACAACTAAGTTAATATAAACGTTATAGCCTTCTTGAGGATAAGACGTTATAGGGAGTTAGAATACATGTTTTGGAAGCACCAATAAGGAATATAGTAAAGTGAGTGCGTATGTCCATCTCACATTTAGCGAGATAAAGTCCTTTCATATGTTGCCTTCCTATTTGAGTTCCTAGGAGTAAAGTATCGCGACTCTCTTGTTCATACACCTGGTTTTTTCTAGTAAAGTAAATAGATTTTTTTGGCGACTAATTTGATCCGGCTAATCAGAACTGAACTTAAAGCAAGGAAGAGGCATCAATGTTGCTTAATATGATCTTGTTTTTTGGGGGAGGATCCACTAAATGGACCAACGGAGCACTGTCGGGTTGATAGCCCTTGATCCAAGATCTCTTTTTAATAAAAAAATAGTTGGATTTGCCAGCCTTAGTCGAAGAAGACTGTTCGTATAGTAGTAGGTTTGAGAACCAGTTCAAACCTACTGTGAAAATGGAGATTGATTGTCCTGCTCGATCCATTAAGGAGGGAGCTGAGGGAGATGAGTGGCTCCTTACGCTGGGACCCCTTGGCTCTAGTTATTGGTCGACAGAGGGTTCCTTTCACGTGATGTCAATTATATAGTAACAAGTCATTATATGGTTATGAGTTCAAATGATCGTTTAGGGATTATAAACGTAATGTAATAAGAATTATGTCGTAAGCATCCAGATTACCATTATTAGGGTATAGAGCTTCTTTTAAGATAAACCACATTGACATAGATCATAGTATATCCAAGGTAGAATGGTCCACAATACTAGATAATGGTTTCCGAAGGTGTCATAATATGGTCGTAGAATAATAGGTATATTACTATCGTATCTAGAGATATAAAGTCTTATCATTTTATTCCTTCCTTTAATGTGAGTTCCAAAGAATGAAGTATCGCAAGTCTTCTACTTCTACAAAATTGTGTTCCCCCGTGTGATATTATTTGTGTCGTATCAAGTTCTCGACAGTGATCCAACTCTCATTGTTACGAATCTCATATGTTTCCAAGGTTGTAGGTAAAGCATCCTAGAGCAGTAAGTATGCTAAGGCACATTCTATCCTTCTTTTGGCATGAGTCAGAACGAACGAAACGTAAAGCGAATGATACTCATAACAGCTCTACCCTCAATAGTTATAGAAGTTCATGTCTTTATCTTCCATGATGAAGTTTTGACCCATATTGCATTGATCATTGGCTCTTAATGAACACGTTGATGATGTTAGTTTCATAAGATGATAATCTGAGGTGTAACGACCTTATATCACTCCGAAAGGTTCAGAATGTTATTCCATGTGTCTATCATGCATTATATATATATATATATATATATATATATATATATATATATATATATATATATATATATATATATATATATATGTACTATGATCAAAGGCATTATATACGCACATATGATATCTATATGGGTCAAGGGAAAGGAAATGACATTATATACGCACCACCACCTGATCAGCTGGTTATATGATGATAATTATTCTCACAGAGGCTGTTATGGTAAAGAAGATGCCCAATGAGGCCAATGGTGTTATATACACATATATATATATATACGACGGCATTATATACAGATATACAGTATACATGTGCATATCATAGCCCTCATTGACAATTCATAGTTTTAGGTTGATTATTTCATATGACTATTTCAGTCTACCTTACGTATTCGGTACAATCTTTCTGTATTGACATCCCTTTTATCGGGAGCGCTGCATTTGTTATATTTCACATTGCATATCCAATTGTACAGGTTGGCAGACTGGTTCACTAGATTTTGTAGATGATCAACGGAAGAGTTGCAAGCTCCAATTTTACATGGAGCTGAGTCAAGTTCAGTAATTGCATTGATGTCAGAGATTATGGCTAGCTCGGGGCCTTGTCTCAGCACTTGTATTAGTCGTTCAATAATATGTACTCATAGTGGCTTCGGGTTGAAACCAGTGCCAAAAATCCAAAAATAAGGTTGGTTCTTATATGGTTTATTGTTAATGATTTTTTTAACCTTTGATTGGTCATCTGTAATTTGCATTGGAAACAAATGTGTTTCTCGGATTCGGCACTATTTTCCGATTGGGTCACTGTTCCGGTCGGGTAAAATTTGAAGAAATTGTCTTTGATATTTTGTTGTTGGTTATCTGAAAATTTGAGAAAAACTTATTGGGGACGGGTCATCGATTTGGGTCGGGTCATCGGGTCATCGGTTCAGGTCGGGTCAGCCCGGATCGTGTAAAAATTTTAGATTTTTGTATTTAATATTTTGTTGTTGGTTATCTGAAAATTCAAAAAAAATGTTCGATTTCGGGTCGGATTTTCTGAAGCATTTCGAATCCTGTTTCGGTTAAAAAAAATTCAGAATTCAGGTCGGACGTTTTAATTGCGGACTGTTGGTTTATTTTGGTATTTGAACATCCGTTACGCTGCTATTTTGTTATTTTACTGATTTGAATAAATACTACACTTAGGCCGATAAAATTGAATTTGAGGCCATGTCCCTTTGGAAAATGTTTCTCGCTTTCAGTTTTTTTTTTTTTTACTATTTTGGTATTATTTTGCTGATTTGAACATGATACTACACTGGCCGATGAAAAAATATCCGTCGATTTTTTAGGTCTCCACAGTTGGAAAGACGGAAATAAATTTTCTGGGCAAGGATGAAACTTAAATCTTTTTTTTTCATCCGAGAGACCAACATGTTCGGTAGGCAAGACAACTAAAATGACCAACGAGTCATATGTTCGCAACCATGACATGATTGGAATGATCTTTTCAAAATTTAAGCCTGAGCCCTCCGTAATCAAAACATTTACTGTTTGGGTACGGATCCGAAGTTATTTATATTCAATTGTTTCTAACTATTTGTTCTTGACAGCTTGCAAGGAACACAGTTAAAGAAGACAAGATACCCCTCGGAGATGATTTATTTTATTGTTGTTTTATTTTTTTTAATTTAGCTTTATTTTATTCTGTATTGTAATATTATTTATTATACTTGTGTAATTATTGAAATGTTTAGAATAGGTAGACTTAGAATTAATAATCTAGAAAGAGTAGATTTAAAATCGGAAAGCGCTAGTTTATCTATTTTAGGCCCGTCGCCCATATTTTCAAAATATTAGTTTATTTATTTTAGGTTCGTCGCTCATACCTTCAAAAATGCTAGCTTATTTTTGAACTATTCATAATTTTCAAAACTATTGGTCACCTTTTACTCACACTATTAATCATACAAAATAGAGTCTCATTTTTATCCGATTCATTAGTTAAATGACTTCCAAAGTATCATTTTCTTTGCATTACAAATAAGTTGTTTTTCTTCTTACAAAAATCACTTTATATATATTTATAAATAATGCCATACAAATGTATACTTGTACAAAATGCATCCTTTTACTAAATACTTGCAACATCATTTTAACTTTATATTTTTTAACATGCATTTTCTTGGTACAATAATTAAACCTTAGTTTGACCAGATAACCGCAAGTTAGCAGATTTTAAAGGATGCCTAATCCTTCCCTTTAGGATAATAAAGAACTCTTACCTAGAATCTTATTAGTTTTGCAGACCATAAAATCAGAGTTATTTTGCAACATTTAGTTAATATTTAGGTGTCCTAATTCACCTTAGAATAATTAGGTGGCGACTCCTCAACAAAGCATTTTTATCAAATCCAGAGGGAATCGACGCCATCACGTCGCGAGCCGCGGTAAAAAATGGGTGCGACAGCATGGCGACTCCGCTTGGGAGCTTTTTTTAATCAATCCAGAGCGAATCAATGCCATTAAGTCGCGAGCCATGGTAAAAAATGGGTGCGACAATTGTTCTTATAGAGAATTTTACCTAGTCGTTACTTCTTCAAAAAAAAATCTATAAGGTAATCCACAATCGTGACAAGTTTTTTATACTATTTGTGTATTTGTATTTTTTTACCTTTAAAAATAAAGTTTATAACAAATTGTTTTTTATCAAGAATGTTTTCAAAAAGTTTTAGACCATCCTTTACAATTAAGTTATAAATATGACACACACATCTTATATGAAAATGATCAGGAAAATATGGAGTTAATCGAACTTTTAAAAGTTTTATAGCATAATCATTAGAAGTAGCATTATCTAATGTAATATTCATAATTTTATCAATTATTCCATAATAATCACAAATTTCATGAATATTTTGTGCAATAAAAGTTCAGTATGCCTATCTCAATATATTTATATGCTAAAATACGTTTTTGTATAGATCAATTATCATCTATCGAATGACATGTTACAGTTAAATAATTATTACCGTTAGTACTACGGCATATGTCAGAAGTGATAGCACTTTGTCATTAAAATGATATAATGCATAACGTAACTATTGTTGATATTTATGCGCAAATTTAAAAACATCTCTTCTAACAGTTGATTTAGGAAAATCGTTAAAAGCAGGATTATATGTTTATCTAATATAATGAATAAAACAGGAGAGAAAGGAAATGAAAAAGGCAAACCCTCCACCGCAACTAATTTTGCCATATTTTCCCTATCTTTGTTTATCATATTTAGGACCAAAAATTCCCCCTGTCGTCGGGTTAATTTGACCTTGTACTTGGTCGGGGACACTATGTGAACCTTGTCCCGACTCAGATGGCATTAGCACACCCGATTTATTAGCATGGTATTGATTCCACCTAGCTATGTGCTCGCCTTGTACATGTCTCAATAAACCTTCCGTCCCACCTTGACCTTTTCCGATTTTAAATTTATAAACATTTTTACAAATATTACATCTAACTACTTGATTCTCTTGATCCCTATCAAAAGAATCTCATGCAGCTGATTTTAATTTTAGTTGTGTGGGGCCTCGACTTATACTAGGGGGAATATGAGGCATTCCAGTTTCTGTTTGAGGCTGAGACTCAATCTGAGGTTGAGGTTGAGGTGCACTAGTGGGTGTGTCATCTACATTATCGTCAATATTAAAGTCTGGTTCAGATGCAGAATATACCTCATCATCTAATGGTATATCATTAAAAAAATAGTTTATCTATATGAGTGAAATCAATCAAATCATCAGGATTAGGAATAAGATTACTAGAAGAAGTACCCTTACCCTTGTTACCCCTACTAGAAGAAACACCCTTACCGTTACCCTTAATCATACGTCCAAGGTGTTTCATTATAATTATGCAAATAAATAATTAAAGTAAATAAAATTAAGTGTGATAATTAAAATTAAGTACCAATAATAATTTAAAGAAGGAATGAAGGTACCAAACGCCGACGTAACGTCGACGTGTAATAGAGGTTGAAAATTGAAACTTTGCTCGATGGATGATCCTCAAGCTAGTTGCCAACTTCACTCCCAATTTTTGAACTTTGATATAAATGAGCAAAAAAATATAATATTTAGTAGGCAATGTAGAATTGTAGAGAGATAAATTGAGAGATTAGAGAGATGGTAGGAAGATTTGTCAGAAAAATGAAGAGGAAAATGAGGTATTTATAGTTGAGAAATAAGATTAAAGTGTAAATATATTAACTTAGGGGTTAAAATAAAATATTAAGAGGGTAGGGGGGTTTATGGGGTGGGGGGACAAAAATGGTCGTTAAAGCTGTTGCACAACGGTCAAAATAGCAATTTGACCGTTATTGCAACGATTATTTTTGCAAAGGGGGAAGGGGGCTGGTGGGGCGGGACAGGTCGGATCGGGACGGGACGAGCCCAAGTCCCGTCCTGAGTTCGAACCCCGACACCAATTTTTTTTGGAAGGAATCGGGGCGGGTATCGAGACAGACTTGGCCGGGATCGGTCCGACCCGGCCCACTGATCAGCCTTAGTTTTTTCTACTAGGTCTCTTATATTGTTCATTTGTACTCTAATATAAACTGCGACCAGCAGTTGCAAGTCATGCCTTTCATTAATTGTGATTTGATTGATTACTCTCAAAGTGGAAACAATAAAGATACTTATATTTTGATTTTTGAGACTTCATACCTAAATATAGTTTCTTAAAATCTTAGAAGTGATATTTATATCGATTTTTAATAAATGCTTCCTATATATTTTACCTATTTTTTTCCTCTATCAATGTTCTTGCTAAATGTAACTTTGAATGTGGTTAGGTTACTATGGTTGAGGAGTAATAAGGGTTGTGATGGAGTGGTAAGTACTCATTATTCTTAATAAAAGGTCTCGGGTTCAAGCTCTGAGTATGGAGTTATCTTTGTTAGGGAGTCTCCTCCTCCCCCCCCCCCCCCAAATCCCCCTTCCTCCAATGTGAGACTTCCCGATATGAATATAAATTTAATTAGACCCCAATACATATTACTGACACCGAGTAAAAAGAGAGAGAGGAAGGAGCACATACATTTTTTATATGCGTAATTTACATCTTAACTTCTTAATTATGTTACATGTCATTGGTGCTTTAAATTCAAATTAATTCACCTAAATTGGGATGATATGAAATACAAGAAGTTGTGCCAAAACATTTAAAAATTTCTTGTAATAACAATATATAATTAATATTTACAACCTCAATTATTAAACCCGAATTATTGCAGATCAAGCATAACTTGAAGAGCATTTTTTGTAGAAAAAATATCTATTATTGTCTTAAATTTTAAAATTCATACATGTCTGGAAGGAAATTTCAGTATTCAATTTTGTAAAATTATTTTCAACCATAGGAAATACACAATATCCTCTATTGATATTATTTGCCTCTAATGTAACAACAAAAATCCAAATTCTCCAAAAAGGGAGAAAACAAAAGAAATACAAAAATCCCAAGTATATGGTCTTTTCGTTTTAAGGTTCTTGTTTGGTCAAGTTTTCTACTATGATATATCCTTGTTATATTTACTTGGCCTAGGAATGATAAAGAAAAGGATAGGACTAGGTGGTCCTCTACTTGTCCACTTTAATAAAACACTATGTCTCTCTCCTACCTCTATTTTGTATGTTAAATCGTAAAGAATTGATATTGGTTCTAACTAGTGGTGGCCAGTGGGCCGGGCTCGGGTCTGGCGGAACTTGCTCCAGTCCCTTTCCGATCCCGATCCCGTCGGTATCGGATCGGGGCGGGGTCGGGTCGGGGTCGGGGTCGGGACGGGGTCCGGCGGGTTTTTTTTTTTTTTAAATAACATATGTATAAAAAAATCTCAATAAACAAGATAAGATAGTGTAATAAAAATATCTCAATGCTGTTTTTGTGCCTCTTATATTATTTAATAGACATGATTTTTTTGTAATACAAATACAATGTCTAAAATCTAAATTGCAACTTTGTGGTGTTGTCCAAAATTGCAAATTACATAATGAAATTACAATTAAAAAAATTACATTCTCAAAAAAACCTGTTCTAATTGCTTGATGATTTCCTGTGGTTCTTCGGTTGGAATTGGTATTTGTTGGTCAAATTGATCCACGTCGCTTCTACTATCTTCGGTTAAGATTTCGTTGTAGTTTTCATCTTCTTCTTCGTTGATCTCCGGTTGACCGCACCTTCTCCGCTCAGCTCGTATCCAATCTCTCTCAATAATACCGCAATTTTCAAGTCGCCTCCGCTAATGAGTGTCCTGTGGTCTCCTATTTGATATCTGCTTGCAGAAAACGCTTTCAGACGCAGCTGATGACGCTGAATGTTCAAAACATCTCGACCATCAATGAAAGTGTCGGAAAGGTCTTCTCATTCCCACTCCAAGATTTCAAAGGTCTTCATGTCCATCTTCATTGATAACTTCTTGATACGATGCAGAACCCTACAAAACAAAAATATCAAACTCGCTAATTTGGTTAGTAGTAGAGGTACTGGCCAAGACATTCTATTTCTGAGGCTTTCAATACTAGCCGCAGAAACAACATGTCTTTTGTGAGGTTGTGTTGAAGATGAAGAAGATGGTATGGAAGCTGGTAAGTTACTAGCATTTTCTTGTTGATAAAATCTATATATTTTTTTGCATTGGTGTTCTACGCTAGACAACACTTCTTCTTTAGTTTGTTCAATAGGTGGTGGATGATTTAGATTTTTGGAACTTGGAGGTGGTAGTACTTCTATACAATCGTAAATAGTTTCAATTAGTGATTTAGTACCGTCTATTTTAATAGTAGGATTTAATACAAAACCAATAATATAAATAGAGGGAATAGGAATAAAATATTTTTTTATTTTGACAAACATTTTTTTAATAGCTGCCTTATAAGCTGGTTTTTCCATATATTCACTAAGTAATAAAAATATTAGAGTTATATAAAACAACATAGTTGAAATAGTAGGATAATATATACCGAAAAATTCTTTTGTTGCTTGAAAAAATTTCTCTAAAAATACAATAAGTTCAGAAATTTTTACCCAATCACTATCTAAAATCATAACAGCTGGATTTTTATTATGAGAGTTAAAAAATAAAGTTATAGGTATTCTATAGTCATAAGCAACAAGTAGTTGCTCGTATAAAGAATTTCACCTAGTGGATACTTTTTGTGGAATTTTTCTATAAGGTAGTCCACAATCGTGACAAGTTTTTTTATATTCTTTTCTACGTTGTACTTTATTACTTTTAAAAATAAAGTTTATAGCAAATTGTATTTTACTAAGAATGTCTTCAAAAAGTGATAGACCATCCTTTACAATTAAGTTATATATATGACACGCGCATTTTATATGAAAATGATCTGAAAAAGATGGAGTTAAACTATTTTTTAAAATTGTAATTGTGTAATTGTTAGAAGAAGCGTTATCTAATGTAATAGTCATAATTTTATCGGTTATTCCGTAATAATGGCACACTTGATAAATATTATCTGCAATAAAAGTATCAGTGTGCCTATCATCTATATATCTATACGCTAAAATACGTTTTTGCATAGACCATTTATAATCTATCCAATGACAAGTTACAGTTAAATAATCATGGCCGTTAGTACTACGACTTATATCAGACGTGATAGATACTTTGCCATTAAAATGATATAATGAAAAACGTAAATATTGTTGATATTCATGCGCGAATTTAAATACATCTCTCTTTAACAGTTGATCTAGGAAAACCGTTAAAAGCAGGATTATATATATCTCTAATGTAATGAATAAAACCGGGAGATGAAGGAAATAAAAAAGGCAAACCCTCCACAGCAACTAATTTTGATATTGCTTCCCTATCTCTATGTTTATTGTATTTAGGGCCTACAATTCCCCCCGTCGTGGGGTTAATTTGACCTCAGACTTGGTCCGACAAGATGTCGATGTGAACCTTGTCCCGATGGAGCGGGCGTTTGCGCACCCGATTTTGAAGCCTGGTATTGGGCATACCTAGCTGGATGAGCACTTACTACGTGTCTAATTAAACCTCCCGTCCCACCGTGACATTTTCCTGTTTTAAATTTTAAAACATTTTTACAAATTTTACATATAGCTACTTGATTCTCTACGTCCCTATCAAAAAATGTCCATGCATCTTATTTTAATGGTCGTTTTGCTGGACCTCGTCTCATACTAGGGGGAATAAGAGGTATTTCAGTTGAAGGTGCACTAGTGGGTGTGTTGTCATCAACATTAGTGGGTGTATCATCTAGATCATCGTCTAAATTAAAGTCTTCTTGAGTTCCAGAAAATCTGGTCTAAATCTAATGGTATTGTAGGAAAATATTGAGTATCAACAAAATCATCCTGTGTAGGAATAAGATGACTAGAAGAAGTACCCTTGCCCTGGTTGCCCCTACTAGAAGAAGCACCCTTACCCTTAAACATACCTTTTAATCCTTCCATTTTAATTATGATAATAAATAATTAAAAAAAATAAAATTAAGTGAGCTAAATAAAATAAACAGACAATAATAATTTAATGAAGGAACGAATGTACCAAACGCCGACGTAACGTCGACGTGTAATCGAGAGGTTGAAAATTGAAACTTTGCTCGATGGAAGTTCCTCAAGCTAGTTGCCAACTTCACTCCCAATTCCCAAATGAATAAATAAAATTGAATATTTAGTAAACAATGTAGACTTGTAAAGAGATATATTGAGAGATTAGAGAGATTGTAGGAAGATTTGTGAGAAAGATGAAGAGAAAATGAGTTATTTATAGTTGGAAAATTGGGTTAAAGTGTAAATATAATAACTTATGAGTTAAAAATAAATATTAAGGGGTAGGGGGGGTTGGGGGAGGGGGGAGGCCTAAAATGGCCGTTGGCCAACGGCCAAAATCTAAAATGGTCGTTGGTGCAACGACCATATTTGCAACCCCGACCCGACCCGACTCCGCTCAAAAAAAAAACGGTGGCGGGACTCGAACTCGGGACGGGACAATGTCTCGTCCCGCCAGACCCGAGCCCGCCCCAGGCCCGCCCGCCCGCCCCGCCCCGACCCCGTCCCGGCCCACTGGCCACCCTTAGTTCTAACTCAACTTCAAAAGCTAGCTTGTAGGGTGAAAATTGTCTAAGTCCATATAAGGAATCTATGTTCTCATTCTATTTTCGATGTGGGATCTTAACATAATTAACGTATAACTTTGTTCATTATTAAATTTAAGTAAATAAAAAATAAATTACCTAATATTTTTTGTCTATATTAGTAGGGTCACTAATCTCCAATTTTATCCACTTCATTTACTAGCACACCGTTAAACGAGTAGTAATCACCGATTCAACCTTCTAAACATCGAACTCATCAACATTATTCATATAATTATATGATCTTTCTTTTAAACCTTTTATACTGTTGGTTATGGCAGTGCTCTTAAACTCATTTGAAAAAGGAAAAAAAACAGGTTCATTTCTAAGAGAGTATATGTTGATTTAAATGAGATTTTTTGGTACATCTTAAAAAGCTGAAAATTGAGATGTGGTTAAAAACTATAGCCTAAGCAAAAAGTGGTCACCATAGTACTTAAAAGTTTAAAGGCTAACAAATCAATAGCCGCAACATATTGGTGACAGCGAAAAAAACAAAAGCAGAAAAGTGAAAATCGTTAATAAGCCAAACAGTTGGGGGACAGTTTATAACCAAATATTCCAATTTGTAATGATTGTAAATTGGGAATATTCACATGTAAGTAGTTGAAACATTGCTACAGAATATATGAGTTTAAGTAAGGATTCATTATCCAAGCTATTGCTTAATTCGAAATCAGAAAACTCGGATTTCAAAACAGATGAAGCAAATGATTTCTCCTCATATGAGAAAATTGAGTTCTTAATAAGAAAGATTATATTCTTTCAGAAGAAGAATGTCTACCCTGCCAAATCAGACAACCTTGTTCTAGCAAACAGAATAAGGAGGATGATGAGTTCTATAATATATTTGCTCAATTTCAGGATATGAACATTAATGTTCTCAAAGGTGATAGCCTTATGGAGTTGTTAAAATTGATTAAGGATCCAGGTATGAGATCACAGATTATAGATCAATTCCAGGATACTCCAAAACCTTCACAAGGAAGAAAAACTCTGGAACGATCAAGTGCTTACACCATGTCAGAATTAAAAAAACAAATGAGGGAGAAACAAGGTATTACTAGTACTCCCAAAGATTTGAAAAAAGAGATCAATAATCTCAAGCAAGAGATCTTGGCATTAAAAAAGAGTAATGATATGCTCGATGCACGAATTACCAATATTGAAGGTAAAGGAAAAGAGAAGATTATAGATTCAACAACAATAGATGATATCTCTGATTTAGATAATCTTTAGTAACATGTGCTAGTGAGGAAACATGGAACTTTTTACAAACCCTGGAATTAATCACTTCACAAAAGTTTTATATAAAAATAAGTCTTTTAATTGATTATAATTTCAAAAAAGATTCCATTGCTCTTGTTGATAGCGGGGCAGATGTAAATTGTATACATGAATGACTTATTCCTTCTACTTATTTTCATAAGACCACTCATAGTGTTAGATCTGCTAATGGGCAGAAATTACAAATTACTTTCAAATTACCAAAAGCTTATATTTGCAATAATAAAACTTGTATAGCAGAAAGTTTTATTTTGATAAAATATATTTTCAGCCAAATTATTTTGGGCACACCTTTTATACAAAAACTACTTGAAATTACTAATATTGATTAAAAAAAAGGGCATCATGGGAACCTTCAATGTAAAACTCATTACTTTTCAGTTTATAACTGAACCTTTTTCAAGGGTGTTAAAAGAGCTCAAAGATAGGTTGATTCATAAACACCAGCAAATCAACGTCCTAAAGCAAGAAATTTATATTTCTAATATTGAAGAGCTATTGGGAAATCCTAAGCTACGGCAAAAAATTGATTTAATACAAACTCAGTTTTCAATACAGGTTTGTAGTGACCATCCTAATGCTTTTTGGGATAGGAAAAAACATATTGTTTCTCTCCCTTATGATGATGATTTTAAGGAGGGTAATATCCCTACAAAAGTTAGGTCATGCCAAATGAATTCCGAGTACTTGGAATTATGCAAAAAAAAAAGATTACTTCTTTATTACAGAAAGGTTTGATAAAACCCTCAAAATCCTCATGGTCTTGTACGGCTTTTTATGTTAATAAACATGCAGAGCAGGAAAAAGGAGTCCCCTGACTCGTTATTAATTATAAACCGCTTAATAAAGCTCTGAAGTGGATCAGGTATCCTATTCCTAACAAAAAAGATTTACTTGATAGACTTAATAGTGCTATTATATTTTCTAAATTTGATTTAAAATCTGAATACTGGCAGATTCAGATTGCAGAAGCAGATAGATACAAAACTGTTTTTAATGTTCCTATTGGGCAATTTGAGTGGAATGTAATGTCATTCGGATTAAAAAATGCCCCTTCTGAATTTTAAAATATTATGAATGATATATTTATGTCTCATAGTAATTTCATCATTGTTTATATAGATGATATTTTAGTATTTTCTAATAATATTGAAACTCATTTCAAACATCTTGATTTATTTAAGAAAATCATCATACGAAATGGTCTAGTCATATCAAAACCAAAAATGACCCTTTTTCAAACTAAAGTTAGATTTTTGGGTCATAACATTGAAAAGGGAAAAATCATTCCTATTAATGGGAGCATTGAATTTGCATCAAAATTCCCGGATGTTATAACCGACAAAACCCAACTCCAGAGATTTTTTGGTAGTTTAAATTATATCAGTCCTTTTGTAAAGAATTTGGCAAAAAATACAACCATATTATATGAACGGCTGAAAAAGGTTCCTACACCTTGGACAGATGATCATACTCAAGCTGTCAAAAGAATTAAGGTTAAGGTTCATAACCTTCCTTGTCTCACCTTAGCCAATCCTACTTGGCCAAAAAATATAGAGACGGATGCCTCAGATATCGGATATGGGGGTATACTGAAGCAACACTCTCCAGTTGATAAACAGGAGTATTTAATACAATTTTATTCTGGCAAATGGAATTCTAGTTAGAAAAATTATTCCACAGCTGCAAACGAAATTTTAGCAATTGTAAAAAGTGTTTTAAAATTTTAAGGATATTTATACAATCAGAAGTTTTTATAAATACTGATTGTCAATCTACTAAGTTTATGTTTAATAAAGACTGCAAACATGATGTTTCTAAACAGATGTTTGCAAGATGGCAAGCTTTATGACACCATTTGATTTTGAGATTCATTATAAAAAAAGGACATATAATAGTCTGCATGATTTCTTGACTAGAGAATATTTGAGTTTATAATTTAATAATTTTGTCATACAGGATGATAAGGCCTACTTGGCAAGGCAGCGATCCAAATTATAGAGGCCATGGCTGAAGAGGCAGAGGAACTGGACGATGTAATACTATTGTCCAACAGGGAAACAAAAAACTTATAGCACAAGGGCAGACATGAACTTCAAATATTGATAAAGAAAGTCCATTATACCAACAATTCATGAATTTTATAAAATCCAAAGAAAACAGTGATAGCCCACAACCTTCATATGCAAAGGTTGCTAATGAAGAGCAAGATGATAATGAGGGTTATGAAAAACATGAGAAGAAAGATGTTATACTTCTTCTTGATTATAAATATCTTCAATGGAAGGATGAGCCATGGAAGCTCATGGAAAGGTATTTAGAAACTGGGTCATATCTCATCTTGACTTATAAATCAAGAATGCATTATGAGACCATACTCTCAACCATGGGATCTGCTGAAATTCAGCACTATTTTCCTATGCATACTAAAAAGGTTTATAACTTCTCTAAGATAGAGAAGATCTTTACTCCAGAAGACTGAGGGTTTAGCACTTTGAAAGAACGGGAATATTTTCACCCTGAGCAAAGAATTCAGGTAAAATTTAATTATTGAGATTATATAGATAGTTTTTATAAAAAAAATTTATATGAAAACCCTAACAAAAAACATTCATGGTTTATAAAAATATGTTACCTACTTGGTTTTGGCATTGGTGGATAAATTATGGTCCATCGATTAATATCTTGCCACAAACATTTAAAGGTTTATATACCGAATGGATTGATGTTTCTCCTAAAATCATAGAATTAGAGAATCATAATACCATTATAAGTGGAATTGCTAATATGCATTTCTTCATCGAATTTTCCATTCCATGGATCATGCGATGGTCAGTAGAAGTGGGTCATAACCCAGAACAAATTTCTTGTTTACAACGAACCTATTATATAAGGGTTTGGAAGAAATTATTACAAAAGACCAAAGAAGGTGTTTTGAATGGGCAATAACTTATAGACCAGATAACCTCAACAATTGAAGGTTATACAAAATTAAAAGAAGATCAACCATAGTCAGAGGTTAATAATCCATTTCAGCATTGATAGAAAGCTCCAACTTAAAAAAGGGAGTGATTTCAAAAGCAGAAATTATAGTATCTTATATGGCAAAAGTAAAAAAGAATTTAATAAAAAATCTGGATGAGAAATTCCTTTCAGATACTTCTATGGCATCCATTCATACAGAGGAGGAAGATATTCATAACTCCCAAGACCCCTATGATGCAGACTTCAACATTCAAGAATACGTTGCGAAATTTCAAGATAAGATGGAGGCATCCTCCAACACAGGAAAAGACAAAGGGAAAGAAAAAGTGTGATACACAGAAAAGCAGTCGGTGGACCCATCATAAAAGTCATCGAACAGATGGAATCTACTTTAATAAAGTAGATAAATTATTGTACTATAATAGGGCCCATAAATTTTGGCCAATTCTACTTTATTACTTTTTATCTTTTAACCTTGTCGGCCACATGTTAGGCCACTTTACTTGTCTGTATTATCACAGGATTCATTATATAAGGATCCATAGTTGTAAGTAGCAGGCAGGCTTTCGCCAATTACTCTCCTCTTTGTAAAAAAAATAACTCTCTACAATAAAAGCTTAAGGTTTGCTTTACATCCTCCTGCACTGAGCACAATCTCTTCATCTTAGGTAATTTAAATTTTTATATTTTAATTTTAATTATTTATTATAGATTTTGGATTAGCCTATGATCGGCTAACTTCCTTGTGTTGAACCCATGTTGCACTAGACTACTTGAAATCATGGTACTAATGTTATAATATAGCTAATGATTCATGTGAGAAGGTACTAAGGTTGGGCAGAGGACAACCCAGGCGGAATGTCTGAAACTCAGGTTGATGATCATGTTTTAGCTCGCTGAGCCATGGTGGCGTTAGGGTGTTTTTTGGATCTGTTCTGAGTCAAGATGGCCCTGTCAGGCCCTGTCAACCCGTAAATAATAAAAAGTGATAAATAATTTGTTATTACAAATTAAAAATCATTAATAATTTAAGAGCAGGGACAGAAATTTTTTTATTTTTGCGGAGGGTTGAACCAAACTCTAGAGCTAAAATAACACAATTAAAAAGTCCAAAACGAATTTAACTATTTTAAGTTTATCGATGGTAAATCTCATGAGTCGAGAACTAGTTAACATGAACAAAAGCAAGTTCTTAATAATTAGTAGCATTCTGATTATTGAAGAAAGACAAGTTTATCAAACTTACCTTTGTGACTAGTCCATGTTATGAGACAATAATTAGCATTTAATTTTTTTTATTGACAGTGTAAACATTTTTTAAATTATCAATATTATTTAACGTATGATTTTTATGTCACTTCCGATTCTCTATTGAGCTCCCAAGCAGTCTTGTCTACTATGTGATAAGATTTAAGTGTCTATTTATTTTAGAAAATTAACGGACCGGATGCTTTTGCGCGAAAAAAAAAACAATTACCAGAAAATATCCATTTTAAAAAGTACTATTAGATTCAATATTGATTTAGCAACATATATAAAATATCCAGTAGTGTACAATAGACCCTTGTGGTCCGGTCCTTCCCCAGACCCCGCGCATAACGGAAGCTTAGTGCACCGGACTGCTCTTTTTATATAAAATATACCTACTCCAATAGGTATGTATATATGCGCACACATATATCTTCGAAATATACAATTCATATAACGTATATCCTAAAAGAATAAAATATTGTGATTCAACTAGATATACAATCATATGAATTGTACACTTCAAAGGTATACAATGAGCAAAAGTGTACTGTGTAATTCTTTAAGAAGTGAATTTTGATAAATGGGTACATGCATGTAATATTTTTCTCCATGTAGGTTATCTAATTAGCCCTTTTTTTCTTCGTATAATCATTTGACATCTGAAATTCAATAACTCGATCAATCCAGATTTGTACCATATACATTATATTTAAGGGAAAACGCTTCCTACTAAAAAGTTGTCCATTCCTAAAACTTAAATCCGAAATTTTTGATTAAAAATGATGGAATCTCATTCAATAGTTTTTTCTTTATTTATGAACAGAGAACAATTACAACGCACCAAGGACTATATATGTTCTTCTGGTATCAAAGGGATATTAATAAAGATACAAAAAATATTTGGATGCTCAATAGTGGTTCTCTAATTACGATTTTTATATGTAATCTTTTTTTGCTCCTCTTTTTTCCTTTTAATATTTGTTGGGAAATAATTCTCAGACATTTTATGTGTTGGAAATTTGCCTTTGGCGGGAGTTGCGACCGACCAACTTTAACGGCTTAAACACTAGTGTTACGTATGATGGAGAATCCGGTTCTTCACATATGCATGATCTACTAAGTACGTAGATAATCGTAGGGCCAAGGATCGTCAAATTTCATTGAGAAATGAAAGAGATATTGGTCCACGAAGTAAGGTGTTTGAAGCATGGAAAGTGTGGTATTGGGTTCAATTCTCTCTCATCGGTAGAGGAAGAAAGAATTGTTGTGTATATAAGACTCGAAATTGTTAAAGGAGGGAGGACCTAGATGTGCTTCGGTTCAAGGAAATACCACACGCGCGCCGCCGCCGCCCGCCCGTCCCGTCCGGTTCTGGGTTCACGGGTTCACGGGCTGTGGGTCTTCTGATATTATCTTTTTGGGCCAGCGAACTTTGCCAGAAGTACAGTTTGATCCCAGAAGTTTCCAGATGTACAGTTCAGACCAGACTTCTTTCAGATGTACAGTTTGGTCCCTGAAGTTTCCAGAACGTCAGAATTTGGACAGTCAAAGCAGAAACGCCAAGCACTCAATTCAGCCATTTATTTTGGCTGAATTACTCCTCCTATAATGGCCAAATCCGTTGGTCTTTCACCATTTATGTTGGTGACTTTACTACCTCCATAATGGCCATTATTTGGCTATTATGGAGGCAGTTTTCAGCCCCTCCATCACCTATATAAACACCCCCTTACACTATTATTGAGCACTAAGAACACACATATAATATACACGAAAATTCAGAAGCTTACACAAGCAGAAAGTTTTCTTCTTCCTACAACTTCCAAGCATCATTTCGTTACTCAATATTCTTCACGGTAGCTCTTGAGTTTCCTTTGCTCAAGTGTTCCATTGATGTTTTATCTTGGGAGACAAATTGTCCAGGACGTATAAAGGATACATACGGGGCAATATTGTCTTAAGGACAGAGTGCCACACTCGACTCAGCAAAAACAGTTTCCAATTTTCCGTCTTCAACAAAATTGTAATTTCAGTTTTGTGGTTCTCTTGTAATTTTCAGATTACTAGTTGAATTATTGAATCTTTGTTTATCCTTTCGAATACTTGTAATAGTTATATACTTCTCGTACTGCTTTATAAAGTACCATAGAGTAAAATCTCCCAACAACTTAAGACAATATCTGTATAGTATTACTATTAGTGTTCGAAAGATGTCGGTCAAAAGTTGTGTGACCAAATCTGGATATGGCAATGGTTTTCTGGTAGAAGAGAGTGATGATGATGAACGTGTTCATGGTGTCACCGCTACCAAGACTGGTGGGAACAAGCGCTCACGAGAGCCTGAGGATGTCAATCGGGACAAGAGGAGAAGATCAAGATGTTATTCTATCTTGCAGCCGAAGGCCTATATCTATCCTGCATAAAAGATCCGAATAATGGTAAGAAGGAACTGTACACTCGGTTTGATGAAGTGATCAAGTGAGCTGTAATCCAAATTGGGATAAGTAGTTTTTCTTACTTGTCAAGAATAAAGATTAAATGATGTCTAATTAAAAATGGATTAAAGTAAGGAGGAATATGAAAATAATTTATATTCCTTACGCTTTAAAATCAGAAGTTTAATCTTATCTTCTTTCCCGTTTAAAGATTGGATTGTAAACGACTTAAAAAGATCTGTTCTTTTAAGTGTAATTGTTAAAGTATGTAAAGTATGTTCGCACATACGATGGAGAAAGATCCACTAATCAAGTAAACTGTTACCACTCTTAAGTAAGCGCCAAGAATTATCTGGGCACCAATCTTAACGGAAGGAGTCTAAAAGTTAAAGACGTAGAACCTGTTATACTATTTGGCAGAAGATCCTTCATAGGATGATATTGGACACTCAGTCATACAAAGCCTCCGGGCGACTGGAGTGGGCCAAAATTCCTTTGATATGATGATATTGGACACTCAGTCATACAAAGCCTCCGGGTGACTGGAGTGGGGCTGTAATTCATTTCATAGGAAAAGTAATGGACACCTAGTGTGGTGGGCCGAGTTTCTGTGTCTTAATGATCTCAAGGCCTAAAGAAAGGCGATAAAGAAATTGGACACTCGACCGCCAAAGCAATCAAGTGGGCAGTATCGAGATCACATATGATCCGGTTACGCCCTAACCACGGGCAAGAGGTTGTTCATGTGAAGCAACACCACCTCTAAAATCAAAGGGGCTGGAGAGGTTGTCCTCAATAGGACTTCAAGGAATGAATCACTCTAAAAAGAGGTGATACATGTTCCTAACTTGGTTTAAGGGACGTTGTTGGTCAAGTTGGTTTGAGACTAGTCCAACAGGTCTGTAATAACTAAGAATGGTACAATATGTCTATAGCCAAATGAATGATATATTTGTAATCCGTGCATCTATGCCATCATAGATTAAGACACGTTAAATAGTAAGTCATTCAAAAGCTAACGATGTTGAGATTGTTGCCTCCTTTCGACATAAACCCTCAAAATGAATGTGAGGTAGGCGAAGAGGCAAAATCACCTTTTCAAATTCTATCAAGGGAATAGCAAAAAAAGCACCGCTCCTCTAGAACTTAGTCACACCTACTTGGGTGATTTGAAGTTTATACAAAATAGAGGGGGGAAGACAAGTACGTTGTGATCTTCATTGATGATGGTACAACGTATGGAATCCTTTGTTTGTTAAAAAGCAAAGATGAAGTTGTTGAAGCGGATAAGCGCTACAAAGCAGAAGTTGAAAATCAACTAAGCCTATGGATTGCGAAATTCATAGCGATAGAGGGGAAAAATGTGAACCAACGTTCATTAAACGACTGTTCATTACTCACCTCAGTCTAATGGTGTTAGCCAAGCGCAAACCCGTACGCCTAAATTATGTGGGGCAAGACAATCCTTACCGCTAATGCGATTCTCAACAGAACTCCGCATAAGGATAAGGATAACTCTCCGTGTGAGACATGAAAAGGATCTCACATACAAAAGTTGTGATGTGGGGTGGCTTGGTAGAAGTTGGACTACCGAAACAGGTCAAGTTCGACCTAAGACTGTAGATTGCATATCCACTGGATCTGTAAATAACAGTAGTACTTATCGCCTCTTGGCGTCAAAGAATGCTGAATTCTTATAAGATAACTTTCCTTGAAAAGGAAAAAGGAGTAATTTCTCAAGGTTAACAAGAACCCGCGAGGGCCTGATCGTCCTAACTAGACGCTCCGTATCTACAGGACTCGAAAGTTGCTGGCTATCCGGAACTTAATATTCCAGATCTGCAGAACTCAGAGATTATAGATGTTGAACCAAGACGGAGCAAAGAGGGGACAAAGACTTGTTCCAGTCCTTCTAGCTTGTATGGTTAAGAACGAACCATGGACAATTAACAAATAATTGTTATCTCCAAAAGCGCTGCTTTGGAAAGAAGCTAAAGAGAGAAATATATTCCATCATATAGAACCATACTTGCGTAATGGTTGATCTTCCTCCGGGAAAAGAACCTTTGGGTTGTGAAAAAGGATACTCAAAAGTGAGTACAAAGTAGATGGATCTACTGACGAGTTCAAATCCTCGGCTACTTGTACATGTGCTCCCCTGGGAGTAGCTTAACATCATGGGCCATTGCAGTCTTGCGTGACATGAATGTTAAAACAGCCTTCCCAATCGGAGAGTTGGAAGAAGAGAATCAGAGTTGGTTTTCTGAACTGTTGGGCTTCTTCCTGAACTTTCATCTTGGTCCCTGAAATGTTTACATTTTGGTCCTGAAAGTTTCAGATAAAACAGAAACAATGAATCTGACCACAGAAACATTGACTTTGAAGTTAGAAAGCCAACAGTTGGAGAATCAACAGTCTGAAAGTAAAAGTCATATTGAAACAAAGTCTCGATATGAAAGATATGGATATCACAGATGACATCTTAGGAATTGGATTTCTAAAGACATCTAACGGACTGGTCGATAGTTGACAGTCTCGTTGAAGCCATCAATGGATATGAATCATAGAACTGATTGGAATCATGGTGCACCCATAGACATGGAGCGATACGCACAGATCACGTGTAGTTCAATGTCTTGTACACACTACAACCGACCTGGTATCGTCCTACAATCAGATCAGTTGAACTAAGGTTCACTGATAATCTTAATACATGATCAATAGAAGGCGTTAAGTCGGATATGACGATATCTGAATTATTCGCTTATCTACGGATTATAGTATTCTGGATGTCCAGCGGTTCTGAGAGAACACAATGATGCAAACTGGACATCAGATCTGAAGAACACCAAAGCCACAAGTAAATGTGTATGGTGGTTCTTGGAAAATCCTCTAAGCAAACTTGCATCGGCCGATTCATGATGGAATCAGAGTTTATCGCTTTATACAAAGCATGAAAAAAGTTGAGTAACTTCACGACTCCTTAGAGGACGTCCCTTATTGGGAGAAACCCGTGCCTTCAGTAGTTATACATCGCGGGCTAGCCGGTCGGCTTTAGGAAGGACACGGATGACGGCGTCGGGACATATCTGTCGGGATTTGTCGGGAGACATAAGACCGTATGGCGCTTGATCATCATGGGTGTCACTTCCTTGTTTACTAACTAAGGGACTACCCGGAGATCAAGTGTTACGCTGTCTAGGAATGGGCTTAAAACCCAAAATATACGGACCAATACAGTGGTAACCCAACCTTACTAACTGGAGATCCCAGTAATTTGGTTCAATGGGAAAACTAAGCTGTAAAGGTTCAGTTGATCGCTTCAATGGAAGCATGAGCACTTCAGATAGTGATTTCTGAAAAGAAACACCAAATCCAAAGTCGTTCCCGCGATAGACTTTAAGTGCTATCTGCAGTGTGGGTAAAGGTTAAGTTTTCAAAACCTGTAATGCTCCTCAATAGTTGAGGTTAGGTTTTTGGGAAACTTTTAATGGTTCCTAACACTTGTGAAGTGGGGTATAACAGGATACCTTGTAGGAGACCACCTATTTAAGTGCGAGGACGGGCCGCCTCAAAATGAACGCACTTAAGAATCCAAGACGTTGTCCATGGCCAAAACGGACAAAACATTACGAAGAAGAGAGTAAGGGAATTTGTTGTGTTGGTATCATTGACTTGGCTTACACTAAACACTGACGGTTCAAGACATCACGTTCACCGCGCAGTAAGTAAGTCCGATGGTATTCAACTATGGAAGGTTCAAAGCTGAGGCTACCTCTCCTTATGCAACATCGGTCCACTGAAATATTGCTGGAAATGAAAAACACACCATGTGAGTGCGCCAAAATCTCTTTCAAGAGGGGATTGTTGGAAATTTGCCTTTGTCGGGAGTTGTGACCGATCAACTTTAACGGCTTAAACACTAGTGTTACGTATGTTGGAGAATCCGGTTCTTCACATATGCATGATCTACTAAGTACGTAGATAACCGTGGGGCCAAGGATCGTCAAATTTCATTGAGAAATGAAAGAGATATTGGTCCACGAAGTAAGGTGTTTGAAGCATGGAAAGTGTGGTATTGGGTTCAATTCTCCCTCATCGGTAGAGGAAGAAAGAATTGTTGTGTAGATAAGACTCGAAATTGGTTTGGGGTTTGGGACCCCAAGGGGTATCCCATGTGTTTAAAGGAGGAAAGACCTTGATGTGCTTCGGTTCAAGAAAAGACCACACGCGCGCCGCCGCCGCCCGCCCGTCCCGTCCGGTCCGGTTCGGTTCCGGGTTCACGGTTCACGGGTTCACGGGTTCACAGGCTGTGGGTCTTCTGATATTATCTTTTTGGGCCAGAGAACTTTTCCAGAAGTACAGTTTGATCCCAGAAGTTTCCAGATGTACAGTTCAGACCAGACTTCTTTCAGATGTACAGTTTGGTCCCTGAAGTTTCAAGATGTACAGTTTGGTCTATGAAGTTTCCAGAACGTCAGAATTTGGACAGTCAAAGCAGAAACGTCAAGCACTCAATTCAGCCATTTATTTTGGCTGAATTACTCCTCCTATAATGGCCAAATCCGTTCGTCTTTCACCATTTATGTTGGTGACTTTACTACCTCCATAATGGCCATTATTTGGCTATTATGGAGGCAGTTTTCAGCCCCTCCATCACCTATATAAACACCCCCTTACACTATTGTTGAGCACTAAGAACACACATATAATATACACGAAAATTCAGAAGCTTACACAAGCAGAAAGTTTTCTTCTTCCTACAACTTCCAAGCATCATTTCGTTACTCAATATTCTTCACGGTAGCTCTTGAGTTTCCTTTGCTCAAGTGTTCCATTGATGTTTTATCTTGGGAGACAAATTGTCCAGGACGTATAAAGGATACATACGGGGCAATATTGTCTTAAGGACAGAGTGCCACACTCGACTCAGCAAAAACAGTTTCCAATTTTCCGTCTTCAACAAAATTGTAATTTCAGTTTTGTGGTTCTCTTGTAATTTTCAGATTACTAGTTGAATTATTGAATCTTTGTTTATCCTTTCGAATACTTGTAATAGTTATATACTTCTCGTACTGCTTTATAAAGTACCGTAGAGTAAAATCTCCCAACATTATGTTGGTTGCTTTATATTGTGGAAATAATTATTTATTTGATTACTTTGATTTCTGAGGCTTGAGAGTTGAGAATTTCCTTTACTGCTAATATTCCAGTAAGCAGGATTATTATGCAATTTATATGTATATGTGGGTCTTACTTGTGGACTTCCAAGATGCTTCTAATCTCACAATTGGCCTATTTAATCTGGATTATTAGAATCTTGGATTTTTCTTATGTGATATTATATGTAATGCCTATTTGATGCAAACTATAACCAACATTTTTTTTACTCGGGAAAGTTACTAAACTGTTTTTTTAATATAAAAACCCCTTAACTTTGCCCAAACATAACATAAATCACTAAACTATTTTTTGTAATATAAAAAACACTAAACTTTGCCCAAACATAACATAAATCACTAATCTATACTGTAACTAAAGAATCATTCAATTTTGCCTAAAGTATCACAAGTCACCAAATGATGCAATTCAAATCAATGATGCAATTCAAATCAATGATGCAATCCAAATCCATGAACTCCAAGCCATAAAAGGGCCATGCATGAAGATGGAAATTTGAGAGCATGACTTGGCTCCATTCCAGGAATCCCAAATGTGGAAGATCGCATGGGAGGAAGAAAAGCATCAAGATGGCCTAATTGTGGAGAAAGAAGGAATGCATGCAAAAGTAGCTAATTCTTAAAAATGCGCTTACAACCAAATAAGACCCTTACTTCATTAATGGTATAGTTGTAATAGCCAGTATGCTTCCTTCCTATCCTCGTATAAGTAGTAGACTTTTATTTCATTTGAGGGGAGACTATTTTGATGAATCATTTTGATACTCTTTTGAGAGTTTGTGAGCTTGTGAAAGCTTTTGTGTTGAATGCTTTGTTGGGAGAGTTGGTTGCTTGGGGACTTTGTTTCCCTTGAGGTCATTCTAAGAGGTTTGGTGCTTGTGATTACTCAATTGGAAGTCTTGATTACTATAGAACCTTGATTTTCAATTGATATTTCATTTTGTGTCTACCCATCTATCCTTTAATTTTCTTGTCTTTTTGAATGCTTTATTAGTTTCCTTTTTCTTCTATCCTTTATTCTATACTAAACAATTTTATTGTAACTAAAATCTTATTCAACTGTGCCTAATATCATCTATTATCTTTTTGTTTTCTCGTAATGACTTTCTATGATACTTAGTTAATGTTAAATATTTTTTTCATTACAAAAAAATAATTTAATCAAGATATGAGGTTACATCTTTCTATTAGCTTGGACTTGAAGCCAATAATGGTTGTAAAGAAAAGGATATAAGGGAAAGCATATTTTATCCATAAGATAATACAAATTTTATCCATAAGATAATACAAAGTAGTGATATTGCATACGTAAATTATATCAAAATTAATTAAAGAGCTTTTGTGCGATGTTTCATCTTCACCTTTTGTATGTGTTATGCTTTTGCAATAAAGAGAACACTTCTTAGGTTAATAGTAAATGGATCAAAAGACAATTAGCAATATGAAAAGGTGGCCTCTTTTCACTACCCCTTTTCTTGGGGTCGGGAGAGGCGGAGACTAATTTAAAATTTAAATTTTACGAATTCAATTTTTAAGATTTTTAGTATGAACTTAATATATTTGTGAATTTATAAATTCATATCTACTATTTATTATAATTTTGATAAAATATTGTACGTTAAATGAACCCGTTAATGTAAAGTTGCATCCGCCCCTGGTGGAGGTGATATTTAAGAATAAGATCTTTAAATAAAAACAATAACAAGTGAATAAAACATATTCTCTTTCTCAAGGGAGTGGCATGACCTACCTTTACAAGATTTATATTAACAAATTATACCGAACTCCGTTAAAGGCGTTTAAAATTTAATATATACATATAGAGAGACATATAAACTTAAAACTCTATTTTTAATATATATATTATAATTTTACAATGAAGAATCTTCAACTGACCTTTGTGTATGAATATCATTAATATGAGGAACACCCTTAAAGTAGTGTTATTCCTGTTTTAAAAAAATTAGTGAAAATCCTTGCACCAGGTAAGTTTCAGTGTTGTAGCTACAAAGACGAAAGGATGTTCAGTGGTTATATTATAAAAATTAGATTGCGTATATATCATAATTTTTGGACATGTGCGTTGCACGTGTATTTCATGTTGATCGGTACAAGTTTTTTCAAACGATATAGATAATATTAATGTATATGTATAATGAGTAACATAAAATTTGAAGGAACAATTACATGTTTAAATTGATGAAAAATCTGTATAATTCAATGAATTAATTATTGATTGCTAAATAATTAGATAATAAAAAACAATAATAAAGGGATTAGACATCTAGTTGTTCACTTGTATAACGTGTAATAAGAATTTGAAAAGGCTTTGTAAAAATATTATTACAAAGCTAAAATGACAAACAATAACCAAATGTAATGATTCATAAAATAGAAAAACAAAATAGAAGAAGCATTTCAAATAGAAGCAAAAGCCCGCAACCTAAAAATGAAGGAATAAAATAGAAGCAAAGGCAATATATTATTATCAGTACCAAATTATTCCAAAGGACATTTACAGTTAATCCTATCAATGTGTACAAAAGAAGTTTTTAATCTGTTTGTTTTAAGTAGGCCTGCCCAGTGGGCCGGGTCAGCCCGATCCTGGCCCATCCCGCTACCCAGCCCGCCTGATCCCCCCAAAAAAAATTTGTTGGGGTCGGGGTTCAAACTCGGGACGGGCCTGGGACCGTCCCGACCCGCCAGCCCCCTTCCCCCTTGGCAAAAATAACTGTTGTGCAACGGCTATAACGGCCATTTTTTGCCCCCATCCCATAAACCCCCCTACCCCCTTAATATTTATGGTTAACCCCTAAGTTAATATATTTACACTTTAATTCTATTTCTCAACTACAAATACCTCATTTTCCTCTTCATTTTTCTCACAAATCTTCCTAACATCTCTCTAATCTAATCTCTCAATTTATCTCTCTACAATTCTATAATTCCTACTAACGGATAAGGGTAAGGATAAGGCTTCTTCTAGTAGGGGTAACAAGGGCAGATGTACTTATTCTAGTAATCATACAAACCCTCAATCCGCTCTCGCCCGCCGCTACTAACGGGGTTTCAGTTGATTTCCCTTTCTTTAGCTACTAAGATGTTTCAGTTCGCTAAGTTTGAAAAGTCCAAAGAGCGCAGACTAGCCACAGAGCTTGGATATTTCATTGATTTCACACATATAGATGAAACTGCTTTTTTTTAATGATATACCATTATATGATGAGGTAGATGAACCAAACTTTAATTTAGATGAACCACTAGATGACACACCCACGAGTGCACCTCAACCTCAAGAGTCTCAGCCTGAAACTGAAATTGGAATGCCTCATATTCCCCCTAGTATGAGTCGAGGCCCCACACAACGAAAATTAAAACCAACTGCATGATATTTTTTTGATAGGGACTAAGAGAATCAACTAGCTAGATGTAAAATTTGTAAAAATATTTATAAATTTAAAACCGAAAAAGATCAAGGTAGGATGGGAGGTTTATTGAGACATGTACAAGGCGAGCACACAGCTAGGTGGATTGAATACCAGGCTAAAAAATCAGGTGTGCCAATGCCATCTGAGTCGGGACAAGGATCACATAGTGTCCCCGACCTAGTATAGGGTCAAATTACCCCGACGACGGGGGGATATTAGGTCCTAAATATGATAAAAACAAAGATAGGGAAAATATGGCAAAATTAGTTGCGGTGGAGGGTTTGGCTTTTTCATTTCCTTCATCTCCTGGTTTTATTCATTACATCCGAGAAACATATAATCATGGTTTTAATGGTTTTCCTAGATCAACTGTTAGAAGTGATATTTTTAAATTTGCAAGTGAATATCAACAATATTTACGTTATGCATTGTATCATTTTAATGGCAAAGTGGCTATCACTTCTGACATAGGTCGTACTACTAACAGTAATGATTATTTAACGGTAACATATCATTGGATAGATCAAAATTGATCTATGCAAAAATGTATTTTCGCATATAGATATATTGATGATAGGCACACTGAAAGTTTTATTGCACAAAATATTAATGAAATTTGTGAATTATTATGGAATAAATGATAAATTATGACTATTACATTAGATAATGCTTCTTCTAATAATTATGCTATAAGACGTTTAAAACTTAGATTAACTCCATCTTTCCTTGATCATTTTCATATAAAATGTGCGTGCCGTATTTATAACTACAACGAAATCTTGTCCGAGGGAACATGAAGCGACGTCGAACAATTTGACCGACAAATTCCAATTCCAACCGAAGATCCTCAAGACATTGTGAGGAAATTAGAAAAAGTATTGTTAAATATGTATTTTTTTTAATTGCAATTTTACTATGTGATTTGCAACATTTGAACAACACCACAAAGTTGCAATTTTGAAATTATATTACCAAAAAATTATATCTCTATTAAATAATATAAGAGGCACAAAAACAGTCTTGACATATTTTTATTACACTGTCTTGTTCAATTATTGAAGTGTTTATATATATTATTTTTTAAAATGAAGTGGCAAAAAAAAAGATCAAATCCCGATCCGTCCCGACCCGTCCCCCCAAATCCCGATCCCTCTACCGGCAGAATGTGGTGTTAGAAATTTGCCTTTGGCGGGGAGGTGCGTCCACCCATATTTAATGAATTAAACACTAGTGTTCTGCATGTAGGAGGCTTTGTCTCTTCTCACATGCATGATCTACGAAGTGAGTAGATGGCCGTAGGGCCAAGAATCATCAAATTTTGTTGAGAAATGAAAGAGATATTGGTCCACGAAGTAAGGTGTTTGAGGCATGAAAATATGGTGTGGGATAAATCTACCACATCGGTGGGAATAAGAAGAGTTGCTCTTTATATAAGTCTCTAATGTGGTAAAGGGTTTGGGACCCCAAGGGGTATCCCATGTGTTTAAAGGAGGGATGACCTAGATGTGCTTGGGTTCAAGGCTAAGCCCACACGCGCGTCGCCGCCGCCCGCCCGTCCGGTCCGGTCTCGGGCTCGGGCTCGGGCTCGGGCTGTGGGGACTTTCTGATATTATCTTTTTGGACCCCAAATTACTTAATATTTACAGTTTGGTCCCTAGAATTTCTGGAAAGTTGATTTTGGGAGTGACGGAAGGCAGAAACTTTCTGCCTACCGTTTGGACTGATTTTGGAGCATTAACCAGCCATTACTTGGTTGTTAACTCCATTAACAGCCATCCTTCAATGACCTTAATCAGCCCTCATTCAAGGCCATGAACAACCACACTAATGGCATTAAACCTGCCATTTACAGCCCTCCTAATGGCCATTAACAACCATGTTTTGGGCAGTTGAACAACTCCTCCTCCGTGCTATATATTGAGCCTCCTTTGGCTCAATTCGTGACTGGAAAACAGAAGAGACAGACACAAAAATATAGCATATACAACACGAAAATAGTGCACTTTCAGTGAACTAAAACAGTGACGAAAAACAGTGAGAAAAGGCACTCATATACACAAGATATACACAACAGAGACACATTATATACACAGAGACAAAACAGAAGAGAAGATAGAAACTCTTCCTTCCTTTTCCATATCTTCAGCAAGTCGATTCATATTTGTTTTCTTCGTCAGGCTCAACCTATTGGCTTTGTAGCATTGAGATTAAAGTGTTATTTTATCTTGGGAGACTATTGCTCGCTAACGTAAAAACATATATACGGGGCAATCTTATCTTAAGGACAGAGGGCAATCACTCGACTCAACACACAACGTTGTAACCATCCATATTTAGTTGTTTCTTGATTTCAGGTTATCAAGATTCAAAACACAACAAGCTTGCGGCAGTTTTGAAGATTGACCTATTTGTTCAACAAGATTCAATTTCTGAATATTGAATATTTGTTTATCCTTTCGAACACATGTAATAGTTATTTACTTTCTGTACTGCTTTATAAAGTACAATAGAGTAACAACAACTTAAGATAAGATTGTATTGTATTAGTATTAGTGTTCGAAAGATGTCGGTCAAAAGTTGTGTGACCAAATTTGGATATGGCTGTGATTTTCTGGTAGAAGAGAGTGATGATGATGCCATTGAAAGTCAACGTCTTCGTGGTGTCACCGCTCCCAAGAGTGGTGGGAACAAGCGCTCACGAGAGACTGAGGATGTCAACTGGGACAAGAGGAGAAGGCTGAAGATGTGGTTCTATTTTGCAGCAGAAGGCCTATATCTGTCCCAGACAAAGGATCCGAATAATGGTAAGGAGGAAATGGACACTTAGTCCGATGAAGTGACTGAAGTGGGCTAGAATCCGAAATTGGGATAAGTACTTTTTCTTACTTGTCAAGAATAAGATTAAATGATTTCTTATTAAAATGGCTTAAAGTAAGGAGGAATATGAAAATGTTTTCACAAAATAATTTATATTCCTTACGCTTTAAAATCAGAAGTTTAATCTCTTCTTCTTTTTCGTTTAAAGATTGGATTTTGTAAACGACTTAAAAAGATACGTTCTTTTAAGTGTAATTATTAAAAGTGTGTAAAGTATGTTCGCATATACGAGGGAGAAAGATCCACTAACTGTGCAAAAACTGTTACCACTCTTAAGTAAGCGCCAACAATTGTCTGGGCACCAATCATAACGGAAGAAGACTAAAAGTTAAAGACGTTGAGCCAGCCACACTATTTGGCAGAAGATCCTTCATAGGATGATATTGGACACTCAGTCATATAAAGCCCCCGGGCGACTGGAGTGGGCCAAAAATTCCTTTGATATGATGATATTGGACACTCAGTCATACAAAGCCTCCGGGCGACTGGAGTGGGGCCAGAATTCATTTCATAGGAAAAGTAATGGACACCTAGTGTGGTGGGCCAGAGTTTCCAGGTCTTAAATGATCTGAAGGCCTAAAGAAAGGCAGAAAAGAAATTGAACACTCAGTCTGCCAAAGCAACTGGAGTGGGCCAGAGTATCCAGATCACATATGATCCGGTTACGCCCTAACTACGGGCAAGAGGTTGTTCATGTGAAGCAATGCCACCTCTAAAGTAGAAGGGGTTGGAGAGGTTGTCCTCAATAGGACTTCTGGGAATGGGATCACTCTAAGATGATGTGATACATGTCCCAAACTTAGTTAAAGGGACGTTGTTGGTCAAGCTGGTTTGAAACTAGTCCAACAGGTCTATAATAACTAAGAATGGTACAGTATGTTTGTAACCATATGAATGATATATTTGTAATCCGTGCATCTATGTCATCATAGATTAAGACACGTTAAATAGAAACTCATTCAAAATCTAACGATGTTAAGATTGTTGCCTACTGTCGACATAAACCCTCAAAATGAATGTGAGGTAGACGAAGAGGCAAAATCACATTTCTAAATTCCGTCAAGGGAATAGCGAATGAAGCATCGCTCCTCTAGAACTTAGTCACACCTACTTGGGTGATTTGAAGTTTATACAAAATAGAGGGGGGAAACAAGTACGTTGTGATCTTCATTGATGATGGTACAACGTATGAAATCCTTTGTTTGTTGAAAAGCAAAGATGAAGTTATTGAAGCGGATAAGCACTACAAAGCAGAAGTTGAAAATCAACTAAGCCTACGGATTGAGGAATTCGTAGTGATAGAGGGGGAGAATGTGAAGCATCGTTCATCAAACGACAGTTCATTTCTCACCTCAGTCTAACGATGTTAGCCAAGCGCAAAGCCGTACGCCCAAAATATATGGGGCAAGGCGATCCTTACCGCTAATGCGATTCTCAAAAGAAATCCGCATAAGGATAAGGATAACCCTCCGTGTGAGATATGGAAAGGATCTCACATACAAATTTTGTGATGTGGGAATACCGAAACATGTCAAGTTCGACCTAAGACTGTAGATTGCATATCCGTTGGATCTGCAAATAACAGTAGTGTTTATCGCCTCTTGGCGTCAAAGAATGTTGAATTCTTTGGAGATAACTTTCCTTGAAAAAGAAAAAAATGAGTAATTGCTCAAGGTTAACAAGAACCCTCGAGGGCCTGACTGGCCGGAACTAGACATTTCGTATCTACAGGACTCGGAAGTTGCTGTCTATCCGGAACTTAATATTTCAGATCTATAGAACTCAGAGATTCTAGATGTTGAACCGAGACGGAGCAAAGAGGAGACAAAGACTTGTTCCAGGCCTTCTAGCTTGTATGGTTGAGAACGAACCATGGACAATTAACAAATAATTGTTATCTCCAAAAGCGCTGCTTTGGAAAGAAGCTAAAGAGAGAAATAGATTCCATCATATAGAACCATACTTGTGTAATGGTTAATCTTCATCCGGGAAAAGAACCTTTGGGTTGTAAGATGTGCTCCCCTGTGAGTAGCTTAACATCCAGGGCCATTGCAGTCTTGCATGGCATGGATGTTGAAACAGCCTTCCCACCCGGAGAGTTGGAAGAAGAGGATCAAAGTTGGTTTGCTGAACTGTTGGGCTTCTTCCTCTGAACTTTCATTTTGGTCCTGAAAGTTTCAGATAAAACAGAAATAATGAATCTGACCACAGAAATATTGACTCTGAAGTTAGAAAGCCAACAGTTGGAAAATCAACAGTCTGAAAGTGAAAGTCATATTGAAACAAAGTCTCGATATGAAAGATATGGGTATCACAGATGACATCTTAGGAATTGAATTTCTAAAACATCTAACGGACTGGTCGATAGTTGACAGTCTCGTTGAAGCCATCAATGGATATGAATCATAGAACTGATTGGAATTATGGTGCACCCATAGACAAGGAGCGACATGCACAGATCACGTGTAGTTCAATGTATTGTACACACTACAACCGACCTGGTATCGGCCTACAAAGCAGATCAGTTGAACTAAGGTTCACTGATGATTTTAATACATGATCAGTAGAAGGTGTTAAGTCGGATATGACGATATCTGAATTATTCGCTTATCTACAGATTATAGTATTCTGGATGTCCATCGATTCTGGGAGAACACGGTGATGCAAACTGGATATCATATCTGAAGAACACCAAAGCCACAAGTAAATGTGTATGGCGGGTCTTGGAAAATCCTCTAAGCAAACTTGCATCGACTGATTCAGGATGAAATCGGAGTTTATCGCTTTATACAAAGCATGAAATAAGTTGAGTAACTTCACGACTCCTTAGAGGACGTCCCTTATTGGGAGAAACCCGTGCCTTCAGTAGTTATACACTGTTGCTAGCCGGTCGGCTTCAGGAAGGACATGGATGACGGCATCTGGACATATCTGTCAAGATCTGTCGGAGACATAAGACCGTATGGCAGTTGATCATCATGGGTGTCACTTCCTTGTTTACTAACTAAGGGACTACCCAGAGATCAAATATTCTGCCTGTCTAGGGGAATGGGCTTAAAACCCAAACAATACGAACCTTTTTGGTGGTAACCCAACCATACTGATTGGAGATCCCAAGAATATGGTTCAATGGGAAAACTAAGTGGCAAAAGGTTCAGTTGAACGCTTCGGTGGAAGCAAGAAGCACTTCGGATGATGATTTATGCACGGAAATATGAGTCCAATGATGTTCCCGCGATAGACATTAAAGTACTATCTGCATGGTGGGTAAATGTTAAGCTTCCAAACCTTTAACGATCCTCAAATGGTTGAGGTTAAGGTTGGGGAAACTTTTAATGATTCCTAACACTTGTGAAGTAGGGTATAGCAGGATACCTTGTAGGAGATCACCTATTTAAGTGCAAGGAATGCCGCCTCAAATGAACGCACTTAAGAATCCAAGTGTGTCCACGGCCACAACGGACAAAAACGTAAGAATGAAAACAAATAAGGAGAGTTATTGTGTTGGTATCATTGTCTTGGCTTACACTAAATACTGGCGGTTCAAGACATCACGTTCACCGCGCAGTAAGTAAGTCCGATGGTATTAAACTAGGGAAGGTTCAAAGCGGAACCTACCTCTCCTGATGCAATGTCTTTTCGCTGAAAGATTGCTGAAAGTAGGCACCTTGTGAGTGCGCCAAAATCTCTCTTTCGTAGAGGGGATTGTTGGAAATTTGCCTTTTGCGGGGAGGTGCGTCCACCCATATTTAATGAATTAAACACTAGTGTTCCGCATGTAGGAGGCTTTGTCTCTTCTCACATGCATGATCTACGAAGTGAGTAGATGACCATAGAGCCAAGAATCGTTAAATTTCATTGAGAAATGAAAGAGATATTGGTCCACGAAGTAAGGTGTTTGAGGCATGAAAATATGGTGGGACAAATCTACCACATCAGTGGGAATAAGAAGAATTGCTCTTTATATAAGTTTCTAATGTGGTAAAGAGTTTGGGACCCCAAGGGGTATCCCATGTGTTTAAAGGAGGGAGAACCTAAATGTGCTTGGGTTCAAGGCTAAGCCCACACGCGTGCCGCCGCCGCTCGCCCGTCCCGTCCGGTCACGGGTCACGGGCTGTGGGTTGTGGGCTGTGGGGACTTTCTGATATTATCTTTTTAGACCCCAAATTGCTTAATATTTACAGTTTGGTCCCTAGAGTTTCTGAAAAGTTGATTTTGGTAGTGACGGTAGGCAGAAACTTTCTGCCTACCGTTTGGACTATTTTTGGAGCATTAACCAGCCATTACTGCCATTTACAGCCCTCCTAATGGCCATTTACAGCCATGTTTTGGGCAGTTGAAAGCCCCTCCTCCATGCTATATATTGAGTCTCCTTTGGCTCAATTCTTGACTGGAAAACAGAAGAGACAGACACAGAAATATAGCATATACAACACGAAAACAGTGCACTTTCAGTGAACTAAAACACTGCCAAACAGTGACGAAAAACAGTGAGGAAAGGCACTCATATACACAAGATATACACAACAGAGACAAAACAGAAGAGAAGATAGAAACTCTTCCTTCCTTTTCCATATCTTCAGCAAGTCGATTCATATTTATTTTCTTCGTCAGGCTCAACCTATTGGCTTTGTAGCGTTGAGATTAAAGTGTTGTTTTATCTTGGGAGACTATTTCCCCCTAACGTAAAAGCATATATACGGGGCAATCTTGTCTTAAGGACATAGGGCAATCACTCGACTCAACACACAACGTTGTAACCATCCAGATTTAGTTGTTTCTTGATTTCAGGTTATCAAGATTTAAGACACAACAAACTTGCGGCAGTTTTGAAGATTTGCCTATTTCTTCAACAAGATTCAATTTCTGAATATTGAAATTTGTTTATCCTTTCGAACACTTGTAATAGTTATTTACTTCCCGTACTGCTTTATAAAGTACAATAGAGTAACAACATGTGGGACGGGACGGGACCTCTTCCCGTGCCGCCTATCCCGACCCGCCGGAACCCGAGTCCCGACCCTCCCGCCGGATCTCGTCCTGCCAGGACCCGCCCCGTTGGACAACCTTAGTTTTAAGTGTTGCCAAAATAAATGTAGGAGAAACTAAAAATTAAAATATAATATAGTGACCTACTTATACTGCATCCTAGCTAGCGTCTGCTTTGGTTAATAAGTCTGCTTCTTCGTTATGTTCTCTCATCTCTGTAGCTATATGTTAGATGGTCCGGTTCTCCAACTTGTTGAACATAACCTGCAATTAGTAAGATATTTGAGTAAGTTTCATTGTCATAATGGATTAAAGAGATTTCTCCCTATGAGTCAATACTAATCTGCAAAGAAAGAGACCATTGTTGTTAGCCATTCTCAAACCATGTGTTAAACGTAATATAATTCGCTCGAGTAAGCAAATGGGATACCTGCAGATTAGCCCAATTGACCACGACTATTACTATCCATACCACCCTTGAATTGTCCTGTGTAGCAAGTATGCAATTTATAATAACATAAAGGTACCCCTATGATTTATTAGCTGCAAGTAAATGACCATTAAAGGTGCAATCACATTAGCCATAAATAGAGTAGTTGTGGAAAGATTAAAAGATAATAGTTCTAATGACTTTTCATTTTCTAATAGAGTTCGTTCATGTTTTTAGAATTCCCATGTAGCTTTTCTTCATCTATTTCTATTCTTTTATTTAATACATATTAATTGTCAAATTAAATTAAATAGAAGGAACACAACGTGTGAATCCTATTTATTAAGTCAATTTTTGCTTTAGAAACGTAAGTAGTGAAAGAAACTTGTCATAATTTTCTTTAAAATTCTTTGATGCATATCTAAAAACTTTAAAAATTCAGAATTCCAACTGTTGGATTGAACTTGTAGGGTATATACTATTTATATCTAATTATTATTAAAATTTATATTTATATTGTTGTACAAACATATCATAGGAATAAGTATTTAATATTTTAAGAGACATTTTGGTAATTCAACTTTGCCCTTAGATCATTCCCACTTTTAGTATAACATGATTAAAATTTGAACAAATAAATTTCGAATTTCGTCACGGGTAAGTTCACGGTTTCATGGTACAACAATTTCATAAATTCAAGAATTTTGGATGTTGTTTTATTTACCTCATTGATAGGAACGAAAAGACAAAGAAACATCAAAATGCTAGTCCTCCGGGGCATAGTCCAGTGGCAAAGCCTGGGCGCTATAAGGCGCTCTGGCATGGGACAGCGTGGGTTCGATTCCCCGCAAGCACGAAGAAACTCTGCATGTTGGAGAATTTGACCTTGTCTCATTGATCGGTTATGCGCTCCGTAAAAGCGGTCACCGGAGCACATCCCGCGATTTACCTGGTAATAGTGTTGAAGGGCCGATGCTATTACCTCGGGGCGTCTGGGTAATCTGGAGTGAAGTAGTCGGTATGGCGCAGCACTGATTATCAAAAAAAAAAAAAAAACATCAAAATGGTTGTTACCTTTTGCTTCACGTTAAACAAGGAAGCGCACTTTGCATTATTGATGTGGACTTGCTACTATTGGGGTGTTGGCCATTTGAATAAATTCGACCAAAATATCTTTGTTTCTATTTGCAATTGTATCACTGTCGTTCGTCTTTACAAATGTCAATGAGTTTCCCTTTTTAATTTCCCCCTTTTGGGGGTGGATAAGCTAATGAATAGAATTAAAATGAAGCAAGAAAAGATAAATAGAGGTGGAGCCATAATTTAAAGTTTATGAATTTCACATTTATTATCGAACTTTTAGTTAATAAATTTCTTAATATAAATATAAGATTTAAACAAAAGTTATATGTTCGAAGTCGTAACCGTAACTAATACTCTCCCTCCTGGAGATAATGTGTGGGTAAGTTTTAATCATATCGAATGAAAAATCAAAGAGGAGGTAAATGTTCTTGGTTTGAACTTTACAGAACATGAACATGAACGACGAATGACATTTTAACTTCTTGATGATAAGTTACGTGTCCATCAAATATTATTCACCTTCCGACATATTTATATAATCAGTCTATTGAATAAGTTAAATAAGTATTAGATGTGAGTAAGTATTTTGTCGTAAATTAAATATCCAAATTCATAATATTACTATGACCGATCGCGTATTTAAACTAAAAGCTAGAAACACTTAATTTTATTTCATTCTCTTTCCTCATCCCCTTTAACAAATTATGCATATTTTCCTCAACTCAATACGTGAAATTTCTTGCTAACCAAAATACAATATTACTTTTTAAAAAAAAAATATTATATTGGACCGGATTGCCAGAAAGATAAACTGCACTAACATTATCACAGTAGACCAAGGTAGCTTTCTAAATAGGAAAGTGTAGTTCTAACAAAAGATTACGCAGCCAACATGATTCTGACACCACATTCACCACGCCTCGATACTCGACCTCTGCACTGGATCTTGATAATGTAGCTTGTCGTTTTGCAGACCACGAGACCAAGTTATCCCCAAGAAACATACAATAACCAGAAATCGAGCGTCTGGTATCAGGACAACCACCCCAATCAGTGTATGTATAAGACACAAGTGTAGAAACGGACGTAGGATACAAATGCAAGTTATAATTAAGTGTGCCCTGGATGTATCGTATAATGCGTTTGAGCGCATTCGTATGCTCAATCTGTGGATCATGCATAAACAAACACACATGTTGAACTGCATAAGTAATATCAGGCCTTGTGAAGGTAAGATACTGAAGTGCCCCTGCAAGGCTATGATAGTGGGTGGGATCCTCGAACTTAGTGTCAGATGTAGCACTCAGCTTCGGGTTAGTATCAACAAGAGTAGAAGTAGATTTACACGATGACATACCAGCTCTTTCAATGATCTTAGTGGCATACTTCCTTTGTGATAAAAATAGACCACCTAAATGACGAGTGACAACAATCCCCAAGAAATAACCCAATGGCCCTAAGTCTTTCATAGCAAATTCGGAATTGAGAAGTGTCATGATAGACTTGCGCATATTATCAGACGAAACAATCAATATAATATCATCGACATACAATAAAATGTATGCCAGAGAAGTACCACGACGATATATAAAGAGAGAATGATCAGACCGGATGTGAGAAAAACCAATAGAAGATAAATAATATGTAGACCTTTTATACCAAGCCCGTGGGGCCTACTTAAGTCCATACAAGAACTTCTTCAGCAAACAGACATGATGAAGATTATTGGGATCTCGAAAACCCAATGGCTGATGCATATAAACTGTCTCCTTAAGATTACCATGTAAAAAGGCATTTTTCACATCCAACTGATGAATGAGCCATGCTTTTGAGAGAGCTAAACTGAGAACAATGCGAATAGTAGCTAGTTTGACCACCAGACTAAATGTTTCACCACAATCCACGCCAACCTGTTGAGTTTTACCATCACCTACAAGACGAGTCTTATGCCTCTCAAAAGAACCGTAAAAAATTTCTTTATAAGTAAAAATTCACATAGACCGAATAATATTAACACTAAAAGGACGGGGCACCAACTCACATGTCTTATTTTTCATTATATTCGTCAGTCATAGCTAATTTTCAATTTGGGTCATTTAATGCGGACACAAGGTTACGCGGGAGGGCGGATTTAAGGACGTTAGAATTGAGATTAAAATGTCGTTTTGGTTTTAAAATACCCCTTTGACTACGAGTAACGAGCCATTGACTAGAAGAGGAATTGGATAGATTTTGGGCAATGTGTGGAATGGGGACGGACTGGCCAGTAGGCAGTGGGCCTGCTAGCCCAACAACTGGAATGAGAACAGTAACAGGCTCGGGATTGGTCTGAAACACTGGAAAAATACCGAGATCAGTATTGGACCGTGTCATCGGCCCACTGGACAGAACAGTGGTTGCGGTACACTGTGGGCTAGCAGGCAGTGTGTCTGCTGGCGTAGTTTGGTCGGGACGAGTCGGAAAAATGGTGGATAATATATGGTGAGACCTCGTCATCTAAAAATTTATATGAACTCGGCACGGAACTACTCACTTTAGTAAAAGGAAATTGGGTTTCATCAAAAATAACATGGCAACTAATTATGATTTTATTAGATGATAAATCAAAATATTTGTAACCACAATTATTAGACGGATAACCCAAAAATACACAAGCGGTAAAACGGGCCTGAAGTTTGTTAATTGTAGTTGACGAAAAAAGTGAATAGCATTAACACCCAAAGACCCTAAGATGAGAATACGAATGATCCTTATTATAGAGAACTTTAAGGGGAGATTTAGATGCTAATCCTTTGGTAGGAAGTACGTTAAGGAGGTAAGTAGTCATTTATAGTGCATGATGCCAAAAAGAAGGGGGTACAGAAGCATGTGCTAATAAAGTTCGAACAATATTATTAATGGTATGAAGTTTTCGTTCGGCTTTCCCATTTTGTGAGGGTGTATGAGGACAAGAAAAATGAAAAATTATGCCATTAGCATCACAAAATTCCCGAAACAACCCATTATCATATTCCTTGCCATTATCACATTGAATACTTTTAATTTCTCGTTCAAATTGGGTACGTATGAATGCTCTAAATTTTAAGAATGTGGAAAAAACATGAGGCTTTTTCGATAAAGGAAAGGACCACAAAAAATAGAATAATCATCCAAAAATAGGATATAATAACGATGACCCACAGAACTTAACACGGGGGATGTCCATAAATCACTATGAATAATGTCAAACGGCATCAAAGTACTAGAAGTAGAGGCTACAAATGGTAATTTAACATGTTTTCCTAACGGACAAGAAATACAAAGTGGAGTATTACGCATACCCTTACAAGAAATAAAATTATTTTTATGCAAAGAAATAACATACGATCCCGGATGACCCAAACGGGCATGCCACAAGGAAGGAGCAAGGGCGACAAAAGTAGACGGTATGGCTTGACTCGCGGAGTGGTGGTATTTGTGATAGGATAAAGCTCTCCCCTACTATTGCATCTCATTAGAGGTATCCCTGTTTCGAAATCCTTCACAGAAAACCCAAAGGGATCAAAATTAACAGAAACTCAATTAGCAGTGGTGAATTTTCGAACATATACCAATTTTTTAATTAAGTTAGGGGAATGGAGGGTATTTTTTAAAACTAGAGGTGGATGTGGGAAAGACAAAGTTATATGTCCATAACCGCGAATTAGAATTGAATTGTCATTACCAACAATAATACCTCAACTTTTGCTCAAATTGAAATAAGACGAGAGAGTACTTTGGTCAGACGTCATGTGAGAAGTGGCTCTGATGTCCATATACCAATTCACATCTGGAGGATTTAATCCAAGCGTGTGCATTGCGGCCTCAATAACCGTCGGAGTTGGTGTGGGGCCCACTACCTGGAACGCCTGCGGAGGTTGAGGCACAAGCAAACCTACATGCGGCCCCGGCCCAGAAGTGAATCTGCTGCCAGTATTTAGACCTGAGCAACTGGGCCTGACATATTGCTGGAACTGGGCCTAGTTACCCGGGTAAGGGCTGGGAGGAAAATAGGGACTATTGGGCCAATGGCCAATGGCCACTGGCCCAGTTCCACGGCCAGGGGGCCCACGGCTGGGACCAGTTGGCCTGCGGCCCACTGCCCCCAGGCCCACTGCCGCTGCTACCATTGTTTTGGCCACCTCCGTTACCACCGCGATTGCCACCGCGGTTTTTCCCATTATTCTTACGATGTCGACCATTTTTGCCACCAACCGTTGTTACGGTGTTGGCCAGAATTTTCGGACAATGAGTGATGGTCGTCTGATGTGGTCATTATGGTGATGGAATTTGCACTTGTAACTGTCTTTTTAGCTAAGCCGACTTCTTCTAACGTGAGCATGGAATGAGCCTGATAAAAGGGTGGTAGAGGGTTATTGTGATGAAGTAGTGTGCCAACGCCATTATAGGCCTCAGACAGGGCAGCAACCATTTGGAGAACAAGACGATCATTGGTAATTGGCGCACCAATGTTGCAGAGTTGGTCTGCCAAATCTTTCAGCCTTTTACAATAGGCCGAAACGTTAGGAAATCTACCATGTGGACATGTGAAAATTCCTGCTCGAGGGTGACAACACGGGAATTCTTGTTATCTTGAAATATATCACACACCTTATTTCAAGTTTCCATTGCCGTAGTGTCGGGTTCAATGATCGTTTGTAGAAGGTCGGTAGAAATAGTGGAATAAATCCGTTGGAGAACGGTAGCATCAAGTGTCGTCCATAACGTAGGATTTTCCTCGGGGTTAGGCACCTCCTCTGCCAGGTGTCGATGAAATTATGTGATGGAGGACTTGATGCGAGCGTACGTGAATTTTGAATAATTCCGCCCATGTCGCGTATTTGATGTTTTCCATCTCAAGAACAATAGGGATGTGATTCCTGATGTTGGAAACTGTAAGGGTTGAATGAAACATGTTCTTTGACGTAGAGATAATGAAAGAACAATAGGAGAATTAGGGATTAGGAAGAAAATTTGGGAAAGGAGGAGGAAGAAGTCAGTCGGAAACCGAGAAGGGTTCTCGAAATTTGAGTCGGGAGTAGCGGAAGAAAATTGGGAAGAGATGTAGTCTAGACCTAGACTTCTGATACCATGAAAGAATTAATCCCTTGATTATTCTTATTGAATGAATAGATATATATACAAGTTACAATCTCCAAATATGGAAAATCCTATTCCTACTAAACTTCTAATATCCTAGTTCTACTTGTACAAGAATTCTACAATTATGGTAATTATACAACATAATTTACAACTTCTAGTTATGGTACAAGACTAGTCAAAACCGTGTATATCATAGGGATATACACGGTATTCTATCAGGGATGACAACGTGAGGATTTAAATCCTCATAAAAAAGGTGAAAATTCATGTTAGCCAACCAACAAAGCTACTAAATCTCTACCAAAATATAATATTACATTATTACAAATGAAAATTCCACCCCAAGACCTCAATCAGAGCACACCTAGAATTAGGGATGGCAACGGATCGGATCTAGACCGGATTCTACTAGATCCGTTTTTCATACCTGAATCCAGATCCGGATCCAGATCCATCTGGTCCATAAAAATCATATCCAAATCCGGATCCGCCGGGTCCACGGATCGGATCTGGATCCACATGTAAAAAAATTTGCCTTGCTAAAAATGTAACATTGATAAAAAAAAAATTTGAACTGATAAACGATTTTTACTTAGCTAATAGTTTACTGTGTTTCAATTTTGAAATGTTCATATGAGATATTATGTTCGTTGTCTCGTTTTGATTGTGAGCTATTAATTGAAAATGTTGGACAATGACAATAGTAGTGGAAAATGCTGACTAGTATTTTCACAATGCAGAACTTGCATGTGCTGGGAATCTTCACAAATGAAGTGAATATAATTTTAACTACTTGTCTATGGAGATGTTAGTCATTCACTAATATAACATTGATTTTATTATCGAAGTTACCTCTTTATTTTTTGGTTTTTGAGTTAACGCGGGGATAAATTAAACTTGTTTTGAGAATTAAACTTGCAAGGATGTGCTTAGCAATTTTAAGAAAATACTTATAAAATTACATTCTATGTTATGAATATATTTAATAAAAAATGGATCCACGAGTCGGATCTGGACCGGATACGGATCTCAAATACAAGATTCAAATCCAGATCCGATCCGTCAGAAACGGATCCGGGTCCGATCCGGATCCGTCGGATCCAAATTTTGAAAATTCATATCCTATAAAACGGATCTGGATTCACCGGATCCGGACCGGGTCCAGAATCCACTGCCATCTCTACCTAGAATAGAGACAACCTCGATATCTATAAATGTCAAATTTACTAATGAGTAGTTTAATTCCTGAGATAAGGTGAGATAATATCACACTTTATCTCCTCACATTTGGTGCTATTTTATTTCACCTGAAAGGTAGAATAAATTAATCTAAAAATTATAGTGTCGAGATAATTTAGTCCGAACTAAACAACCAGAACATTTGTTGCCACACTGTCACAAATTGGCATAGGGTGTTCATTGTCAGCAACAAAATGGAGGGCCCAGCTACGGCTACCCTATTTAATAAAATGGCACTATTATATGTGGCAATTCTAAATTCTCTCCAAAATAAAATATTGATGGAAAGTGAGGAAAAAAAAAGGTTCATTAATTAGTAATTACTCGACCTATCGACCTCATCATTTTTGGTATTTTCGTTCGTTGGATATCTGAAGATTAACTCATCATCTAATATAAGAATCTTGAAAAATATAATGTAAGTTGTTGAAGGCCAAAAAAAAGAGGAACTTATTGATCTTCATTCACATAGTAATTTGGATTTCAGATCGTATTATCCTGTACGGAAAGAAATCATTCCACTTCGAAGTTGAACTTTAATTCATGTGTGTGTATTTACTTTTGCGCTCTATATATTGCTAGATCGCTGTTGGACTTCAATACCAGATTATTCCAGCAACAAAACTGATGATCTTTTGCACCTACAATAATATTTATTTTGTATTCAACAAGCACATAGAAATAACCATAGAAAGGTTATATTGAATGGAGAGACTTGAGATTAATTACATTTGACAATACAAAGCTACAGACAAAATATTCACAGTTTTTTGCGGCACAGCTTGAAAAAACACAAGGAAACAAAGCATTCTGTTTATCAAATATTTCTTTCCTCAAAATCTATAAAATCATCACCCAGTGAAGACTCACCAGAACTACCTGGTTTCTCCATTGGAACAAACAACTCTTGTATACTAATTTTCTTCTTATCAAGCCATCCAATTGCCTTTTCAGATAGTGAAACCAAACTCTTAATTGCAAAATCATTTGCTATGGTGGTATCAACACCTATGGTTCTAGAGTAAAGTCCTCTGCTTCCAGTAACCAGCATATTACGTGTCTCTTCACCACTACGAGAAAGTACAGGCGGTAGTAGATTGGAGTAAAGTCCTCTGCTTCCAGTAGCCAGCATATTTCGTGTCTCTTCGCTACTACGAGACAGCACAGGAGGTAGTAGATCAATCAGCTGTGGGCTGGGCTGATTGGAGTTATTTATGAGCAACCGAAGCGTGTCCCTGGCACTTTTCTCAGCCATTGATTCTGTTTCTGGAATTAAGGGATTCACTAAATTTGGGTACAACTGTGGAATACTGCCAGATATGGCAGGACCTGCACTGACAAAGTAACCTTGGCCAGAAGAGCAAACGTCAATAACTGGAATATGGACTATAGAATCCCCTACTAAAGGTGAGAAAGCAGGTATTTGCTGTGAAGTTGCCAAAGAAAATGGCAACCTGATCAATGACTCGGGCAGAAGAGGCGGGAAATCTAAAGTGGAGACATCAGTGACAAGTGATGGCATTGGTGTCAAAATACTAGATGAACAAGCAGGTGCTTTCAAAGAAAGTAGTGGTATGGAGTCTGTAGATAAAATAGGCAAATGCGGAGTTCCAACTGAGTACTGCAGAGTAGATACAGCAGGAGGACACCAACAGTAATAAGGAGAGAGAACTGTTGAATCCAGAGAATGAATACCAGCTGCAGAGCCTCGGAAAAGAGGGGCAGCAACAAGTTGCTCCAAAACAATTGAAGGACTAGCTTCTCTTTCAAGCTTGTCGTCTTCAACATAAGTTGAACTAGGTGGTGCATCTGTGCTACTTGTGCCACCAATCTGGCTATCTACACATGAAAGATAGCTATCACCATAGTGCCTTGGCCCGTCTCCAGAAGCACATACTGATGATGTATTCCTGGTCATGCTATCTTTAAAAGCACTAGACATAGGACTAAGGCTACTGATCAGGCTGGTGTTTGATCCTAGGCCACCAAAGTGCTCAGACCCCAGAGGTTTCTGAGGTGCAACTGCTATCTTGGCATCAAGACCAGATTCTGGAGAATCAACAGAGCCAGCTATGGGAGGATCTCTTGACATCATGGAACTTGCTTGAGGATTTATGGCTGCTGAACCGTGGAGATAAGCTCGAAGATGAATGGCAAAACAGTCAATCCGTGATTCATTGATTCCAGTCAATTCAGCCAAGGATGGTTTCATCTTAACCAAATCCCTCATCTAAGCCAACCACAATTAATAATGATATTAGCCATCTACACAGGCAAGTATAATATGAAAAATATTCAGCAGTTGATCACAGTAAACATAAGAACATATACCTTTCGCCGCAACTCATCTCCAAGGAGCTTAGACTTCTCTGAACACCAAAAGTAGAAAGTCTCACCATCAGGGATACTTGTAAGAAAAGAGCGCCCAGAGTTGTCTGCCACAATATCTTTAATCTCCACGGCAGAACAATCAGACTCACTGCAAAATGTTCCAACTCTCTCTGTGCTACCGTCATCCCCAATGAATGAGATGCGCAAGTCCGATGTTGGCAGAATTGCAAGGTTCAAGTTTCCCCTGTTGCAACAACAACGAGAAAAAAGAAATGTTTAAGAGCAGTTAGATCGTTAATAAGTTACATTCTAAATTGGACGTAATCAAATACAGCACATGCTTGTCACTTGCGCATCCTAAATCTAACGCCCTTGGCTGAGGAAATGGTATTATGAGTTAATTTTTTTATTATCTGAAATTACAAAAATTAAGGCAGCTAAACAAGCCCTAAATCTCAAATTTGTATCTTCCCTTCTTTCTGCAAGAAAAGTCTTACTGGACAAGCTAGCCTATGCAATTGAACAGCATTACCAACATAAGATAATTATCATTTAGGTGGATGCCTGATGTTTTTTTTAAGACAAGTGCTAGTTAATATACACCTACTGTAACATGCAAGTAATTTCACCTCATTAACCAGAAGTTCACTAGAAACATGCACGAGATACATATATTTATAACAAGAGAAAATCACAGAGTCCCACCAAAAGAAGATTGTGCTGCTTTTTTTAGATTTGTGAGGGTGGCGGACATTGAGCATAAAAGAGACACAAAAGACAATTGGAATCCAGTAACAGAAAATCTCTTCACTTACAGGATGTTACCAAAGAATACAAGGACAAATTTAAACAGTTATGTAGCTATGTAAAGGCAAACACTGAGTTATGGACAGGAAATAGCAGAATAGCATGAAATAGGAATGACAGACTGAACAATATTGAAACTTCTAGGATGGTTCAGATAAAAGGCAGTCAAACCACATTTTTTATTTCATAAAATAAAAAAGCACCAAGGAGGTACAAGTTGACTTCTAGATAATTTAGAGAGAAGTAATTGAATCATGTAATATAGGAGCATGAAACTACCTTGACTTCTCCTTAATTCAGAGATCATAATAGTAAACGCCCAATTTACCTACAAGTCAAAAGATATTTTCATGTGGAAGCATGAACATTTGTCACCATCAATAAACAATACAATATCTGCCAACTTCTAGCCACGATCAACTAAGGTTATGTACAGGTTAAACTGGATTGAGCTATATAGTATCAAACAGGTAGAGAGAATAATTGCAACTTCTTTGATGAAATAATCAAAAAGAGAAAAATAAGAGAATGATAGAACACTGTAATATGCCCATACGCAGCAATAGGACGAAGTGAGAGAAAACATAACACTCGCTGATAGATCAGTGCAAACATGCTTCTGCCAGCCCGATGGGATTTATTACCCTAAATGCCAAATTAAAAACCTATTCTCCCATCTCCAGTCAGGCAAAACTGATAAAAGTACCATATGTAGTAAGATTATGAAGGGAACAGTGGTACTATAAAGCGAGGTGATAGAGAACAACACACTCACTAGTACATAAAGGGAAACACACTTCTACCAGTCTAAAAGGATTTAATACTGAGGACTACCAAATTAGCAACTTATTTTCTCATCTCCATTCAGACAAAACTGAAAAACACAAATCATACCAACCTTTATGGTGCCTCCACATGTCAATGTGCACCTCTTAACAATAAACAGTGTCATATCAAGACACAGGGATATATGATAGTATCCAGCAAGCAGTACTGTTCATGAGATGATATGATGTGTCGGCAGTTCATGTCCTATATACTCAAAATTTGAACCCTAAACAAATTTAGGGATCTGGAAACAAGTTACTCTCCCGAGTACAACCTAATGTGAGCATAGCACATCTAGGAACAGATAAATTCACTGGATTCCAACTATACCTTCACCAGCAGACAATATGCAGCAGTCACAAGAGACAAATAAAAAAGGAGGTGAATGAGCAACAATACATTCTCCAGTATCTTACAACTAAAGCATTATCGCTCAAGATGGCCATAGGAAAGAACACTTTCCTTTTCCAGCAAGAAAAAACTAGGTACGTGTGTGGGACAGTCAAATATGCTTCAAGTACCTATACTGCTAATAAACACTAAACCCATCGAACAATTAACTAGTCTCTCCTCTGCTTGTTACCGCATTGCAAAATCCATTGGCCCCTATTCTAACTACTAATGGACATTCATACCGCTACATCTGTACATTAACAACATTCACTTCTCTCTTTTCTCTTTTTTGTTTCTTAAAGGCTAAAGCCAATCATCTTGCGTATTAACCCTCTTTCTCTTATGCTAAATGCGATTACACTTTTTATTTGGCCAATCAAAAGAATAATACTTTCATTTTGAATTTGAATCTCAACTAATCTATGTTTAACTATTTCAAAAATAAGCATATGACATAAAAAGTTGAAGTTATCTGCCTTGCAAACTTCAAAGGAGGCAAATGGCATGTTAACTTTAGAATTATATTTCTTCTAGTTACAGCTAACAGCCTAACACTAACTACATATATCACTTATAATTCACTGTCAAAATAAGGCGCCTTTTCAGTCTGAACCAGTGGTAACTAAAATCAAAAGATTAGACATATAAATCCTACCACTTGAATAGGAAGGGCAGTTAGGTAAATACTAGAAACAGAAGTGCTCATTCAGTTAGTGATATGTAATAGTACCAGATATGACTCCACCAGGATATATTTATTAGATAATTGCTAAGAATCCTAGATCATTCATATTGTATTCCTTTGTGTACCATGATACTAGCAAAAGAGAAGTAAACTTAATTTTGTTCAGCAAGCATTTTGAACGAGTGCTTACAGTACAATAATTGCAAGAAATTTTCAGCATCCTGACCAAATGGGTTTGTTAACTGAGTTATGGTTATTGCTAAGACCATGATGCTTACAAAAAGATGCTTATCTTAGCTTTGAGTAATAATTGCAAATATATGCATCGATCTTTCCTAAAATGAGGAAGGAAGAGAGGATATGGAGAACACAATCTATGTCTACCGGTCAATCACGAAGGAGCTGATTTAACTAAAGCAATTACTCGTTAAAATGTCAAAAGAACTACAAATCACAATCAAATAAGCTGGACGCAAGTACCACAAACATGGAAACACCATATAATGCATGTGAAAGGTAAAGTTCACTTCAACTACCTTGTAGCAGTTGGGCACAAGAGTGTCCCCTGCTTCTGGATTCTCCCAACGCGCATTGAAACGAGTGGAATGCACAAGCACCTGGCGAGCATTCCAACTTCTGATGGCTCAAAGTTCTGTTAGAGAATAAGAATTAGTTCATTTACCGTTTTAACTTCAGTTATAAAATAGCATCAAACCAAAATAAACACGATGACCTAAAACATATTCCTCATAGATTTAATTGAAACTTCATATGTTAATTTGGTAGAATTTACAACGTTCATATATTGTTTTAACTTATAAAATAGCGTCCAATCGCATATCTCTTATTCTTAATTTTCTATTGATACTTGTTGTCCTTTCTGCTTTAATTTTCTTGCTATTCTGATGTTGCTTCTGTGTTACCTGAGCCGAGGGTCTATCAGAAACAACCTCTCTACCTACCAAAGTACACTCTACCCTCCCCAGACCCCACTTTGTAGGATTACACTGGGTATATTGTTGTATAAAATAGTGTCCAAGGAACACCAAAACCAAAATTAACACGATGACCTAAAATGAATTCCTCATAGATTTAATTGAACTTCATTACATATTAATTTGGTAGATTTTGAAACGTTCATGTACTGTTTTAACTTCAATTAAGCATCCAGGGAACATCAAAATCAAAATTAACACGATGACCTAAACCGAATTTCTCATAGATTCAATTGAACTTCATTACATGTTAATTTGGTAGAGTTGTTCATATACTTCTTTAACTTCAACTATAAAATAGCGTCCAAGGAACATCAAAATCAAAACTAACACAATGACCTAAAACGTAACAGTTCCAAGTGTATTTTTTACCATTATCTCATAAAATAACATCCAACGAACATCAAGATCAAAATTAACACGATGATGTAAACAGTAATAATTCAGGTGTGTTTTTACCATTATCTCACAAAATCAAAATTAACACGATGACATAACCGGTAATAGTTCAGGGGTGTTTTTTACCATTATCTCACAAAATCAAAATTAACACGATGACGTAAACAGTAATAGTTCAGGTGTGTTTTTTACCATTATCTCATAAAATAAGATCCAACGAACATCAAAATCAAAATTAACACAATGACCTAAAAAGTGATAGTTCATGTGTATTTTTAACCATTATCTCACAACATCAAAATCAAAGTTAACACAATGACCTAAAAAGTGATAGTTCAGATGTGTTTTTTACCATTATCTCACAAAATCAAAATTAACACGAGCTCACGTGAGTTTTTAACCATTATCTCATAAAATAGCATCCAACCAACATCAAAATCAAAATCAACACAATGACCTAAACCAAATTCCTCATAGATTCAATTAAAAACTTCATTACAAATTAATTTAGCAGAATTTTTCAACATACTTGACTAAGATGAGCGAGTAATCGATCTTCAGCAGCACCAGCAGAAACATTTAGCTTCAATAAAGGCTTTAGCCTTTCATCAGCTCGACAAGCTCCCATTACCTGCAAATCTAAAGCTAAAAGCCACTGAAGAACATTTGTTTCTCCTGATCCAAAAACGTCGTCGTATACAGCATCATCGCCATCAAATGGCGATGATAACGACGACGTCGTTTCGTCCAATTCTACCTCATCAATCTCGTGATTGTTTGTAGATTGTTGTTGAGGCTCTGAATGAACCATTTTTTTTTTAATTTCAATGAATTAAGGTTTAAATTAATTCGAAAATAAGAAAATTGATTCAAATCTATTAACAAATGCAAAGAGATTTGAGAGAAAATCACGGGAACCACAATTGAATAGTTGCAATTTGCAAATAGGGAAAAATGTAGGTATTTAGTTTTGTTATATATAGGGACGATGGAGGCCTACGGATTTGAAATGTGGTAATGAAACGTTATTTAGGGATGAATTTGGAATCCGGGAAATCATGGCATTGGCTTACGTCAAGCTGATTTTTAATAGGCCCAGGTTGTTCATTGTGGGTCCCATGTGGGGCACGAGGACGTGGTAATGGATAGTGCCACGTCAGCTCCACGGGATATCATAAATCAGATGTTGATTAATTGGCGAATTAGATATTCTAGTTCCCCTCAATTGATATGATGTAGTTTAAGTGGATAAAAAGTTTAAAAAATAAAAAAAGAGTTTTAAATTTTGTGGCTTAAAATAAATTAAATATATTTATATAATTATAAATTATCTCATTAAGCATAAAAGGTAAAATTTAAAGTTTAATTATTATTATATAAAAAATTATGTCATTTTTTTAAATTGATTAAAAAAATATGTGTCATATAAATTGAGACCGGAGTAAAATTTAGTACTCTCAATGTCTCAAAAATATTGTCTTAGTTTGAGTTGGCACGTAATTTAAGAAATAAAGAAAGAATTTAAAAATATGATGTGCAAAATAAGCTGTAAATATATTTCTGGGAATGTAAATCAACTTTAAATTGTTTGTAAATATATAAATGTATCAATATTTTCGAAAAAAATTAATAAAGAATGTAAGACATCTTTTTAAGACTGAGGGAGTATTCTCCTATTAATAAACGACTCATTGAGTGCATTCTTTTATTTGTATTTTGAAATATTTATTTCCTCTTTAGGAATATCTTAAAAAGCATAATGTTTATTCCCAAAAAAGTACAGTTAAATTTGTAAGTAGTTTTAAGGATACGTGGATTGATTTGTTATAGATGAGTATAAAGTAATGACAATTAGTATTGAAATCAAGTGAATATAAAACAAGAATATAATGAAATAAGCCTGGGTTGTATGCATTTCGAAGGAAATTCTTCGATGAAGTTAGCTCCGGAAGAACACTTAGCCTTGATGAGCTCTATGTATCCGTTACAATAAGAAAATAAAAGAGCAAAGTAAGTATGTTGTAGTGCTATATGATTTCTGATGTGTCTTACAATTAGATGTGGCAAACTTAACCCATGAAATCATAGCCCGCCCAATCCATTCAAGTTTGGACGGGTTATTGACCCACTCATTTATCAATTCAACCCATTTTAGTCTAATCCATCAAAATTTGAGTTGATATTTAGCCCAAATTGATCCATGAGAAATCTATTAAAATATATTTTAAAAAGTTTTTTATTTAATATGTTATATATAGCCATAATAAAGAAAATAATAATTTATTAGGTACTAAAAATTATAAAAATAAATAAATAAGGCAATTAAAGCTTAGTAAGAATTGAGCGGGTTGGATTTTGACCCGCTTTTTAGCCCATTTCAACCCAATCCATTGCAGCCCAAGCAAGGTTTGGGGAGGTCAATAACTCGTTCAATTATTAACTCAACCCATTTTGATCATCCCAAATTCAGCTCAACCTGTCATTCGCCACCCCTACTTACAATAGAATGATAAGCTCTATTTATACTTGAGTTGTGGGGTGTATGATCCACAAATCACGCCTCCTTAAATTACCAATATTAATGCTACAATAAAAGCTAATAAAGTCTAATAAATGCCGGAGAAAACTTGGTCTTTGTGTAACGTTTCTATAATAGACACATCTTGAATGATGTTTGATCAGTGAGTTGGCATGTTTTTCTAGGTCCTTTGTATTTTTGCCTCCATTTCTTCTCACGGTGTCAACTGGCTCGGTCGCATCCTGATTTACCTCGACTGCTACCTCTCCTGATTATGACTTACATCAGATATCAAGTCCGCCTAATCACCTCGAACTCTTGTCTTAATCTCGCCACATGTCATGCCCTTTACTGCACAAATATATGACAGAAGTATTCCTGATCCAAGTATACGTACACAAGAGAATTGCAAGAGAATATATTTCCCTTTACTGCACAAGTATACGACGTCACATGCTCTTGTGGATCTGTTATTCCGTTATACTTCGGGAGATCAGACATTTTAAACCTCTTTGGTATCAACTTCGGTGCTGCACTTGGTGGGAACGACAACTGGATCTATCTCTTCGAGTTCGGTCCCTTCAAGATCGAATGCGCCCTAGAAATCTGATATATCCGTGAATTGAAGGTCTCAATCTTCTTTTCATTAGTGTCAATTCGTTTAGTTAAGGCTTGGAGCATCTTCAAGACCTTCAGGGACTCATTAGTCCCTAATCTATTGTCATTCTCATTAACTCGATCCTCCTCTCGGCCTAGATCATCAGTGTGGACGGGATGAGCTTCATCCGCTGCACTTGCTCCGCTGTTTGTGTTTTTGCAATTGTGTTATAGGCTCATGTTGCTCTTTTAACATATCAAAAATTCGAGCTAAATTTGTTTCTTCCTCCTCGTCATTCAGCATTTTCTACTGTGACCTTCTGGACGATTGGGGTGAAATCGCGAAATTATTGTTATTCATCGGATCGATCCCGTTTGGTAGAGCAACGGGCGGAATGCCATTAACCTGATTAACTGGTGGCACGTCGTTGTTGTTATTAATGTTGTGAGCACCATTGTCACCATTGTTGTCCTCGTGGTTGCTAACCTCAACGTTGATTTCACTAGCCATATTGTAAGTACTTAGTATTGACTTGTAATCATAAAATCTCGAAAGAAACAAGTGAAATTTAAGTTTGAACAAACCACTACTATTATCCTTAGACACACGTTGGGCGCCAAACTGTTTACCCCAAAAAGATACAGTTAAAATTTTAAGTGATTTTAAGGATATGTGGATTAATTTGTTATAGATGAGTATAAAGTAATGACAATTAGTAATGAAATCAAGTGAATGTAAAACAAGAATGTAATAGAATAAGCTTGGGTTGTTTGAACTTCGGAGGGAATCCTTCGCTGAAGTTAGCTCCGGAAGAACACTTAGCCTTGATGAGTTCTATGAATCTTACAATAAGAAGACAAAAGAGCAAAGTAAGTATGTTGTATTTCTATATGATTTCTGATGTGTCTTACAATAGAATGAGAAGCTTTATTTATACTTTAGATGTGGGGGTGTATGATCCACAAATCATGTCTCCTTAATTACCAATATTAATGCTACAATAAAAGTCAATAAAAGCTAATAAAACCTAATAAGCCGGAGGAAACTTGGTCTTTGTGTAACGTTTTTGTAACAGACACATCTTGAATGATGTTTGATTGGTGAGTTAGCATGCTTCTCCGAGTCCTTTGTATTTTTGCCTCTATATCTTCTCCCGGTGTTAACTGGTTCGGTCGCATCCGGATTTACCTCGACTGCTACCTCCTTGAGCATGACTTACATCCGATATCAAGTCCGCCTAATCACCTCGAACTCTTATCTTAATCTCGCCACATGTCATGCCAGATTTCACCATATACACATAATTTGATAAGATTCGTTTTCTCAGTATTCATTGAAAATAGTGTTGGTTGCTATTGTAAAGCAGTACGGGAAGTAAATAAATATTACAAGTGTTCGAAAGGATAAACTAATAGGCCAATGTTGATAACTGCCGCAAGCTTGTTGTGTCTTGAATCTTGATAACCTGAAATCAAGAAATAACTAAATCTGGATGGTTACAACGTTGTGTGTTGAGTCGAGTGATTGCACTCTGTCCTTAAGACAAGATTGCCCCGTATATATGCTTTTACGTTAGCGGGCAATGGTCTCCCAAGATAAAACAACACTTTAATCTCAACGCTACAAAGCAAATAGGTTGAGTCTGACGAAGAAAACAAATACGAATCGACTAGCTGAAGAAATGGAAAAAGAAGGAAGAGTTTCTGTTTTCTCTTCTGTGTATATAGTGTGTCTCTGTTGTGTATATCTTATGTATATGTGTGTTTTTCCTCACTGTTTTCAACACTGTTTTGCTATCTTTTTCATCACTGTTTGTGCTAATTTTCTGTCACGTTATTGAGCCAAAGGAGACATCAATATATAACATGAAGGAGGGACTCCTCAACTGCCAAACAAGGCTATTAATGACATTAGAGAGAGATGTTAATGGCAGTTTTAATGTCATTAGTGAGGTTGTTCATGGCCTTGAAGGAGGGTTGTTTATGGAGTAGTTAACAACCAAGTAATGACTGGTTAATGCTCCAAAAAACAGTCCAAACGGTAGGCAGAAAGTTTCTGTCTTCCGTCACTCCCAAAATCAACTTTTCAGAAACTCTAGCCCACGACCCACGACCCAATCGGACGGGCGGCGGCGGTGCGCGTGTGGGCTTAGCCTCGAACCCAAGCACATCTAGGTCCTCCCTCCTTTAAACACATGGGATACCCCTTGGGGTCCCAAACCCTTTACCACTTTAGAGACTTATAAAGAGAGCAATTCTTCCTTTTCCCACCGATGTGGTAGATTTGTCCCACACCATATTTTCATGCCTCAAACACCTTACTTCGTGGACCAATATCTCTTTCATTTCTCAACGAAATTTGACGATTCTTAGCCCTACGGTCATCTACTCACTTAGTAGATTATGCATGTGTGAAGAGACAAAGCCTCAAACATGTGGAACACTAGTGTTTAATTCATTAAATATGGGTGGACGCACCTCCCCGTCAAAGGCAAATTTCCAACAAATAGATAGACTGGATCTACGTCTAGCTAGTGATATAAATTAATCTGGTGCTAATTTCGATCTTGTATGCAAATAATACTCCATCCGTCTTATCCGTTTCAAGAAGCTTGTATAACTTTTATACTTTAAAACTATTCTCACAACATGATTTGTTGAGACTTCGCTTTAATATAAAAGATGATCTTTTATTGGGAAAGAGAGGTTGATGAACATGTGGAACTAATACTATCTCTTATTTAGTTATTAGTAGTAAATATTTTTTTTAAATATGTTTAATACATTACCTTTTGTGTAAATAAATTGTGTGAGTGTTATTAAGTTTAAAGCAAAGGACAAGAGAGGACAAAACAGGAAATACTTGCAAGTTGCAACTAGCTTAGTTTTTAAATTATATTAGGAAAAGTTGGACAATAATAAATTTAAAAATGAAGAAGATAAAATTCCCTGTTTTAATTATCCTAAGGCATTAATGAAAATAAATATATCAGGTTCAAACAAAAGGACGGCTTGTAAACCACTGCACTTAGAAACACCTGAAGTCATGATGTATAGATTTCAATCAATCCAAAAAGATCTCCTTAAGTTGGCTATAAATCTCTGTTTTTCCGCGAGTTGTCTGTTTGGGAGTTTTAGCAACTTAGGAGCTGTTTGGTTCACATACTAGTAGCACACGGTTATTGCTTGGGAATTATATGCGGTAATCAATTCTAATAGGATTGTTTCATGAATCGCTGCATTATTCGATGTGAAAATTTATGCTGGAATTCATTGTTCAAACACATCAACCAAACGACCCCTTAATACTTCAGCGTTCGTTTGCGAAGTCGCGCCTTCATTTTCTTAGCTCCCCCAACGTATTACACTTCAGCCAATGGTCATTCTCATTCACGAGATGGTACTCTCTTTGGATAAAAAAGAGTGTCTACTTTGTCTTTATTTTTTTATTCAACAAGAGCGTCTTTTTACCAGATCAATAAAGAATTAACCTTACTTTTTCATATTTGTCCTTATTAAGTGTTAAATGACTAAATTTCAATATCTATTTATTGAAACCTCACGAAAAAACAAAGAGGAAAGTTTTTAGATGCACTTGTCCCGACAAAAGTGAAGCATGTCAACTAAAGGAAATTGGTTCACCAATAGAATACAGTACTCCCTCCGGATAAAAAAGAGTATCCACTTAACTTTTATTTTTTGGATAAAAAATAAGTGTCCAATTATCAAATAAAAAAAATTAACTTTATTTTTTCAGATTTTCCCTTATTATGTGTTAAGTGACCAAATCTCAATAACTATTTAATTAGGAATAATTTAGTTAAACTATTTTTGTCTAGAAGTTAATATTTCTTAAGTGGTGTGCAAATGTCTATGTGGACAATCTTTTTTATCAGGAGGGAGTAATAAATAACACGTTCTAGTTAGTCAATTGATTATAAAGAAGCTCAATCCCAAGTCCAAACACTTTTAAAATAGTAATATTACAAGTTTACAACAACAGTTCACCTTTTTTCAAGGAAGATCGATGGCGTTAATGAGTAGTACGGCATGACCAAAAAATGGATAGTCAACAACTGAGATATCACCATCCTGTGCTGCGGAGACACAACAAACTAATAATACAATAATCATTACTATTTTTCAATTAGACTTACTTCTAATTACGACCCGGATATGTATGGGTGAAGGTAGCAGATATCCAGTTGAATAGTCGAGGTGCACGCAAACTGATTCAGACACCACCGTTATCTAGCAATTACAAAGTACCCATCCTAGTTCTGAAGGTATTTCTTGTGAGCGCACTTCTGACTGAGCTGCACCTTGATTAGACTCAAATGGAGGAAAGCTAACTTCTAATGTGGCTTTCATCTGACTGAAATAGCTGCCCTCCCTGTTAATAACCATCTAGCACCCCTAACAAGTTCCTCCTTGACCATGAATAGAACAGCAGCAGTAAGAACACTTTGTATAATTTTCGTGCCCATTCCCTTGTAAAATCCACGAAAGCCTTCATAGCGTATAATCTTCATCATAGCATCAAGTGTACCTAAATTGCATAGAGAAACATTTACTACTTGCATTATTTTTCCTGAAAAAACGTCTCCAAAAGTTGACATGAGAAATCTAATATGTCTCATCAAGAGTTTCAGTTATGATGATCTTAGATAAACTAACCCAAATTCCCAAGCGATTGCAGGTTACATTTATTTATTATGTTGTGAATGCAACTTAACATATTGCTGCAAATATAAAAATATGCTAACCTTTAAAATGATGCTTAGTATAGAAACAAAGCAACTCAAATTCACTGACCTTTATAATGATGTCTTTTATCCCCACAAATATCCTGCTTTGCCTGGAGTCTTGACTGCAAAATAGAAAAGCACTTTTATGATGAAAAACTCGACTATTGGATAGTGATCAACTCTGCATGGACAGAACTAAATTGGACCCAACTGCTGCCACACTGTGTTTGAACTGTTCCAATCAGCAGTTGCAAAAAAGTTAGAACTGGCAATGTGGTACTAAATGGTGTATGATGTTCAGTGGAAGTCCATACAGCTAAAGCAACAGTGGAACCATTTCAAATTATGCTGGCTGAAATTATTAGTGGGACCAAATGAAACTGAAATTGAAAAGGACGCACTGAACAAAATTTAAAGGTAAAAGATGTATTTGTCCACACACCAATAGGCTTGTAGTTCAACAGTAGGTTGACTAAATTAACCAAAAAGTGAAATGGAGCGTAGAAAATCGGCAGAAACTTTTAGGGGGCTGATATTTGATCAACTATTTACAACATTCAATCCAAAAGACAAGAAAATTTTGATGAGAAGGGCAAAGGAAAACGAACTTTCTCCATATAGAACACTCGTATATACCTTGATAACCAGAAGAGGATATGTGACAACCGTAGCTCCAAGTTTTGCCACAGCTCCAAGTAGAAATATCTAGCAAAAATACAAAACACATGAGCTCCAACAGTTGACATGTCAAAAGCTAAAAAATCTAAAATGATAAGACGACGACGACAACATACCCAGTGAAATCCCAAAACGTGGGGTCTGGAGAGGATAGAGTATACGCAGACCTTACCTCTACCTTGGTAGGTAGAGCGGCTGTTTTCGAGAGACGCTCAGCTCAAGACAAAGCACAAGCACAAGCAAAGCAACATCAAAAGCAAAGCAAGAGAAACGATCACAAAAAATTTAACGAAGTGTGAAAATGCTGGTATCAAAAGCGAATAAGTCATGATAGCGCATTCCGAAAAAGTAAGCAGTAACTAGCGCAGGTAAATAAGCTAAACAAGGTACACTAAGGGACACATATCAGCAGAAATCAAACTACAGGGGACTATATAAAAGTATATTTATGTCTTAGAGACAATCTGTATTAGGAGTTACGTTGTCATTAATAGAGTGAGATATTTTATGATAGAGCGTAACTCTTAAAATAGCATCGACTAATGATCATCAAGAATGGAATATCGATGATATGTGATAAGTCGACATGTGGTCGCATCACATCCTTAGAGGGAGTATGTTTCACCTGCTACGAGTAATGGTTACTCGTGATGGACACATGGATACTTTGGAAGTATTGGTATACCCTGCTGATATACTGTTTGTTATACTTGTCTAACGTATGATCAGCGTGTGAGAGATAGAAGTCCTTAGACTTGAGGTCAATACGCGCCTTGTCTACAAAGTAATATACTTTGATCCCGTCCTAAGCTCAAATGCCTTGTAGGTTGAGATACAACTTGTATTGGGTACATTACGATGTGGATTGAAGGTGGTAGTTGATCCAAGATTAGGATTCATTCCTCGAATGTATGTTCGAGAGAACACTCAGATTCTCAGTGATATTAGGTTGACTAAGTCGTTGGCCAACGGAATAGACATATTTAGAATATGGTCTAGTCGTCAACTAAAATAGCCGAGATACAATGATTAAGTCATTTGGATAGACACTTGACAAATCCTAAGCTTGATTGAGTGTGTAGTGAATAAAATGATTTTATCTTACCACATAAAGGTTAAGTTTACTGAATTCGTGTAAACGTACTTCACATATTGAGTTCGTCTTCCGGCGCCGTCTAGGAGTTCCGTGTAGACCTTAATTTGATTAATGTCGATATGAGAAGGCCTGTAGGGTCACACTATGTCGATTATCCGCTTCGATCTAAATGATGTGTTGAGAGAGTAATTAAAATGTTCGATTTGGAATCGAGACATTTAAATGAATAATGATTATTTTAATTAAGTCAAAATTGGATTTTGGATTTAATTAAGAACGCACGAAAATAAAGTAGAGCGCCGCGGCGCCTCTGCCTCGATTTTTGGGCCAGGCCCAAGGTCAAACCCTAATCCGGTTTTGACCTATTTTTCAACTATAAATAGAGGTTTCACCTCATTATTCAACACACCAATTTCTGAAAAAACATTCTAAGCCTTAGAGACTTAGAATCAAATACTGTCGAACCTCTGCCGGATTTCCTACCTTTCCGAAAGAGAAGTACATTGAAGCTTGCAATCGGAAGGGCAACCGCGTGTGCACCTTATAGTAGATAAAGACTCCAGATAATACTAACTTGTAAGTAAATGTTTTATGTTACAAGTTTAATTGTTGTATAACCAAACCAGAAATGTTGTTGGGGTAAGTAAGAAACAAAACTTTTAAACTTCCGTTGTGCCTTACTTATGTGTTTTGTACCCAACAAAACCCTACACTATAAAGCAATACTGCGCCTATTAGTATGATAGGCTAAGCGGTGCTACAATAATAACACTACAACTATCAGTTTGCAAGCGTAAGTAGGACTACGCTCGACAACCTACTACCCTTCTACCTTTATCTGTGTCCTCCACAACCCCTTATCTAAGGTCATGTCCTCAGTAAGTTGCACCTGCGCCATATCCCGTCTAATCACCTCTCCCCAATACTTCTTCGGCCTAACTCTACTCACTCCTGAACCCGTCCATAGCCAACCCCTCACACCTCCGCACTGGGGCATTTGTGTCTCTCCTCTGCACATGCCCAAACCATCTCAACCTCGCTTCCCGCATCTTATCCTCCACCGAGGCCACTCCCACTCTGTCCAGGATATCATCATTTCTAATCATATCCCTCCTTGTATGCCCACACATCCATCTCAGCATCCTCATCTCCACAACTTTCATCTTCTAGATGTGCGAAGTCTTGACTAGCCAACACTCCGCCCCATACAACATAGTCGGTCTAACCACCGCCCTATAGAACTTGCCTTTAAGTTTTGGTGGCACCTTTTTGTCACATAAGACTCTAGATGCGAGCCTCCATTTCATCCACCCTGCCCCAATACGATGTATGACATCGTCATCAATCTATCAATTCCCTTGGATAATAGACCCGAGGTACTTGAAGCTTCCTTTCTTTGGAATGACCTGAGTACCAAGCCTCACCTCCACGCCTATCTCAAGGTCACTCACGTTACTGAACTAAAATGATAAGACAAGTCTCTTAAAAAAATACAATCATAAAATTAAAAAAAAATAAGACAAGTCTAGAACAGAATCTGGAGGAACAATAGAAAGGGACAAAGGTTTACCTCCAACGCAGTGACATCATTGGCACCTTTTTTGCTAGAGACACGTCGTTTTCTAATCTTCTTCAGAAAGGTTTCATATAGCATAAATTGTATGGAAGGATTGCTAACCTGTATTTAGCAATGAAAAGGATCAGGAGCCATTATTTAGTACTTACTACTTACTAGAGTAAGTTCTCACATACCATGAATAATGTTGGGAAAACACCATTCCAGAAACCCAAAATTCCAGCTTCACCATAGACTTCTTGAATCTGAAAGATACCAAGTGTTACCTGTTAGAAAATTACAGGTATAGGCTGCATAGTTTATACCGTGACTGTGAAACATGGCCAAAAAAAAAGTAATTAATTATCAAGGGAAAAAAAATATGGTCAAAAAACTTTATGTTCCTGGCCCAGGTTTTAGTCTAGTGGTAAGAGCGCAACGCATGATGCGTGGGTAAGACACACATCATGGGTTTGAATTCTGCCATCGACAAAATCCTGGCATTTAAGTGGAGGAGTTATGGCAGGGTGGGGCCTTGAACTGGCCAAAAAACTTTCTATTTGAATGGAATTCCACAATTGCATAAGCTTCGGTCTCGATCAATTATACTTTTGGTTCATTGGGTAGGTGTCAATAGCAGCAGAACCTTCGCATTAGTCCATACCACGACATCCCAAATTGGTTTCGGTATTATCCACCGAGTCTTGAATCATGCCCACTAGCTCTCAAGGATTTCTCAATTGTAAAAAAGAAAAGTTTATGCTTCTGTTTGATTGGCATAGCCTTTATGTCATATGCTTTATCAGAGAGGATTAGGTGAGTACCATCATATGTTCTCACGGACATCCTACACAAAAGCCACAGAGACATTTTCTGTTTCTGATTTTACAAAAACTATAAAAAAAATTGTTAATCTTTAAGAAACCCATCATTTCCCACAACGATATTATGCTCCAACTATTTAGTTACGAAAAAAATCAAGCATCAAAGTGTCAACTAATCCATATTGCCAGTTCAAAACATTGAAGAAATAAAAAAGAAGAAAAAAGAGAATCTTTAGAAAGAGAAATGTTGGATCCATGCATCAGCTTTCATCTAGAGAACAGATACTGACAAGTAAAATGCTCAGGGTTACTCCAACTAAGACTTAGTATGCACATACGGTCCTAGACCCAAGGTATGCAAATTAAGTTTGAATGCATCATAAATCACATCTTTTAATAGGAAAAGTTCAGTACATACAGTGTGGCTTGTCCCATAGGGAGGAGGTTCAACCACAGCAGAGATTTCATCCTGTGATGCTACAAGTTTTGTGTGGTTATCTTTATCCTTTGTTGTATGAGTCTGCAGAATAGTTGTGAGAAATAAACGTAAGAAAACCAAGTACGCGACATTATATTAGGGAGAAATTGTTTGTGAAGAAAACCAGTATATAGTCAATTAGTAATATTTGAAGCGAAGCATTTTAACATCAAACCAAGGTAATTGGTATTGCATTTAAATCGAAGCATTTTGACATCAAAGTACTAGTTTTAAACAAAATACTATACCATCGATAAATCAGATGCTTCTTCTACTTATTATCAATACACGGCAGTTCCGAACTGACATTGTTCTATCTTTGGAAGCAGCAAATGCGCAGGAAAATGTCAGTAACTGAATCCGAAGCAGCACTTTACTTCCGCTCACAATATTCAACAACACAATCAATCACGAACCAATGCTGTGCATTACAAATGACAGATATCCAACCTCGACAATTGTATAACAGATATGACAACAGTAGTGTACTTGCAGCACCAACTATTTATCTCAACACCAACAAGGAACGAGCAAAGGAATTTCTCCAGCAATGTCGCAATCTCAAACTAATTGGAATCACCTATAAGTCCTATATATCCATTCTGCTCTATCTGGGCCTTTTCATTCCAATACTCGATTTATCTGTATTTATTTTGCATATGATTCTTGTAATTCTCAAAGATGTCCATCTAATGTTTGTTTCCCTAAACGAAGACATATATCCGCATAACTTAAAGGACTTTGGTTGGTTTATACATTCATAACCAGTACTGTACTTGCAATAGTTCCACTTTGTAAGATGAAAATTTGACCTCAATTTCACATACCTATTTGATATAACATGAAGAAACCTCATTAATGCTGCAAAATCAACCATGACGCTTTGATCTCCTCAAAAGAGAAGCTTTTTTGTATAGCAACTAACGAAGAATTGTTTATCTGACTCCTGCAAGCTTTGCAAATTCTCCCTCTTTTTCAATCCATGATTACCAGCCAGGCTACTGTAAAGGTTGCTAATTCATAGGCACCCTTTAATATTTCACTGACATATTTATTTGATGTTGAATTAATGAGTCCTAGAAGAAATCCATCGCAAAGATCAGGTTAAAGACTTCTATCTATATCCGTATTGCACTTCCAACAATTCCCCACGAGATGAGTTAGAGCAAAAAACTCATAGAAGAGAGTGTTGAAACTGGTAGGAATGAATCAATAAAGGAAAATGTATTATTCTGCAACATAAAGGACGAAGAATCAAAGACCAAACCGCACCAATAAACTTGTTGTTGTGCTAAGCTCACCAAAACATTAAGTAAATACACCAATTACATAACCTTTCTCATAGGAGGGTAAATGAGAACCCCAGAGTATTTACCTGCATGCGTGTAACAACTACCCATATGGGATTGGTCAGCAGCACGTTAACACACCTGTAACAAAAAAAAAGTCAAAACACTCGTGATTAACAAAAACAAGTACCATATTCAAATGGCACTTTAACCAGATAAATTTATTCGTCAAGATGGTGCTTTACAAGTTTTGTCTTGATAAAATAAGAATGTCAATATTATGCATAGAAGACCCCCAACTGAATTCTTGAATCAAAAGAAAAAGAGTACCGTTCCATATTGACAGGAATCCAAAGTTTCATTTTTTTTGTTTGTTGATGAGGTATAATTTGACAAGAATCCAAGTTTATTGTGGCAGAATGTTGTTGATACCGGCGTTGTCAATGTAACAAATTTACCAAGCTACAAAAAGGAGACATGAAAAACTAATATCCAACAGAAAAGAAAATTACCCAGATAAAGCAGCCACCAGAAGTGATGAGAACATTCCGACTGATCCATCACCAATTCCTTTTCTCTTACGTTCAAATGCATCAGTTTCTGCTCTATTCCTCAATATTTGGTAGAAATAATAGTAAACACCCTGTACCAAGAAAAGTACAGATACATAAGGGATCAGAATTTATACTACAAAACAACAAACAGAAGGCATTTAAAGAAAAAATACATTCACAGAAAATGAAAGTAAGCGAAGTATTCCAGTATGAGGAAGATTGAGGTTTATCAATTGATTATTCAAATTTCAGCTAACCATTTGCCAAAGGAATATAAGAAGACGACTAAAGCAAACATACTCACTTATGCAACAGTGCCCTTGGCCCAATACATATGGGTTCCCCATATTAAACAAATGAAATCTTGATGGATAGACCAGATGCTGCATCGATAGACTGTGAATGAACAGAACAGCGGGTGGGGCAGGGGTCAATTTAAAAAAAAATCATCAATTATATATCGAAAACCTAGTTGAGCTTTCGGCCATACAAAAGAGCAAAGAATTAACATCTAGCAACCACACAAGGAACAGTTTTGTAGGCTGAGTTCCATGCTTTCCTGAACTATTAGCCAAGGAAATCGAACCCAAAACACAGTGCATTATCATCATAATACTTTATCGGCAAGGAAAACTCAAGAGGACGACATCCCCCTTCGGACAAGGTGAAGCATCTTCAGCCCAGTACATGTTCAATGTTCAACTAGACAACATCAGTGGTCTATCTTATATTACATGAGACCAATAAGTCATAAATATTACTAGTAACATATTTATCCACTCCTCGTTCAGAAATCAAAGGAAATTAGTTGAGTTTCGAGTTTCCACATCAATTTTTACTAGTCCATGTGCCATAAGCTTTTCCATTTAGTCCATTAACTTTTTTTTAGTGTAAAGGTAGAGAATTTGGACCATTAACTATCACCCTAAATTTAAGTTAATCCTTTATCTAATCTGTTAACATACTTAATCCTTAGTATGCCTGAAAGCTAACACACCCATCAAAAGAACAAAACTTATGACCACATATAACACCAGCTCCACCCAAAAGAGCTGTCAAAGCAAGATGAATTTCCCACTAGCTGGCCGTTTAACCCGCTCATCAAGAGGGAAAATGTAATCGTGCATCATAAACTTGTTTTCCCTAGATTGAAAATGTTCTCTTCAATGCAAAGTCATAGAGAGACGAACTTGACACAAAACTATTGACACATGGGGAAGAGGCAGAGCTCGATGCAATGTAAAAGGGGAGCCTCAACAGAATGAAAGGAATACGATGACGGTCCAGAATACAAACTCATGGAGAATTTTGACAGGGATAACAGATTCAGAGGGAAAATTTTACTTTTTTCGGTCTAGTGGCATAGTTTGATCAGATCATCCAAAATGAGCAAGTGGCAGTTCGTGTATCTGAAGAAAAAAATGAACTGCAGCTGGTAGGTTATGTTGCCAAATAGATAGTAATGGAAGAAAAGTAGGCAAAGTTCAAGGAAAATGTAAGACAGTGAAAGTCCAAATGGTACAAACAGAAAACCGGGAAGTTGATTTGCTTGTTTGTTGTATGTGCTGCAATTAGATTATAGATCCAAAGAGGTAACACAAAGCATGAGATAATGGAATTGTCGAACACTTGTAGTTGGTTTGATAATGTACAAATTGCTATCTAGTGAGTGAATTAATATTGTTGCAGACAATTTTCTTAATCGTATAATTTTACTTTTGCAGAAAATAAGCAGTTGTATTCTTTTAAAGTAAAATAATCATCTTCAGAGATACTATAATCAGATTTATTAAACTCCATTTTTTTTGGTCGATGATTTATTAAACCCCTTATGGCCAATAGAGCTGCACATTTGTCTTACATTGCTTAGAAGCTTCACTATCCACTGCTGCATCATCTGTTTGGCTCTGTTGCCGTATAACTTTCGTGCAATTTGCGCTGTTACTATCAAAATACATAACCAAACCTCGATATAGATCCTAGTTACTTTATTTGCAGGAATAAATTTTGCATTTAGTACTCTTGCAGCTCCAGTATTAATACATACTACCTAAGCTCTTTTAAGAGTTAACCCAATCGTATTCCAAAAAGCTATCGACTCCTTGTCAGTGCCAGTCCGCTCAGTCACGCTTCTGAAATCAGATAACTTTATTACAATCCGCTTTGAAGAGTAGTCTACCCACTTACTCCCTAACTGGCTATGAATACTATTTTCGAAAAAGCTGGCTATAAATACTATGATAGACTAAATCTGAAAAAAGAAGCCTTAGATATTGGATCCACCCATAACAAAGTTATCATTAGAGAGACACAAATTAAACGAATCCAATAGGCAGGCAATACTTAAAACAATAAGTAATATGTTTTTGCTATAATGTATAATTGGAATATAACGAAGATATGGAATGAGCACTACTACAAACAAATAAAAGAAACAGCATGTGCTCTTCCTGTCCCAATTAGCCACAATGCCAATGAAAGAACACAAAAATCTAGAAACACACACGAAATAACTGAAGATGATCAACTAATCTTGCTTCTTGCCAACTTCTTCATTAGATATTTCTGTTTTTTGACTTCAATCCCTTTTGACAATCCAGCAAAATTGCACAATAAGGGAAAGAAGGATAAATACATAAAACCTGGTGCAAAATAAAGCATTGATATCCCTCCTAATTGTAGAAACAAAAAGTGTTGGAAATTTGCCTTTGGCGGGGAGATGCGTCCACCCATCTTTGATGAATTAAACACTAGTGTTCCGCATGTTGGAGACCTTATCTCTTCGCACATGCATGATCTACGAAGTGAGTAGATGACCGTAGGGCCAAGAATCGTCAAATTTCGTTGAGAAATGAAAGAGATATTGGTCCACGAAGTAAGGTGTTTGAGGCATGGAAATATGGTGTGGGACAAATCTACCACATCGGTGGGAATAGGAAGAATTGCTCTCTATATAAGTCTCTAATGTGGTAAAGGGTTTGGGACCCCAAGGGGTATCCCATGTGTTTAAAGGAGGGAGGACCTAGATGTGCTTGGGTTCAAGGCTAAGCCCACACGCGCGCCGCCGCCGCCCGCCCGTCCCGTCCGGTCACGGGGCATGGGCTGTGGGGACTTTCTGATATTATCTTTTTGGACCAGAGAACTTTGCCTACAGTTTGATCCCTGAAGTTTCTTATGTACAGTTTGGTCCCTGGAGTTTCTGGAAAGTTGGTTTTGGGGTGACGGAAGGCAGAACTGTTTTCAGGAGCTTTAACCAGCCATTATTTGGCTGATTAACTCCTCCATTATCACCCGACTTCATGTCCATAATTCAGCCCCTCTTGATGGCCATTAAATACCATTACTTGGCTGTTTTAATGCCTTCCTAATGGCCATTAACAGCCATGTTTTGGGCAGTTGTACAGCCCCTCCTCCATGCTATATATTGAGTCTCTTTTGGCTCAATTCAGTGGCTGGAAAAAGACTGAAAAACAGTGCATACAGACTGGAAAACAGCACGAAAGACAGTCAAAAACAGTCACGAAAATAGCCCAACCAGACCACAAAACAGTGAGCAAAACTGTGTTGAAAAACAGTGAGCAAAACTGTGTTGAAAAACAGTGAGCAAACACTCACATATACACAAGATATACACAACAGAGACACTATATACACAGAGACAAAAGAGAAGAGTAAAGAGAAACTCTTCCTTCCTATTCCATATCTTCAGCAAGTCGATTCATATTTGTTTTCTTCGTCAGGCTCAACCTATTGGCTTTGTAGCGTTGAGATTAAAGTGTTGTTTTATCTTGGGAGACTATTGCCCGCTAACGTAAAAGCATATATACGGGGCAATCTTGTCTTAAGGACAGAGGGCTATCACTCGACTCAACACACAACGTTGTAACCATCCAGATTTAGTTGTTTCTTGATTTCAGGTTATCAAGATTCAAGACACAACAAGCTTGCGACAGTTTTGAAGATTGGCCTATTTGTTCAACAAGATTCAATTTCTGAATATTGAATATTTGTTTATCCTTTCGAATACTTGTAATAGTCATTTACTTTCCGTACTGCTTTATAAAGTACAATACAGTACCAACAAAAAGATCCCCTAATTGTGGTGGCCTAGATTTGTTCCATTCCCCAATGTGCCAGTCATGCAATCGTCACATGGGAAGTCCAATCACCTTCGGCAGTTATTATTGGAGACCAAAAATGTTAAATTTGATCATACGTAAAGGATTAAAAAGTTAGAGGTATCATATCTGCATCAACTTTCCAACTAGTCCCCAAGAATGTTAAAAGGTGTTATACGAAGGACCAATTCAAGTTTTGGAAACTATTGCTGAATATTCTCCAGTGAACATCCAGAATATAGCTATTACGGGAGGTGTAAGGAAGGATGTAATAATTATCAAAAATCACATTTTCATTAGGTACAATTCTATTTGTGCTATTCCGCCTATGGAATTCTAAATGATGGTTGTATTTGCAAATTTTTGAGAAGGGATGATATTGTAGGAATATGTTCCTTGCCTTTCATTGATTATTGTGTACAATATATATAGTGTTACATAATTACAAACTAGGTAACTAAATCTTCCTAATTACAATTGGAATATAAATTTACCTAATATAAAAGATATAAAAATATGATAATATTCTATCAATGGTAATATACAAGATATGGTAATATTCTATCACACTCCCGTAGTTGAAGCGGGAGGTTCTCGTACGCTGAGACTGGCTAGGAAGTCATCAAAGAGTATGCGCAGAAATCCTTTAGTGAATACGTTAGCAACCTGATATCGGAAAGGAACATGAAGAACACGAACTTGTCCACGAGCAACTTTCTCACGTATAAAGTGAATATCCATTTCAATGTGTTTAGTGTGCTGATGTTGAACGGAATTGCCGGAAAGATATATCGCACTTACATTATCACAGTAAACCATTGTAGCCTTATGGAGTGGGCAATGAAGCTCAAGTAGAAGGTTGCGTATCTAACAAGACTCAGAAACAACATTAGCTACACCTCTGTACTCAGCTTCGGCACTGGATCGAGACAGAGTAGGTTGTCTTTTAGAAGACCAAGAAAGCAAGTTATCTCCGAGGAACACACAGTATCCCGACGTGGATCGACGAGATGTGAGACCAGAGAGTGAGAACTTGTACAGGTGTAAGACGAAATGAAGAGTACCTTGTAGATATCACAAAATACGTTTGAGGGCATTTATATGTTCATCCGTCGGTCTGTGCATATGTAAGCATATTTGTTGCACGACATAGGATATATCTGGTCTCGTGAAAGTGAGATACTGCAACGCTCATGCTAAAATGTGATAGTGAGTCGGGCCGGCATACAGAGAACCCGAAGAGGCACTGAGTTTGGAATTAGTGTCCACCAGTGTGTGGACCGGTTTGCAAGACGTCATGCTCTTCGGCGTACTTCCTTTGACAAAGAAATAAGCCACATGCATGTCTCGTAACAGTAATGCCCAAAAAATAGCTTAGGGAGCCCAAACCCTTCATAGCAAACTCAGAGGCAAGGAGTGACATAATTGATCTCGACGAAGTGCATCAGATGATGTGGTGTGGATGATATCATCAACATATAGTAGGATGTATGCCATGTCATTACCCTTGCTATAGATGAACAATGAAATGATCAGATTTGCTATGTGAAAACCCGATAGAGGATACAAAATCAGCAAACCGTTGGTACCATGCACGAGGAGCTTGTTTCAGTCCATAGAGTGATTTCTTCAAAAGACACACATAATCTGGATGAATCGGATCCTTGAATCCCATAGGATGATGCATATATACGGTTTCATGCAGGTCTCCATGCAAGAAAGCATTTTTGACGTCAAACTGATGAATAGGCCAAGACTTGGACAAAGCATTACTGAGAACGGTCCGAATAGTCGCAGGTTTCACCACCGAGCTAAATGTCTCATCACAATTCACTCCCACCTGTTGAGACCTGACATCACCTACAAGACGAGCCTTGTGCCTCTCAAAAAGAACCATCACATTTCTTTTTATGTCTAAAAATCCACATAGAACGAATAATATTAGCATCAGGAGGACGAGGTACTTGATCACATGTCTTATTTTCAATAAGAGCATTATATTCGTCAATCATTGCATTTTTCCAATTAGGATCGAATAAGACATCTTTCGAATTACGAGGAACAGGGGAAGGGGCAATAGAAGTGGACAAGTTAAATAGCCGTTTGGGTTTGGAAATGCCGTGCATAGCATAGGTTTCCATTGTTCGTGGGTGTGCCGCGGGAGGTTGGATGGGATTGGGATAGGGTGGCCGATAAGTGAAGGCGGGACTGGATGGACTGCCGGGAGTTGGGGGGTGGGGCCGAGAAGGGGTAGTGGCGTCCGAGAGAGGGGGGCTAGCCGAGAGAATGCCGAGATGAAAGGCCGTGACGGGTTGTTCCGAGGCTCCCGTTGTGGGGCTGGGTGGACTGTCCGCCTCGGGACGGCAGTGGTGGGAACGACTGTTGTAAAGTCCCGGATTTTTTTTTTTTTAAAATAAAAAAATAAAAAAACTAAAAACACTCTCTTATTTGAACTAGAAGAGCTATATCTAACTTAGACTTCTACTAGACCTGGATATCCCTCTAGGTCTTCCTTACTTGGGGGTTTTGTAAGACTCAAACACTAAACTTTTCACTATATCTTCAAAAGCCAAAAACTTCAAAGGAAAACCTCTCCTCTCCCCTCACCTTCTTGGACGAAAATTTGCCTTTTTGGTGAAGTTTTGTCTCCTTTTTCTTTGGTTTTCCAAGAGCAAGGTTGGGAAAAGATTAAGTGTGCAAGAAGGAGAATAGTGGCAGTGTAATAAAATTTGTGAAGAAATAAAGGGGAGTTCTCTGACACACAAATTCTTAGTAAAATCCTTTGGTTTTGAGTTACAATGCATGTTAAAACATAATATGGATGTTGGAAGAGCAATCATGGAAAAAAAAGGGTGTAGTATAACTTGTGATGAATTATTGATATAGTATTATCTTATAACAAGTTTGAGTCATGGTGATTGCGGATTGTTTTCGATGAGTTATCCTTGTTAGAATGGGACGAAATTTTCCAGGGTTGTATATCTCTCTTTCACGGTCAGATTGAGCCCAAACAGAGCCAAAACCGATATACGGTTTGAGAGTTATCATTGTTTAAAGTTTCTGCCTCGGATCGATTGAAATCTGAAGGGGCAGAACGTATAACGAAAAACTGTACAAATCGGTAATGAATCTGAAAGTGTGTGCTACATAAAAGTTCTAGTTTTCTCAGTTCTTGACAGTTTGAGACCTTACGGAGATCGATCCGACTTACGGATAAAAAGTTATGACTCTTTTAAGATTGTGTCCTTTTTTTTCAAAAATTCTGGCAAGACAGTTTTCATAGGGTTGTTTCTTTCGTGAATTTGTACTAGTTACCCCAAGTATTTTTCAGAGAAAACTTGATATAGTGATAGGTCCCCGTGTTACTTTCGATTCGACGCAAGAAACACCTTATTTAGGGTTACGGTTTGAGAGTTATAACCCTTGCAAGCGAGAAGGGCGAAAAGTTGAAAGAAAGAACTATTATTTGAATCTTCTGAAAATATGACCAAGTATGGAAGTCTATTATTATGATATGCATGACTTCGTGATCTTATCTTCCCAGTATGGTAATCATGTATGAGGTGATCGTCGTTAACATTGAAAGCTTCTTCCCAGTAAGGTTAATCGGAGGTACAACGACATTACGTCACCCCGATAGATTCATAAGTGATCTTAGTATCACTCAGGCAGTATATATACATATAAATATATTGGATCAGGTTGCGCGTTCCGCAACATATATATAAAATATTGGATCGGGTTGCGCGTATCGCAACAAATACATATATATAAAATATTGAATCGGGTTGCATGTTCCGCAACATATATATATATATATATATATATATAATATTGGATCGGGTTGCGCGTACCACAACAAATATATAATATAATATATGGGATCGGGTTGCACGTCCCGCAATTCCTTTCATGAAGGTGTACTGGTTAAACTAAGTATTTCCCTAGGGTGAGTTCGGAGGATTTTTTTGTGTGAATAACTATTATAGACCTGTACATTGAAATTGATGTAATATGATTTCATAACGTGCTTATTATGTTTATAGTAAGAATTGTACTTAGAACATTGCGAGGTTACTTTGAATTGCAATGTGAGGTTCTCACTCAGCTCTGGATGGTAGGGCTGACTCCTTTATTTAACATGTTTCACGAAAGCGTGATAGAGGAAAAGCTCAGCAACAGAGCTAGCGATCGTCCCGCAGCCTCATTGTTCCACCAAATCCATTGCTTCGGATTGGTGAATGTCACTCTTGATTAAGTAAGTCGAAGAACCAAGTTTCGTTATCTCGGGGAATGCCCCACATGAGATTGTTTCCTTTTAAACTTCGAATTTCTTATTCTATATATTATTTCCGCACCAAGATACATGTTTAATTTAGGAAGAAAAGAAGTTAATGGTTCGCCTGGGAAGGGATAGTTGCCCAGGTGCCATCACGCCCTAAGGGAAGACCTGAGTAAAGTCGGGCGAGGCAAGTTGGTATTAGAGCACAACCAGGTTTGGAGATTCTAGAAAATTTCTTTGAATTGGGTGTTGAACGGTTACTTATTGCGACGGTGTGCGCGCCACCTTAGTAATAAGTGAACGGGATAACATCCTAAACAGTTTCACTTCTTTCATACTCTCCTCGTGCCTATCTTGAGTCTTGTCAAAGACTTGGTTCTCGTACTACATCCTTCAAAGGATTATGGAAGGGGATTGTGCAACGGTAAACTAACTAACAATTATTTTTGTAAATATGGTTACAATACGAGTTCCAATCAAGAGGGAAGTGCTCATAGAAATGAAAAGGATAATGCGAGCTCAGGAGGAGTTCGTGGACCGTAGGATGGACTCAGGACGATTTTGGTGCGTATATGGATGACACAATCGCACATTGTACAGATTTGCTTAGGGCTAGACGGAAGAGGCGTTCATTTGACCCGACCTTTTTCAATTATCCAATTGGAGTAATACTACAAATAATAGTCAACTCCATCCCGGGAGAGTTCCACTCCTCGTTTAGAAGAGCAATGAAGCTATGTGGAGATAGTAAAGAAGGATCCTTGCTCAAATTTCTACGTCAAGTGAAGAAAGTCAGGAAGATGAAGGAAAGAATGGACAATAGGGAAAGGGAGGCAAGGAACACGGTTCACAAGGGGCTGAATGCCAACCTGCGGAATAGGCGAGTCACGCGGTTAAGCCCTTAACACGTGTTGTGGTAAATGCAAGTTTAAGTTGGAGATCTATAATGGGCGACGGAGAATTATCTGATAAGGTTTAGTATAATGTTACGTTATTTTAGAATAGGAAGGAATGAAGTATTATGAATGCAAGAAGGAAATAATATCATTTTTTTTCTCTTGTGGTGTTGCATGCTTATGAAGTATAAGAAAATTTGAGAAGTTAAAATAGACGTCTTGCCATCTAAAATATGGGCGCGCTTGTCTTTAAAGAAAATGGTTGACTCACAAGTACCGGTGGTGCGAAAGTCGATCAGGACTATCCGGGGAAGAGCGAAGGGACAATGTCAACCCCTAAGAGTTCTGGCACAAGAACCGAGGGCTCAAGAAAAGGTTCACCATGAAGCTCCTATACCTCCGGTTGAAAGAGCAATGTCTCAAGATAGCGTGGAAAATGTTGAAGAAAATGAGAGTCAAGCGCCCAGGAAACGGTGGGACAAAAGTTAGATAGACTCATGGAGTTGATGACAGTTGTAGCCCACACCTGGTTCAGCCTACACCTAGTGTCTCAGTGATGGCCCCGATCCATAACCCGCCATCCCAGGAACCACCACTAGCCGAAAAAGTAGGAGCTCAGTCGGTACCGGATAGAATATGGGCGAATTTTATGAGGAGAAGGGAATCTATCTTCACTGGGAAGGACTCCAAGTCCGACCCTATAGTGTTTCTCAACGAGGTAGAAGACCTATTGTTTACTCTGGGATGTGTAGAGACGCATGGCGTCAATTTGGTAGGCGCACGTCTAGTGGACGATGCTGGGTGTGGTGGAGAAATTTTAGAAGGAATCGTCCCACGATGTCATCACCGATGACGTGGGGGGAGTTCAGAGCCGCATTCATTGAAAAGTGCATGCCTAACACCCGAAAAGATGCGCTCAGACGTGAGTTTGAACAATTGAAACAAGGAGACCGCAGTGTGCAAGAATACGATACCCAGTTCATGCGATTGTCGGCATACAACACACACATTATTCCTACCGGAAGGGAGAAGATCAAAATATTTATCGAGGGTTTGAATCTGAACTTGGCAGAGAAGGTAGTGGCATTAGCCAATGATCAGACTTACCTTCAGATCGTTGACATGACAATGAGTGTAGAAAGTTTTGCTAAAGCAAAAAGAGAGTATTCGCAGAAGAGGTTTCGATCGTCGAGATCCTTTAATCAGAATCAAAACCAGAGGCAAGAAGGTAGTAGGGGTTCTTCAAAGCCAAGCCAATCAGTAGACCAGTCTCATCGCGGGCCCTAAGGACATAATGGTTCAATCATCAAGATAGCAATGTCAAGGCCACCAACCCTAACACGGAAAGTGACAGACCGGTCTGTAAGGTCTGTCAAAAGAAACATTTTAGGGAATGCAGGTTCTCATAGAGAGGTTGTTATAACTGTGGGGAACCAAGCCACTATATCAAAGATTACAAGAAGAGAACCCAAACACAGATTTCTCATGGGAGGTCAGAAGCAACCACAACTGCCCACAAGGGAAGTCAGGGCAACCAGTCACGACAGAGTCAAGGAGGTCAACAGTCCAACAATCCTAACCGGCTCTACGCTTTTCCCCAGAGGAATGAGCCGGAGACATCTAATGCGGTGGTCACAGGTATTTTGTTGGTCTCAAGTATTCCCGCACTTGTATTATATGATCCCGATTCTACATTTTCGTACATGTCAATCGATTTTGCTAAGAATCTACATGTAGAACCTTCTTGTTTAAGTAAACCCTTTGAGGTCATGACACCAGTGGGGGCCTCGGTTTGGGCCTTTCGAGTATTTAAAAATTTTCCGTTAAGGTAAATGGTAGAGGAACAATAACAGACTTAGTATTACTTGATATGGTAGACTTTGACATTATTTTGGGTATGGATTGGCCGTCAGCATGTTATGCCACGTTGGATTGTCGGCAAAAGGTTGTAAAATTATCTTTTCCCGGGAAACCAGAAGTGTTTATAAGAGGTAGCATTGGGACATCCTCGGGTCGGCTTATTTCCTACCTTAGGGCTCAAAAGTTATTAAGGAGTCACGAAGTGGAGTACTCTTACCTGGCTAATATAGTAAATACCCAAAAAGAGTCCCTGAAGATACATATTGTCCCTGCAATTTTTCGAAGGTTTTCCCTGAGGATCTTCAAGACCTTCCTCCAATACATCCTCCAGACAGGGAAGTGGAGTTCGTCATAGAGTTAATTCCGGGTACAAGACCCATCTCCATTCCTCCATATCGAATGGCCCAGCTGAACTGAGAGAGTTAAAAGAACAATTGAAAGATCTTCTGGATGAGGGATTTATAAGGCCTAGTATTTCCCCTGCGCCCCAGTCCTTTTTGTGGAGAAGAAAGACGGTTCGCTCCGAATGTGCATCGATTATCAACAACTCAATAAGTTGATATTTTGAAATTGTATTACCAAAAAATCATATTTCTATTAAATAATATAAGAGGCACAAAAACAGTCTTGGATGTTTTTAGTACACTATCTTGTTCAATTATTGAAGTGTTTATATATATTATTTTTTTAAATTAAGTGGCAAAAAAAAAGGTCAAATCTTGATCCCTACCCGACTCGTCCCCCCAAATCCCGGCCCCTATACCGGCAGGATGTGGGACGGGACGGGACCTCTTACCGTCCCGCCTATCCCGGCCCGCCAGGCTCGCCGGAACCCGAGTCCCGACCCTCCCCTCGTCCGGCCGGGACCCGCCCCACCCCGTTGGACAGCCCTAGTTTAAAGTGCTTTTCGAAAAAGTACTTTTGAAGAAAAATAATTTATATTTGACTAATTAATTTGAAAATCAATTTTTCCAATATTAGAGCAACAAGATATTTGTGTGACTAGACACGAAGTTTAAGAAATAAAAGAAGACTTTTGAATCTTGTGGTCTAAAATAAGTCAAAAATATTTGTGTGGTTATAAATATCTCGTTAAGCGTAAGAGCTAAATTTTAATGTTAAATTGTTGTCAAACAAGAAAATGTGTCATTATTTTTTAGACTGACTAAAAATGAAAGTGTATCGTATAAATTGGAGTTTTTTTTTAGCTTCTGGAAAAAAATAATTGCTACTACTGAGAAGCACGTATCTTTTTCATAAAAGTTAGGCCAAACACCTCAAATCCCTAAAATTGAGAGATTTCCAGAAAATAAACATTTTTGGCTTCACATAAACTTCACCAAACATGTTATAAATTGGAATGTTCATTGTTGACTAGCAAGCACACGCAACAAAAAGCCGAATATTCTAAACAAAGATATTTTTTTACAGGTTGACTGTGCACACTGCGCACATTAGCATAGAAGCAAAGCGCACATTAGCTCACCTGTGATGCAGCCGTACCAACTAATGACGGAGCTAAGCCACCATATAGCCCATCCCATCCTTCCTGCCTTACAACCTACAGATCAAAGAAACAGAAAAAAAAATGAAAGTAAATAAAATTTAAACTGAAATTTAAAGCAAAAAAAAAAAACACCTGGCACATTTCTTCGATAGTTCCAATTTTTTGCTTCATTTTCTTTGAATTTCTATCTGTTTGTTGCCGAGTATTTACCTGAAATAACGCAAGTCAAACAATAAAATCTTTTAATAATTCATTTTTGTAGATTTAAAATAAAGTTAAGAAAGTGAAGAAGTTAATAGAGTAGAGAGTAGTGATAATACTGTTTCAAGAGGATAGGTGAGGAGTTGAGCGATGATGCCGGCGCCTGCGCCGGCGAGACCACAAATCAAAGCATCCGACATAACTTTAATTTCCTCTTTGATAATTTACAGTAAAATTGGAAAAGCAACAAAAATAGTTTTGGGGAAACAAAAATGAAAACAAAAAAGAGTTAAAGGAAGAGAGTGGAAATGGAAACTAGAAAAAACGTGCAAGTAATTGAATATCCAAGAATTTGGAAGTAGCGAGAAATGGAGTTAATTAGTAGAATAATCGCTATCAGTATGCTGAGTTCGGTTTCACTTTGTTTCCGTTCCGTTTTAAAAATTGCCACATTGGTGCGTGAAAGTTTGAATTTTTTTGTTGAACACAGGTTCAATAAGACCGCTTCAAATCAAATCGTAATCAATAGGGTGAGCGGGTCGTAGCCTAACATTTTTGAACTATTCAGACCCTATCCGGTAGGTTTTCGGGTATCCTGTAAATAAAAAATACAAATTAAATAACAATTTTTAAGCTTATGAGAATAAAAAAGAGTTCTAAAATAATTTCATCAAGTAATTTTTTAGCCTGCAATCGGAGTTTTTAGTAACCTTATAAGAAGTTTTAGAAAACTTATTCATTGTAGAAAAGTTAATTCTGTAATCAAAACCTAAAATTACAAGCCAAATTTGACACTCAATTAATTGAACGTGTTGATTTCAAAATAAATTTGAAAATATCTTAATTAAACTTATTTTCGTGTTCATAAGCTCTTCGATACAAAAGAAAAACTTTATTATACTAGTAAATCCCTAAATTTCATTTTCACAACTACAAAAATATACACAAATTTTAAAAATAGATTTACATTTCAAATAAAAAAGTAATACAAATTGAAGATGAGTATCGCCTGAAATAGAACAGAAGCATATGATATTAAAAAGAAATTGAAGAGTTAGATATGAACCCATATGCATTTTAGGAATGACGTGAACACAACCAAGGGAGGGAAAGAGGCAAAGGTGAAGCTTCAATGACGACAACGATGAAAGTACATGAGAGAAAGTTTCAACAACAACGACGATGAAGCTCGGTGGTGTAGCTAAAACGCCATTGTTATTGAGAGAGTTTTGAGTGTTTTCTCTTAGGGCACAAAGAGCATTCTAGAATAAAGGGGTGAAAAAACTAAAATATTTACGTCTTGGGGTGGGGAAATCAATGTGCAGGCGTGCAACAAATAATTTTGGAGAAAGTTAAAAGTGATCCAAATGTTTCTAAAAAAAGTAAAAATATTTAATATTTTATAGGTTCCGGGTATTGATTCCGGGGCCGGGTACCCTGTCTCTATTTGCCGGAATCGAAACCGGACCCGACATTAATCGGTTCCTAATTTTACTACCCGGACCCTACCCGTTATTATAACATATCTACTCGGAACCTACCCGTTAGTGTCGGTTCCGGTCGGGTATCTGGGTACCCTGTACCCGTGCTCACCCCTAGTAATCAATATCACGATAATAAATATTTTGTACAAAGTATTATATATGAAGATGAATTTTTAATCATATTTTCAACATTCATGTTAATGTATTTTTAAAAATAAAGTAAAATATTTTTAAATCAATTTTTAAGCATAATATTTGTAACCTTATTTTTAACTCTGTCAAGCAGCACTAATAAAGACTATGTGAAGAAGAAGAATCAAAATTATTTTATCAGAAAATTCAGGCCAACGAGAGATATGCTAAGATTTGCCTTGAATTTTCTACCTTACTTGAATTTTATCATAATTGTGTTTTACTTTAAAAATATTTTCTTAGTGGAAAAAGTTTTCTTCGTGGAAAATGATTCTATCATATTTATCCTTCTCTTGAAGGAGAAGTTTTGAACTTCTATACATAAAAAATTGTTTCTTCTCATAAAGAACATAATAGCATCAACAATGTAGTCGTTTAGAGAGTTTTGCTTAGGGGAGATTTTTCTCTCATAGTTTTTATATTTTTTAATATTAGTTTTTAATATGTAGGCCAATTGGCCAAACCATATCAAGTTTATTATGCATATTTTAGTATAGTTTTTTTTTGTCATCTGATTTATCATCGTTTAACGTTTGCAACTATTAGCTTCCGCATGACGTCTGATTATTTCGATCCAAATAATTGGTATCATAGTCAATAGTTCAAACCACGATTCAATGGGTTGAAGACAGGCTCTAGAAGGTAGAAAATATTAATGAAAACTGGCTCTTCTAATTTTTATTAATCATAAGTCTTTATATATGCACAAAAATAAAGTAGTAGACTCCTCCTACAGTTAAAGTTTAAGACTCTTACTAAAATTAAAAAGCTGAGTATCCTACTAAATCAACTATTAGACTTCTCCTACAATTAATCAACTAATTATTATAAAACATTGTAGCAGTAACAAATGCAAAATTCAACACTCCACCTTGCTTATGTTGCTGCCTCTTTAATTTCTACTCTAGAAATTTGTGCTTGTGGGATTCTGTCATGACCCAAAATCACTAAGTCGTACGGACATCTATCGTTTCCACTATCGGTAGGCGAACCCTTCCCTTATTCATCAAGTCAACATAATAAAGTAAATAAGCAGAAATAATAGAAGTCTAAGTCATATCATAAATGTCAAGTGCGGAAATATGAACACTGCTACACCTCAAGGATAATGGTCTGAAATAGTACAAAAGTCATTAATCATCAAAACATGTATGAATAATACAAGTCTCAAAATAGGAATACTGTCTCAGAATAAAAGTAAAGACAAGCAATGAGAAGGAGTCTTTGGGAAGCGGATCCATCCAATAGTCTCATCCAAGAAGACTCAGCAAGTAGCCTCGGAATCAGTTTCGAGGAGTCGATGTAGAACCGATCACGTACTCTGCATTCATAAAAGAATGCAGCAGAGTAGTATCAGTACAAACACTATGTACCGATTGATATCATAGGCCGACAACAGTTAGCTAGCATATGTATAAAAAAGAAACTGAAAGATAGACATGCTCGCAATCAGGTACAAATAATATCACAGTCCAAGAATAACCGGCCAAGTATAGAGAATCAAGTCAGGATATATGTATATGAATAAAATGATGAGTAAATATGCAATGCAATGGTCACATGCAATATCCGTACATACATGCTCCGGGCGGAATATCTCTATCTCCCAACAGTCATGACCCATGGAGGACCCGCGAAGTTCATGTACCAGTCACTCTATATCACACAGCTTAGAGATGATTCTTCCACCGAACACACCGCTAGTCACTTCGTATCACTCATCATAGAGATGGTTACGCAATATACTATGTCATATGAATCACAAACTCTATCTTAAGACATGCAAACTCTACCTTAAAGGTATCAAACTCGATCTTAAGGCATGCAAACTCTTTTTTCAGTCATGCAAACTCTATCAATACAAATTGTTCCTCAATTTCAATTTCATATATCTTCCTGAATTCTAAACCAATAGAACCCTGAAAGTAAAAAGAGTAAATTCAGAATAGCAATAATAATAATAATAATAATAATAATAAGTAATAAACTAACCAATTAAAATATAAGGGAACATTTATCTGTTGTTTGTTTTTCAGGATCATACTCATTTATCTTGCTATTTACTCCTTATTCTTTTTTATTCTGAGCAGGAAATAAGTGAGGTGGAACACAAAAGTTATGTGTTTCTAAAGAAAAAGAAGAGAGAGTAGCAGGACACAGGTGAAAAAAGACGAGTAATGTACAAAAATCATAAAAGTGTTAAATAATTAAATATGCCATAATTAAAAAAAAAATAGAGTTGTGTTTTTAGGTTGGAGACATTTTAGTCTTAAAAGATTCATTAAATGCAAGGAATAGCAAAAATTAAAGACCAACCAATTTAAATGGCAGAAATTAAAGACCAGTTGGTTTGAAGGGAAAACCGTGCAACTTTTTTAAAACAAAACAAAAACAAATGGGCTGGTCTTGAGGATTAAAGGTTGGTCGAACTGAATTTAAAATGGAGACCTTTTGTTACAATTGTAACCACTTTATTTAGAATATAACCAAATTGAAATTTATTATTTTCGATTAAAACCGTTGTTTAAAATTAGACCAAATTGAAATATAGTTGAGATGAATTAACTGTCTGATTAATTACTTAAGCTTGTTAACTTAAACTAAGTAAAATAAATATTTGTAAAAAATGGACTAATTATAACTGACCAATTGAAATACGTACAATTAAATACTTATTTCTTGGACTAACATGATTTTTCAAATTGGCAAATATATTTGTACAGAAGAAATTAATATGTAATTATACATATAATATATAATAGGTTATTTTGACAAATAAAATGGCAAAATAACGCCGAAACTAATTATGAAAATATTTTTGGCTTTGCAAATAATTTTACTTTATTTAAAATTTAAGAAGCTCGACTAATCAATTAAACATGTGGAGGATCAAAATTAGGGGTCAACATGGACCAGATTCCATACTTTATTTTTCTCAAACTGATCAAGTTCTTCTTTCATTGACTTGACCCAATGGTCATCCTTTAGTGCTTCATCAATTTTCTTTGGCTCAAGTTGTGATATGAGGGCCAAGTTTGCATTGTTTTAGTTGAAAACCCTAGTTTTCATTCCTTCATTTGTATCTCTTATGACAAATTCTTTGGATAGTCAGGTTCACTTCGCCACTCATTTGAAAATGGTCAAACTGTTAAATTAGTCGATTTATCAGTTGATGTAGTCGACATTGTATTATTGCTTTGTCCAATAGAGGAAGTAATCACAGTAGTTTGTAGTTGACTATCTTCTTCATCGATAATTTTACCTATCTCGACCAAGCGATTAGTATCATAAAATAATTACACGAATAGATTCTTCAATAGATAATGCACTCTATAAGATCTACTATTTGTTAAATAATCAAGAAAAATACCTTCATCGCTTCGTAGATCAAACTTACCAAGGTTATCTTTTTCATTGTTGTGAACAAAACACTTACAACCAAAAGGGTGAAAGTAGCTTATATTTGATTTTTTACCAGTCCATAAATCATATGGAGTTTCTTCAGGATTGGCATGATTAAGCACATGTTTAAAACATGACATGTTGTACTTACAACTTCTGTCCAAATGTGATGTGGTAGTTCATGTTTCACAATCATTGTTCTAGCCATATCTTAGAGAGTTCTATTCTTTCATTCAACAACACAGTTTTGTTGAGGGGATCATGGTGAAAAGAAGTTATGAGTTTATCCTTGTTCATTGCAAAATTTTCAAAAGCATTATTTTCAAATTTTCCTCCATGATCACTTCTAATTAGGGCTGGCCAGTGGGCCGGGACGCCCCGACCCCGACCCGACCCCGTCCCGAGCCCGCCACGACCCCGCTAAAAAAATAAATAAATAAATAACGGGGGCGGGACTCGAACTCGGGACGGGATGATGTCTCGTCCCGCCAGACCCGAGCCCGCCCCAGGCCCGCTAGACCCGACCCCGCCCCAGGCCCGCTAGACCCGACCCCGCCCCGACCCCGTCCCGACCCCGAGCCCGACCCCGCCCGTTTCCCCCCTTTGCAAATATGGCTGTTGCACCAACGACCATTTTAGATTATGGCCGTTGGCCAACGGCCATTTTAGGCCCCCCCTCCCCCAACCCCCCTACCCCTTAATATTTATTTTAACCCATAAGTTATTATATTTACACTTTAACCCAATTTTCCAACTATAAATAACTCATTTTCTCTTCATCTTTCTCACAAATCTTCCTACAATCTCTCTAATTTCTCAATATATCTCTCTACAAGTCTACACTGTTTGCTAAATATTCAATTTTATTTATTCATTTGGGAATTGGGAGTGAAGTTGGCAACTAGCTTGAGGATCTTCCATCGAGCAAAGTTTCAATTTTCAACCTCTCGATTACACGTCGACGTTACGTCGGCGTTTGGTACATTCTTTCCTTCATTAAATTATTATTGTATATTTATTTTATTTAGCGCACTTAATTTTATTGTCTTTAATTATTTATTATCACAATTAAAATGGAAGGATTAAAAGGTATGTTTAAGGGTAAGGGTAAGGGTGCTTCTTCTAGTAGGGGCAACCAGGGCAAGGGTACTTCTTCTAGTCATCTTATTCCTACACATGATGATTTTGTTGATACTCAACATTTTCCTACAATACCATTAGATTTAGACCAGGAGCTATTTTCTGGAACTCAAGAAGACTTTAATTTAGACGATGATCTAGATGATATACCCACTAATGTTGATGACAACACACCCACTAGTGCACCTTCAACTGAAATACCTCATATTCCCCCTAGTATGAGACGAGGTCCAGCAAAACGACCATTAAAATCAGATGCATGGACATTTTTTGATAGGGACGTAGAGAATCAAGTAGCCATATGTAAAATTTGTAAAAATGTTTTAAAATTTAAAACTGGAAAAGGTCACGGTGGGACAGGGGATTTAATTAGACACGTAGTAAGTGCTCATCCAGCTAGGTATGCCCAATACCAGGCTTCAAAACCGGGTGCGCAAACGCCCGCTCCATCGGGATAAGGTTCACATACTGATACTGTCCCGGACCAAGTACAGGGTCAAATTAACCCTATGACGGGGGGAATTGTAGGTTCTAAATACAATAAACATAGAGATAGGGAAGCAATATCAAAATTAGTTGCTGTGGAGGGTTTGCCTTTTTCATTTCCTTCATCTCCCAGTTTTATTCATTACATTAAAGATATATATAATCCTGCTTTTAACGGTTTTCCTAGATCAACTGTTAAGAGAGATGTATTTAAATTCGCGCATGAATATCAACAATATTTACGTTTTTCATTATATCATTTTAATGGCAAAGTATCTATCACGTCTGATATAGGTCGTAGTACTAACAACCATGATTATTTAACTGTAACTTGTCATTGGATAGATTATAAATGGTCTATGCAAAAACGTATTTTAACGTATAGATATATAGATGATAGGCACACTGGTACTTTTATTGCAGAAAATATTTATCAAGTGTGCGATTATTACGGAATTACCGATAAAATTATGACTATTACATTAGATAACGCTTCTAATAACAATTACGCAATTACAATTTTAAAAAATAGTTTAACTCCATCTTTTCCAGACCATTTTCATATAAAATGCGTGTGCCATATATATAACTTAATTGTAAAGGATGGTCTATCACTTTTTGAAGACATTCTTAGTAAAATACAATTTGCTATAAACTTTATTTTTAAAAGTAATAAAGTACAACGTAGAAAAGAATATAAAAAAACTTTTCACGATTGTGGACTACCTTATAGAAAAATTCCACAAGAAGTATCCACTAGGTGAAATTCTTTATACGAGCAACTACTTGTTGCTTATGACTATAAATTACCTATAACTTTATTTTTTAACTCTCATAATAAAAAGCCAGCTGATATGATTTTAGATAGTGATTGGGAAAAAATTTCCGCACTTATTGTATTTTTAGAGAAATTTTTTCAAGCAACAAAAGAATTTTTTGGTATATATTATCCTACTATTTCAACTATGTTATTTTATATAACTCTAATATTTTTATTACTTAGTGAATATATGAAAAAACCAGCTTATAAGGCAGCTATTAAAAAAATGTTTGTCAAAATAAAAAAATATTTTATTCCTATTCCCTCTATTTATATTATTGGTTCTGTATTAAATCCTACTATTAAAATAGACGGTACTAAATCACTAATTGAAACTATTTACGATTGTATAGAAGTACTACCACCTCCAAGTCCCAAATATCTAAATCACCACCACCTATTGAACAAACTAAAGAAGAAGTGTTGTCTAGCGTAGAACACCAATGCAAAAATATATATAGATTTTATCAACAAGAAAATGCTAGTAACTTACCGGCTTCCATACCATCTTCTTCATCTTCAACACAACCTCACAAAAGACATGTTGTTTCTGCGACTAGTATTGAAAGCCTCAGAAATAGAATGTGCGGCCGTAGCTCTACTACTAACCAAATTAGCGAGTTGGATATCTTTGTTTTGAAGGGTTCTGTACCGTATCAAGAAGTTATCAATGAAGATGGACATGAAGACTTGCTGAAATACTAGAGGGGGAATGAGAAGACCTTTCCGACACTTTCATTGATGACTCGAGATGTTTTGAACATTCAAGCGTCATCAACTGCGTCTGAAAGTGCTTTTTCTGTAGGCAGATATCAAATAGGAGATCATAGACACTCATTAGCCGGAGACAGCTTGGAAATTGCAGTATTATTCAGAGATTGGATACGAACGGAGCAGAGAAGGTGTGGTCAACCGGAGATCAACGAAGAAGATGATGAAAACTACAACAAAATCTTAACCGAAGGTAGTGGAAGCGACGTGGATCAATTTGACCAACAAATACCAATTCCAATAGAAGAACCACATGAAATCATCGAGCAATTAGAACAGGTTTTTTGAGAATGTAATTTTTTTAATTGCAATTTTATTATGTAATTTGCAACTTTTGTACAACACCACAAAGTTGCAATTTATATTTTAGACAATTGTATTTGTATTACAAAAAAATCATATGTCTATTAAATAATATAAGAGACACAAAAACAGCCTTGGGATATTTTTATTACACTATCTTGTTTTGTTTATTGAGTTTTTTTTATACATATGTTATTTAAAAATAAAAAAAAGGAAAACCTGCCGTACCCCGCCCCGAGCCCGACCCCGCCCCGACCCGATACCGACGGGATCGGGATCGGGACGGGACTGGAGCAAGTCCCGCCAGACCCCGCCGACCCCGACCCCGACCCCTTCTCCCGTCCCGCCCCGACCCCGACCCCGCCAGACCCGAGCCCGGCCCACTGGCCACCTTTACTTCTAATAGATGAGATGTAGTATCTTTTTTCACATTGTACTTTTTCACCAAAAAAACCTGAAATTCTTTAGGGTGTCATCTTTATGAGCAAAAAATATTACCCCAAGTGATACGGGAGAAATCATCTATTATAACAAAAGCATACCTCTTTCCTTCAATACTGACAGTTCTAATGGGACCAACAAGATCCATATGAAGTAGCTGCAAGGGTTTAGAAGTAGAAGCACTATATTTTAAATTAAACGAGTTTCTGATTTGCTTACATTTTTTACATGCATCACAAATGTGATTCTTTGAGTAGTTTAGTTTAGGTAATCCTAAAATTAGTTTATGCTTTGCAAGTTTTCAATTAGGTGCATACTTGCATGTCCAAGTTTCTTGTGCCACAATCATGGATCTCCTCCCATTGAAGCTAAGTAGATGTGCCCATACACGTTTTTGTTTCTGCTTTCAGGTAAGACAGCTTTGTCAGATAAGTCTTCAATGATACAACATGTTTTTCAAAATCTTACCTCAAGATCAGAGTCACATAGTTGACTTATGCTTAGGATGTTATATTTGAGACCCTTAACTAAATAAATGTTAGTAATATCACATGAATTATTGAAGGCAATAGTTCCTATACAAATTACCGTTCTATTGGAGTTATCTCCAAAGGTTACTAGACCTCTATCCAAATTTGACTGATTTGAACAAGATTTTGTTGTCAGTCATATGACTTGAACACACACTATCTAAATATCATTTCCCTTTGATTTCTCCTTGTGGTGTTCCTACAAAATAGAGTATTTACTTTCTTAGGTACCCAACTTTTCTTGGGTCCTTGAGGGTTAGTCTTACGATGATTTGCATCATTTTGGGGTTTCCATATCCAACCAGGAGTAGTTGTATAACGAAATCTGCAATTATAGTATTTATGCCCAATTTTACCACAACAAAAACATGTTTGAGAAAAGTGTTCTTCTGTGAGATGCTGATTAGTCGACTTGCTTATACTATTATTATCTTTCAGACTTCTTGTCAATTGACTTGGATAACCTAGTAGACTGATATGTCTTAAAATGAGCACTTGACTTACCAGTTGAATTGCTAGCAATGGATTTATCACTTATAGATTTTTTTTTCAATAGACTTGTTGCTATGAGTCAACTGGTTAAACCTGAGAGAATTATGACTGGTAAATTTCCGCAACCCATTTAGTTATAATTGCAAATCATGTACTTCTTCTTGAAGAAGATCCCTTTTAATTTCACATACTTCTAATTTAATTTTTCAGTCTTTCTTTTCTCTTTGCAATTTTCTAAATTTATCAAAAACTTTGTTTAAATCTTCAAGAATTTGGTCTAAAAGTTCTTGAGTTTCATGACACTTAGAGCATGGGTAAGGTCTTACCTTGCTTGTTTCACCAATTGTCGTGAAGCAAACATTTTCCACTTATTCATCTTTACTTCAGCTGTTGAAGGCTCTTTGCTTTTGGTGACCTCTAGATGATTTCTTCTTTGACTCAGGACATTCACATGCAATGTGATCATACTTTCTACACTCATAGCATTTTTCATCATTTCTTTGTTAGTCATTTGAGGATTTTCCTTTTTTGAAGTTTGAATAGCCTTTTCTGTTGTTCCTGGATCTCCTCATTGCTTTCATCACAGATCTAGAGATCATAGCCACTTCTTTTTTTATCTCATCATATTCTTCAACTTATAATTTGAAAGCAATCGCCTTTTTCTTTTCCTCCTTTTGGTACATGTTAATATGATTTTTCTCAAGTGTCATAAGATTTCCTCTAAGTTCATCATAGGTGAATTTATCCAGATTTTCATTTTTCAGAACAATAGCCTTTGTTTGCCAAGTCTTTAATAGACTTATTACTAGTTTTCTTACTTGGTGGGAGTTGGAATACACTACTCCTACAGACTTGAGTTCACCAATAATTTTACTGAATCTAGTAAACATTGAGTCAATGTTTTCATCATCAGTCATGGAAAATGCTTCATAATCATGTTTTAGTGCATCAATCATGACTTCTCTGATTTTGGAGGTTCCTTCATAAGTAACTTTTAGTTTGGCCCACATTTCTTTGACAGTTTCACAAGTTGATATTTTACCATATTCATCTCATCTGACTGCACAGTAGAGCAAACTTATTGCTCTAGCATTTGTCTAAATGACCTCCTGTTGTTCCTTGATAACATCAAATGATTCCAGATCAACTTTGCTCTTTGAATCTTTTGTTTCAACATCAAGAATAAGTTTTGATCCCTTCTTGATTACCAGACATGCTTGAAAGTCAGTTTATTGGACAAAGATTCTGAATCTTTCTTTCTAATGACTGTAGTGTTGTCCATTGAAGTAGGGTGACCTAGTTGTGGAGTGTCCATCCTACAAGATTGTTCCAGGAATTCGATATTCAGTCATCTGATCTTTCCTCACATGTTGTTAAGCGATTAAAGATGAGACCTTTCTCTAATACCAAGTGAAAATGCAAGAGCACGGGAGGAGGAGGGGTGAATTGTAACTTTTTCTTTTTCTAGTTGACTGACTTAGATCAGTAGTCGACTATGACAAAATAAATGCAAAAAGTAAATAATTGTAAGTAAATGACACATAATGTTTTATACTGGTTCAGATTCAATGTGAATCTTAATCTAGTCCCCTTATGTTGCAAGGATGTTCTCTGCAGCTCATTTTTAAGTGATTTTGGGTACAATGGTTGAATGGAGTTATTACGTCTACACTCAAACTCTCTTGATTTTTTGATACAGTGCCTCACCAACTATACTATATCTCTCCTCTCTCTTTTGAGTACACAGTAAGTCACTAGAATTACAATGCTTATGAAGAGTAGAGTAGAAAACTTGAGAAGTTGAGACAAAAAATATATTTGTCTTCGTCTATAAAGCCTCCTTTTATAGCCTTTGGAAAGTAGACGTACGGCTCTTTAAAGAGATGGCAACGCAAGAGAATTGATCCTTGGAAAAAGGAATAATGAAATCCTATTTTCCAAGAATAAGGTTAGAGCATTAATGCGACTTTAATCCTCCTTCCTTGTACACTTTACGGTCAGTCCTTCACGAGTTGAGGTGGCTTGAAGCTTGGTACTTGTTTCCATGTTGAAGCATACTTGATTGATGCGACGAGATCTTCATTATTGTTGAGTGGTAAATTACAATTTATCTTCCCTTAATATAAGGGAGAATCTCTTTGATGGTACTTGATTGATATTCTCCCAAGACTTGAGTTATTTTCTTCCCAACTTAGCCGTTGCTTTCATAAATAAATGGTAACTTAGTTATTCCTTATGTGGACTTGACTTGTAATAACTCTTCTCGATTCTGTCACTTTGATAAGGGCTTGGGCTACGTGAGTCAACTAGATTTGCTAGCTTCCTTGAGTGTTTACCTACACAAATAAATTTGTCATCATTAAAATCTTAACACTAACAAGTAGAAGTACTCAAAGCCTCATCTTGAGCTCATAGCCTTGGGACGTCACTCAATGTCCTCCTCAGATGCGTGACACCTCTTACAGTCTAACAAACAAGGAACTAAGGGCAAGAAGTCGAGTATTTTACCAATTTTAAGCTCAAAGCTTTGTACACACTTGTGTTATGCAGTCATCAGTCCAAAATGAAAGCAGAGGGGTCAAGATTTCATGCTCAAGACACGCATAGTCAGGTTATGAAAGGAATTCATAAATTTATGTCATACTTAACAACCTTAAAACTCATATTAATATCATTCAAGATAAATTTGTACATTACCCACAAAGGAAAATAGGACAAAGGGAAACCATTCCTCTGAATATGAACTTATACGGATCAGCAAGATGTAGGAACGAAAGAACTCATGCTTGGGTGCTATGTTTAGCATACATTTACACAGAAACACAAAATAAATATCTAGGGAAGTAGAAAGAGATTTTTGTCTCACAATCAAGTTACCAAAACAACCATGCCAAGCAGAAACAAGAGGAATAACCTGTGACTGTTTCCAACTGAACCATATTTATACAAAGAGCTACAAAATAATTATCACAAAAGGAAGAGAAAAGCAAGCAAACCAAATGATAACGCCACACCATTATTACTTCAAGACCCTTTACGAGGAGTCAAGCAAAATAACTTCAAGATCTTGAAAGACACTTGATAATGATAAATATCTTAAAGAACTCTTTGGAGACACCTACCAAATATTATAATATGATACAATAGAAGGGAGATCAAGATTTGAAGGATGGAGTCATCTTGGATGGCATATGATATATTTAGGCCTATTTAAAGAGTATTTTTTGACATTTGATGTAATATTTAGCCCTAGTATAAATACTTCATTACCCAACTTATTTTGATTAGATTATATTGATGAATATTTGTGAGCTTAAAGGTCATCTCTTTGTTGTCTTTGAACTTTGACCTATGATTTACAAGACGTAACCTTTCTCTTGAGGATTCTACTAATTTAGGTGCTTTTATTAAATGTATTAGAGGTAACTAGAATTCTAATTCTAATTGTTGCTAATATTTCTTCAATATTTGTGTCTAGCTTTTAATTTTACTTGCTTCCTATTTTCAATTGTTGCACTTTTTAATTTAGTTGTTATCATTTGGTATCGGAGCGGAAGTCCAGGATTGTTTCTATCAATTCTTGGGTTTTGTTTTAATTTCTATATCCAAAAAAATCGAAACTTCTAAAGATACTCACTGTCTGGGTTCGAAAATTCACTAGTTAGTTCATTTTATTCTCATTTCTTGTATCTAGATTTTTTGGGGTTGGGCATCGAATCATTGAGTGAAAGAATGAGTCATGGATGAACGGTTTGCAAATTTGCAACAAAATGTGCGCAACAATGATATGAGAGCAAGTCCTTTGGTTGGCGGAACTTTTCCAAACCAACAAGGAGTTGGGACTAACTTGTCACTATCGTCGTCCACTACTCCTTTGGATCCTCACGTGCAACAAATGATTTTTGCTCAACATACTAGTATGCAAAGAGGAATTTCTTTTCAAGGTTATTCATCCCATACACAACCCTCATACCAAGTACTACCACAATCTTCTCATGTACCACCCCAACAATACCAACCACCACCTCAAGTATATCAACCACCACAACAACAATATCATACACCTCCACAACCACAAGTGTGACCACTTAACCCACAATATCAACAACCCCAACATCCACCTCAAGTACAACAAGACAAGGTTAATCAACAAAATGCTCAATCATTTCCACATGAATACTTCAATCTTGATGAGGCTCAAGAAATTGCTAGACAAGAGATGAATCGGCATGGTAGACATAATTATGGAAATCAAATGAACAACCATGGAAATGAGAGAAATGGAAGGGGGAACTTTGATGAACAAGAAAAAGGGTTGAACACTATCAAGGGGACTTTGCCAACATTCAAGGGAAGCAGCGATCCGGAAGAGTACTTAGAGTGGATACTAAAAAGTGAGACATTTTTCAAGTGAATAATGTTGCAAATGCTATGAAAGTCAAGTACTCCGTTACTCAATTTGAGGGTTTTGCTACTACTTTGTGCGAAACTCACAAGAGAACAAGAGAGAAAGATGGTCGTCTTCCACTTGAAGATTGGAGAGAGATGAAAGTTCTCATGAAAAAGAGATTTGTGCCGGAGTACTACAATGAGGAGATTCTAAAAAAGTTTTACACTTTAAAACAAGACAAAAAAGTGTGAATGAGTACTATGAAGAGTTTGAAAGGATAAGATTGAGGGCCGACCCTGAAGATAATAATGATCGTAACATCCCAAGGTTCATAGAAGATTTGAACAAGGAGATTTCTTCTCCTATGAGGTTGCATAAATATTTGGAGTTAGAAGAGGCTTTTCAAGCGGCCTTGAAAGTTGAGGACGGGATCAAAGAAAATAAAATCTACATACCAAAGTTTTCTACTACTTCATGGAACAAAGGAAAGGATACATGAAAGCCTTCAAGTTCTTGGGATAAGTCTAAGGATCAAAAGCAAGATTTCAAGAATCAAGTTGGCAAGGGCAAGTCTAAGTTGGAGACCAAAGAAGGTGATAATAAAGCTAAATTTAATTCTCATTCTTCTATTAAATATTTTAAGTGTCAAGGCTACGGTCACAAGATGAACGAGTGTCCTAATCGAAGAACCATCCTTGCTATGAATGATGGAGGGTACTTAACTAAGGGTAGTGACAATGAAAGAAGACCATGAACCTTGTGATGATGATTTTGTAGGAGATTCGAATGACCACCAAGGAGAATATGATACGCTATTAATAGTGAAAGGAATTATACAAGTTCAAGTAAAGGATGACTTGGACCAAAGAGAGAATTTATTTCATGGTAAGTGCAAGATCATGCATTCCACTTATTTTTTAATCATTGATGGTGGGATCTCTATAAATGTAGCAAGTGCATACTTGGTTGAACACTTGAAATTGCTACTAGAAAACATTAAACACCATAGCGGCTTCAATGGTTAACTAATTGTGGAGAATTAAAGGTTACCAAGAAAATTCTAATTAAATTTAGCATTGGTAAATACCATGATGAAATCATTTGTGATGTGGCACTTATGCAAGCTTGTCATCTACTACTTGATCGACGTTGGCAATTTGATAGAGGAGCTAAGCAAGATGAAAGGTTCAATAAATACTCCTTTGTCATGAATGGGCAAAAACACATTCTTAATCCCTTAACACCATTGCAAGTAAACGAGGGATACAAAAATATGAGAGAACTAAGACAGATGATCACAAGAGAGGAGTAAGGGAGGAAAATGACAATTTAAGAGAGGAAAAAGAAGTTAATGAGAGAAAAAATGAGAGAGAATTGTCACAAAATAAAAGAGACAAAGAGAAAATGAGTTTGTTAGCATCTTATCATGAGATCTCTAAAGAAATGGAAGATGATTATCCTATGGTACCTTTGGTACATAGAGATAATTTTTTTGCTACTAACGAACAAACTAACTCTTTACCTAGTGTTGTTTCTTCTCTTTTGCTAGGTTATGAAGATGTCTTTCCCGAGGAGCTACCTAAAGAATTGCCATCATTGAGAGGAATTAAATATCACATTGACTTCATTTTGGGCTCACAACTTCCAAATCACGCAGTTTATAAAAGCAACCCTGAAGTTACTAAAGAGTTGCAAAAGCAAGTTGATGATCTACTTGAAAAAGGCTTGGTTAGAGAGAGTCTTAGCCCTTGTGCGGTGCCCGTGATCTTGATACCAAAGAAAGATGGTACATGGAGGATGTGCATTGATTGTAAAGCTATCAACCGAATTACGGTAAAGTATAATCACCCTATACCTAAGCTTGATGACTTACTTGATGAATTGAGTGGCTCTAGTTTTTTTTTTCTTTCAAAAATTGACTTAAGAAGTGGATACCATCAAATTAGAATGCAACTGGAACATGAGTGGAAACCCACTTTTAAAACTAAGTTTGGGTTGTATGAATGGTTGATTATGTCATTTGGACTTACAAATGCACCTAGCACCTTCATGAGACTTATGAATCATGTGATGAAATCATTTATTAAAATTTTTATTGTTGTTTATTTTGATGTATAGTAAATCACAAGAAGAGCATGTTGACCATCTAAAGTGCATTTTGATGTTCTAAGACATGAAAAGTTATATACTAATTTGACAAAGTGTACTTTTTGTGTTGATAAAGTTTATTTTATTTTATTTGTGGTTAGTTCTAAAGGTGTTAATGTAGATGATTCTAAAGTTGAAGCATTAGAAGTTGACCCACTCCTAAGACCATATGGGATGTTAGGAGTTTCCATGGGTTGGCTAGTTTTTATTGAAGGTTTATTAGGAATTTTAGCACCATAGTCGCACCCTTAACCAAAGTTATCAAGAAGCATGTAGCATTTGCTTGGGGAGAAGAGCAAGAAAACGCTTCTGGAGAGTTGAAAGAGAAACTTAGCAATGCACCACTTCTTCAATTACCTAACTTTGATAAGACTTTTGAGATTGAGTGTGATGCTAGTGGGGTAGGCATAGAAGCGATTTTGATGCAAGATCAACAATCTATAGCTTACTTTAGTGAAAAGCTTAAAAAGGCGAGTGAAAATTATTCTACTTGTGATAAGGAATTGTATGCTTTAGTTCGGGCATTGGATAATTGGCAACATTACCTTTGGCATAGGGAGTTTTTAATTCACACCGATTGTGAATCTTTGAAGCATCTTAAAATCCAACATAAGTTGAACAAGAGACATGCTAAGTGGGTAGAGTTTGTTGAACAATTTTCTTATGTAATCCGTTACAAGAAAGGAAAAGAAAATGTGGTAGCGGATGCCCTTTATAGGAGATATGCCTTGGTAAACTCTTTGTCATCTAGGTTGATGGGTATTGAGAGTTTACAGGAGCTTTACCCTAGTGACCATGACTTTAAGGAGATCTATGCTAAGTGTGAACATGTTGAGTCATATAGAAGTCCGTTTAAGCTTGATAATGCATATCTTGATGAAAATGAGAAGCAAAAGAAGGCTAAGGAATTAGCCCAAGTGGAGACGCAAAAATGTTTTCCCAAGGATGAAGGTTTCTTGTATAAAGTTAGAGGTTTGTGTGTGCCTAGATCTTCTTGGAGGGAGTTACTTGTTAGAGAGGCTCATAGTGGAGATATGATGTGACATTTTGAAATACCCAAGAATTTGAAGATTTTAAGAGAATGCTTTTATTGGCCCAAAATGAAACTTAATGTAGAAAAAGTGTGTGATCTATGCATTGAATGTAAGCAAGCTAAGTCTCGAGTACATCCTTATGGTTTGTACACACCATTGCCTATTTCTAGTGCCCATTGGTTAGATATTTTCATGAATTTTGTACTTGGCTTACCTAGGACTAGAAAAGGTAGAGATAACATTTTTGTGGTAGTTGATAGATTTTCAAAGATGGCTCATTGTATATCTTGTCATAAAGGTGATGATGCTTCACATGTTGCTACATTAATTGTTGACTATGTGCTTAAATTATATGAAGTTCCTAAGACTATCATTAGTGATAGGGACTCAAAGTTTCTTAGTCATTTTTGGAGAAGTTTGTGGAGTAAGCTTGACACTAAATTATTGTTTTCTGCTTCTTGCCATCCTCAAATCGATAGCCAAATCGAGGTTGTCAATAGGAGTTTATGAAATATGCTTAGGGCTATGATTAAGGGAAAACTTACTTCTTGGAAGGATCATTTACCATGGATTGGGTTTGCATATAATAAATCTATTCATTCTTCTATTGGTATGTCTCCTTTTGAATTTGTTTATGGTTTTAACATACTAACTCCTTTGGATTTAACTCATTTATCTCAAGAAGTTATTGTGGGTTTAGATGATAAAGAAAGGGCCGAGGCTATGAAGAAAGTGCATGAAAAAGCAAAGAGACAAATTGAGAAGATGAGTCAAAAAGCGGCTAATATGGCCAACAAAGGAAGAAAAAAGATGATATTTGCACCCGTTATTGGGTTTGGGTACATTTTGTTGGAAATTTGCCTTTGGCGGGAGTTGCGACCGACCAACTTTAACGGCTTAAACACTAGTGTTACGTATGTTGGAGAATTCGGTTCTTCACACATGCATGATCTACTAAGTACGTAGATAACCGTAGGGCCAAGAATCGTCAAATTTCATTGAGAAATGAAAGAGATATTGGTCCACGAAGTGAGGTGTTTGAAGCATGGAAAGTGTGGTATTGTGTTCAATTCTCCCTCATCGGTAGAGGAAGAAAGAATTGTTGTGTATATAAGACTCGAAATTGGTTTGGGGTTTGGGACCCCAAGGGGTATCCCATGTGTTTAAAGGAGGGAGGACCTAGATGTGCTTCGGTTCGAGGAAAGACCACACGCGCGCCGTCGCCGCGCGCCCGTCCGGTTCCGGGTTCTCGGGTTCACGGGTCACGGGCTGTGGGCCTTCTGATATTATCTTTTTGGGCCAGAGAACTTTGCCAGAAGTACAGTTTGATCCCAGAAGTTTCAGATATACAGTTTGGACCAGAATTTTTTCAGATGTACAGTTTGGTCCCTGAAGTTTTCAGAAAGTCAGAATTTCGACGGTCAAAGCAGAAACGCCCAAGCACTCAATTCAGCCATTTATTTTGGCTGAATTACTCCTCCTATAATGGCCAAATTCGTTGGTCTTTCACCATTTATTTTGGTGGCTTTACTACCTCCATAATGGCCATTATTTGGCCAATAATGGTTGTTATGGGGGCAGTTAAACAACCATCCCTCACCTATATAAACACCCCCTTACACCATTGTTGAGCACTACAAATAACAGTTTATACAACTCACGAAAATACACAACCAAAACAGTTTTCTTCCTACAACTTCCAAGCATCATTTCGTTACTCAATATTCTTCACGGTAGCATTTGAGTTTCCTTTGCTCAAGTGTTCCATTGCTGTTTTATCTTAGAAGACAAATTGTCCAGGACGTATAAAGGATACATACGGGGCAATATTGTCTTAAGAACAGAGTGCCACACTCGACTCAGCAAAACCAGTTTCCATTTTTCCGTCTTCAACAAAATTGTACAGATTTCTAGATGAATTACTAAATCTTTGTTTATCCTTTCGAATACTTGTAATAGTGATATACTTCCCGTACTGCTTTATAAAGTACAATAGAGTAAAATCTCCCAACAACTTAAGACAATATTTGTATAGTATTACTATTAGTGTTCGAAAGATGTTGGTCAAAAGTTGTGTGACCAAATCTGGATATGGCAATGGTTTTCTGGTAGAAGAGAGTGATGATGATGAACGTGTTCATGGTGTCACCACTACCAAGACTGGTGGGAACAAGCGCTCACGAGAGCCTGAGGATGTCAATTGGGACAAGAGGAGAAGACTGAAGATGTACTTCTATCTTGCAGCAGAAGGCCTGTATCTATCCCAGACAAAAGATCCGAATAATGGTGAGAAGGAAATGGACACTCGGTCGATGAAGTGGTAGTGAGCCAGAATCCGAAATTGGGATAAGTATTTTTCTTACTTGTCAAGAATAAAGATTAAATGATAAGTATTTTTCTTACTTGTCAAGAATTAAGATTAAATGATGTCTGATTAAAAATGGATTAAAGTAAGGAGGAATATGAAAATAATTTATATTCCTTACGCTTTAACAAATCAGAAGTTTAATCTCATCTTCTTTTCCGTTTAAAGATTGGATTTTGTAAATGACTTAAGAAGATCCGTTCTTTTAAGTGTAATTATTAAAGTGTGTAAAGTATGTTCGCACATACGAGGGAGAAAGATCCACCGATCGTGAAAACTGTTACCACACTTAAGTAAGCGCCAAGAATTATCTGGGCACCAATCATAACGGAAGAAGTCTAAAAGTTAATGACGTTGAGCCTGTCATATTATTTGGCAGAAGATCCTTCATATGATGATATTGGACACTCAGTCATACAAAGCCTCCGGGCGACTGGAGTGGGCCAAAATTTCTTTGATTGGATGATATTGGACACTCAGTCATACAAAGCCTCCGGGCGACTGGAGTGGGCCAAAATTCCTGTGATATGATGATATTGGACACTCGGTCATATAAAGCCTCTGGGCGACTGAAGTGGGGCCAGAATTTATTTCATAAGAAAAGTAATGGACACCTAGTAAGGTGAGCCATAGTTTCCAGGTCTTAAACGATCTGAAGGCCTAAAGAAAGGCAGAAAAGAAATTGTACACTCAGTCTGCCAAAGCAATTGGAGTGGGCCAGAGTATCCAAATCACATATGATCTGGTTACGCCCTAACCACGGGCAAGAGGTTGTTCATGTGAAGCAACGCCACCTCTAAAGTAGAAGGAGTTGGAGAGGTTGTCTTCAATAGGACTTCAAGGAATGAGATCACTCAAAAAAGAGGTGTTACAGATTCCTAACTTGGTTTAAGGGACACTGTTGGTCAAGCTGGTTTGAGATTAGTCCAACAGGTCTGTAATAACTAAGAATGGTACAGTACGTCTGTAGCCGAATGAATGATATATTTGTAATCCGTGCACCTATGTCATCATAGATTAAGACACGTTAAATAGCAAGTCATTCAAAAGCTAGCGAAATAGAGATTGTTGCCTTCTTTCTACATAAACCCTCAAAATGAATGTGAGGTAGGCGAAGAGGCAAAATCACCTTTCCAAATTCCGTCAAGGGAATAGCGAAAGAAGCACCGCTCCTCTAGAACTTAGTCATACCTACTTGGGTGATTTGAAGTTTAAACAAAATAGAGGGGGGAGATAAATACGTTGTGATCTCCATTGATGATGGTACAACGTATGAAATCCTTTGTTTGTTGAACAGCAAAGATGAAGTTGTTGAAGCGGACAAGCGCTACAAAGCAGAAGTTGGAAATCAACTAAGCCTATGGATTGCGAAATTCATAGCGATAAAGGGGGAGAATGTGAAGCATCGTTCATTAAACGACTGTTCATTACTCACCTCAGTCTAACAGTGTTAGCTAAGTGCAAACCCGTACGCCTAAATTATGTGGGGCAAGGCGATCCTTACCGCTAATGCGATTCTCAACAGAACTCTGCATAAGGATAAGAATAACTCTTCGTGTGAGACATGGAAAGGATCTCACATACAAAAGTTGTGATGTCGGGTGGCTTGGTAGAAGTTGGACTACCGAAACAGGTCAAATTCTACCTAAGACTGTAGATTGCATATCCATTGGATCTGTAAATAACAGTAGTACTTATCGCCTCTTGGCGTCAAAGAATGCTGAATTATTATAAGATAACTTTCCTTGAAAAGGAAAAAGGAGTAATTTCTCAAGGTTAACAAGAACCCGCGAGGGCTTTGTTGTCGGAACTAGGCGTTAGTATCTACGAGACTCGAAAGTTCTTTGGCTATCCGGAACTTAATATTCCAGATCTGCAGAACTCAGGGATTCTAGATGTTGAACCAAGACGGAGCAAAGAGGGGACAAAGACTTGTTCCAGTCCTTCTAGCTTGTATGGTTAAGAACGAACCATGGACAATTAACAAATAATTGTTATCTCCAAAAGCGCTACTTTGGAAAGAAGCTAAAGAGAGAAATATATTCCATCATATAGAACCATATTTGCGTAATGGTTGATCTTTCTCCGAAAAAGAACCTTTGGGTTGTAAAAATGATACTCAAAAGTGAGTACAAAGTAGATGGATCTACTGACGAGTTCAAAGCCTCGGCTACTTGTACATGTGCTCCCCTGGGAGTAGCTTAACATCATGGGCCATTGCAGTCTTGCGTGGCATGAATGTTGAAATAGCCTTCCCAACCGGAGAGTTGGAAGAAGAGAATCAGAGTTGGTTTTCTGTACTGTTGGGCTTCTTCCTGAACTTTCATCTTGGTCCCTGAAATGTTTACATTTTGGTCCTGAAAGTTTAAGATAAAACAGAAACAATGAATCTGACCACAGAAACATTGACCCTGAAGTTAGAAAACCAACAGTTGGAGAATCAACAGTCTGAAAGTAAAAGTCATATTGAAACAAAGTCTCGATATGAAAGATATGGGTATCACATATGACATCTTAGGAATTGGATTTCTAAGACATCTAACGGACTGGTCGATAGTTGACAGTCTCGTTGAAGCCACCAATGGATATGAATCATAGAACTGATTGGAATCATGGTGCACCCATAGACAAGGAGCGATATGCACAGGTCATGTGTAGTTCAATGTATTGTACACACTACAACCGACCTGGTATCGTCCTACAAACAGATCAGTTGAACTAAGTTTCACTGATGATCTTAATACATGATCAATAGAAGGCGTTAAGTCGGATATGACGATATCTGAATTATTCGCTTATCTTCGGATTATAGTATTCTGGATGTCCAGCGGTTCTGGGAGAACACAGTGATACAAACCGGACATCAGGTCTGGAGAACACCAAAGCCACAAGTAAATGTGTATGGTGGGTCTTGGAAAATCCTCTAAGTAAACTTGCATCGACCGATTCATGATGGTATCGGAGTTTATCGCTTTATACAAAGCATGAAAGAAGTTGAGTAACTTCACGACTCATTAGAGGACGTCCCATATTGGGAGAAACCCGTGTCTTCAATAGTTATATACTGTGGCTAGTCGGTCGGCTTCAGGAAGGACACGGATGACGGCGTCTGGACATATCTGTCAGGATCTGTCGGAGACATAAGACCGTAGGGCAGTTGATCATCACGGGTGTCACTTCCTTATTTAACTAAGGGACTACCCGGAGATCAAGTGTTCTGCCTGTCTAGGAGAATAGGCTTAAAACCCAAAATATATGGACCAATACAGTGGTAACCCAACCTTACTAACTGGAGATCCCAGTAATTTGGTTCAATGGGAAAACTAAGCTGTAAAGGTTCAGTTGATCGCTTCAGTGGAAGCATGAGCACTTCGGATAGTGATTTCTGAAAAGAAACACCAAATCCAAAGTCGTTCCCGCGATAGATGTTAAGTGCTATCTGCAGTGTGGGTAAAGGCTAAGTTTTCAAAACCTGTAATGCTCATCAACAGTTGAGGTTAGGTTTTCGGGAAACTTTTAATGGTTCCTAACACTTGTGAAGTGGGGTATAGCAGGATACCTTGTAGGAGACCACCTATTTAAGTGCGAGGACGGGCCGCCTCAAAATGAACGCACTTAAGAATCCAAGACGTTGTTCATGGCCAAAACGGACAAAACATTACGAAGAAGAGAGTAAGGGAATTTGTTGTGTTGGTACCATTGACTTGGCTTACACTAAACACTGACGGTTCAAGACATCACGTTCACCGCGCAGTAAGTAAGTCCGATGGTATTCAACTATGGAAGGTTCAAAGCTGAAGCTACATCTCCTTATGCAACATCGGTCCGCTGAAATATTGCTGGAAATGGAAAAGGCACCATGTGAGTGCGCCAAAATCTCTTTCAAGAGGGGATTGTTGGAAATTTGCCTTTGGCGGGAGTTGCGACCGACCAACTTTAATGGCTTAAACACTAGTGTTACGTATGTTGGAGAATTCGGTTCTTCACACATGCATGATCTACTAAGTACGTAGATAACCGTAGGGCCAAGAATCGTCAAATTTCATTGAGAAATGAAAGAGATATTGGTCCACGAAGTGAGGTGTTTGAAGTATGGAAAGTGTGGTGTTGTGTTCAATTCTCCCTCATCGGTAGAGGAAGAAAGAATTGTTGTGTATATAAGACTCAAAATTGGTTTGGGGTTTGGGACACCAAGGGGTATCCCATGTGTTTAAAGGAGGGAGGACCTAGATGTGCTTCGGTTCGAGGAAAGACCACACGCGCGCCGTCGCCGCCCGCCCGTCCGGTTCCGGGTTCTCGGGTTCACGGGTCACGGGTCACGGGCTGTGGGCTGTGGGCCTTCTGATATTATCTTTTTGGGCCAGAGAACTTTGCCAGAAGTACAGTTTGATCCCAGAAGTTTCAGATATACAGTTTGGACCAGAATTCTTTCAGATGTACAGTTTGGTCCCTGAAGTTTTCAGAAAGTCAGAATTTCGACGGTCAAAGCAGAAACGCCCAAGCACTCAATTCAGCCATTTATTTTGGCTGAATTACTCCTCCTATAATGGCCAAATCCGTTGGTCTTTCACCATTTATTTTGGTGGCTTTACTACCTCTATAATGACCATTATTTGGCCAATAATGACTGTTATGATGGCAGTTAAATAGCCCCCCCTCACCTATATAAACACCCCCTTACACCATTGTTGAGCACTACAAATAACAGTTTATACAACTCACGAAAATACACAACCAAAACAGTTTTCTTCCTACAACTTCCAAGCATCATTTTGTTACTCAATATTCTTCACGGTAGCATTTGAGTTTCCTTTGCTCAAGTGTTCCATTGCTATTTTATCTTGGGAGACAAATTGTCCAGGATGTATAAAGGATACATACGGGGCAATATTGTCTTAAGGATAGAGTGCCACACTCGACCCAGCAAAATCAGTTTCCATTTTTCCGTCTTCAACAAAGTTGTAATTTCAGTTTTGTGGTTCTATTGTAATTTTCAGATTTCTAGATGAATTACTAAATCTTTATTTATCCTTTCGAATACTTGTAATAGTGATATACTTCCCGTACTGCTTTATAAATTACAATAGAGTAAAATCTCCCAACACATTTTGTGTCTAGTTTTTAATTTTGCTTGCTTCCTATTTTAAATTCTTGCACTTTTTAATTTATTTGTTATCACCGAACAAGTTCCATCATATCTTTACAATGTCCCAATTCTGAGCCTAAGGTTAAAAAAGAGCACTTTGAGCTATAATTAAACTGTTCTGCTTAGGAGTGTCTACTAACCCATGATTGTTTATTATTCATTATCCTTATAGGAGTATTCTAAGTGACTTAACTTACCATATAAAAGTTATTAGTTGAATCTAGCATGATCTTGCCCTCAACCTTCTTTCACTTAACTGTTCCTGTGGAATTCATATAGCTAAGGCGACAAAATATGTAGGGCTTATTCCTTCTTTTGGCATGATCTTGTTTAAAACGAAAATGAAACGAAACGTCATTCGAAATGATCTTATTCTTGATAACTTGAGTTGCCTTGTATTCCTATTCCTTTAGAGCATATACTTCTTGTTTATCCCTTGTCAGGAGTACTTTCCGCACGTTATGATATTCCTTGTTATGTGATTGATTCTGAGTTCTTGTTGGATTATAACGATCGTTGTACATAATTCCATAATGATAGGCGAGGATAAACGACCTTAGGTCACTCCGCCCTGTTCATGTTGGTATTCTGAGGTCTTTCATGCATGATATATATATATATATATATATATATATATATATATATATATTTCACCGAGCAGCGCTATAGTCGGCCGATACGACACTTATATGTGCACATCACTACAGTTGGGTACGATGATACCGAGTCCTATTATGATAGGGTACGATATAATGAAAATTCGCCCCATAGAGAGACTTGATATGATATTATATGGCCCCATAGAGTGACATGATTTTACTACTATGCATATGATCATGATTATGTCAATTGTACGCCCTCAGTGGTAGTTCTGAGTTTCAGGTTGACTTCTGTACCCTTCTCTTGTATTACATTCTTATATACATGCTTTACATGCCTTACATATTTAATACATTCTTTTGTATTGATGTCCATTTGTTGGGGCGTTGCGTTTCATTCCCGCAGGTGCAGGTAGACTGAAAGACGCCCCTCAATAGTAGGTTACTTAATCTAACAGTTGATCCTCGCACTTCTCTTTTTCCTGAGTTGTTGTATAGAGAGTGGTAGGTTATGTTGCTTATGTTTATAGCAATTTTGGGTATGGTAGGGCCCTGTCCCGACCTGATGACATGTTGTAGTACTCTTAGAGGCTTACAGACTAGTGATCGATGTATATTTGTTTGTTCGGCCTTGTCGGCCTCCTTGTCAGCTGTTGGTACTCTTGTTATGGCATTGTCGGCCCTGTTATACGTACGTATGTTGCTTAATTGTCTATTGCTACAGGTTGTCCTATTCATACCTATTGTGTTTGTCATTCTGAGGCCTTGTCAACCCAGACAGTTATATGTTCAAGTCATGATACACAGGTGATACACTCGGGTCATTCAGGCGTCGGATGTCGGCCACACACCCCGAAGTTGGGGTGTGACAATAGAACCCAAATCATAGGGTTTGCTTCAACATTCGATGTCAATAGGACAAAAATCATTAATGAATTGCAGCGAAAAAGCAAAAGAGAGGCAACCTCGCCTCTTCTTGGTAGTGTTTGGACGGAGAGAGGGTAAGAACATTTATTACTCTTGCCCGAAATGGCACGCGTGGGCTGGAAAAAGTAGAGTACGCCATTTTCTTTGCCATTTCAGGCGGTGCCGAACGATGAGAGAGACAATAAGGGTTGGGATTTATTCCTGAAGGGAAACTCGTGCAATTCAGTCAAAAATGAAAAAGAAAAAGAGGTTTTGTGTGTTTAAACTTTAAAGAGTATCTGGGCTAAGTCATGTCTGTTTTGGACTGCTGAGATGAAAGAGTCTTTGGCCCAATTTCGTGAATTTAATAGGTTTAATGAAAGATTGGTTATATTTGTAAATGGTGATTATGAATTGATTTAAAATATAGCCCCGATTGTTTCAATTGTAACCTATTTTATTGCAAAACTTAACTAAAACATTTGAATCAACGTAGAAATTAATTAAACATTTCAATCGTAATCAGTTTTGAAAATAATAAAATTAAAGCTAAATTGACGTGAAATTTGAGATGAAATTAATTATCTATTTAATTAATAAATTATTTTGATTTAACGGAGTGAAATATTTATTAATTAGCCCTGATTGATTTGAAAAATTAATTAAATAATTGTTATTCACTGTTTTGACTTTAATATTTGATAAATATGTTTAAAATCATGATAAATATTCAAATAATATACAATGATATTCTTGATGATATTTTGTCAAATATAATGGAAAAATATCACCGGAGCAATTTTATAAAATCCTTTTGACTTTTAAAAAGCATATATTCCACTTCGTTTGTGATCAAGAATTCGACTAATTAAATAAAAATTATGAGAGTAAAAATTAGGTGTCAACAATAAACATTTTTAATACACCTTTTAAATAAGACAAACTGCTAAACTTGAACTATAAAACATATATTTATATTTAACGTGAATCTTCTAAATTAGATAATAACTTAATATATAATTCTCACCAAATCTCAATACTTGGTCAATCGTAAAATAATTGAATGATAATAATGTAGGGTAAACTTGGTGTCAGAAAGGTGAAACAGAACTAAACTGGGTCGAGAGATGACTCTCTGTCTTTAAGAAAAAATTGCCCCGTATAAATGTTTTTATGGTAATGGACAATAGTCTCCCAAGATAAAACAACAACAATCAACAATACAAAGCAAGTAAAGTTGATCCTAGCGAAGAAATGAATATAGAACAGACTACTGAAGAAGGAGATTATTTTTCTGTAAGTTTCAGTTTCTGTATATTTCGAATAGAACAAAAGAGTTTGATTTTTCTGAGTTTCTGTTTCTGTATATTTCGAACACAGAACAGAAGAGAAGATTTTTTTGTTGTCTTTTTAAATTGAACAGTAATGTTCAATTTATAGTTGAAGAGGAGGGTCGTTGCAACGTTTCTGAAATCTTTTGAACCGTTGCAACATTTCTAAAATATTTAGGGACTAAAGTGTAAGTCAAAAACACTTTAGAGACCAAAAATAAAATTACAGAACAGAGCCCACAACCCACAGCCAGTGACCCGTGACCGGAGATCGAGCTGAAGCCGTATCGGACCGGACGGGCGGGCGGCGGCAACGCACGTGTGAGGCTTAGCCCCGAACCCAAGCTCACCTAGGTCCTCTCTCTTCTTAACACATGGGTTACCCCTTGAGGTCCCAAACCCTTACTAAAAAATAGAGCTTATATAATGTTTAATCCTTCCATCTTCTACCTATGTGGGAGATTAGTCATTTTTGCCAAAACAATCCATCTATTCATGTCTCAAACACCTTACTTTGTGTATCAATATCTCTTTCATTCCTTAACGAAATTTGACGATACCTGACACTAATATCATCTACTCATTTAGTAGATAGACATGTGCGAAGAAATGATATTTCTGACATGCGGGCCCCAAATGTTTAATTCGCTAAAGACGGGAAAAATTCAATCCCACATATTTTAATTTGCAACAATCCCCTCTTGAAAGAGAATTGGTGCACATGGGGTGCCAAAGTTCAGCAATCTTTCAGCGGAAAGATATTACATCAGTAAAGATAGCTTTCGGCTTTGAACCTTCCTTAGCTGATTACCATCGGATTTACTTACTACAGGGTGAACGTGATGTCTTGAACCGTCAGTGTTTAGTGTAAATCAAGATAATGATATCAACGCAATAACTTCCCTTATTCATTTCTTCTTGTAGTTTTGTCCTTTGTGGTCATGGACAACTTCTTGGATTCTTAAGTGCGTACTTTTGAAGCGGCATGTCTTCGCACTAAAATAGGTGATCTCCTATAAAGTATCCTACTATACCCCACTCGCAAGTGTTAGGAATTATTAAAAGATTTTAGAAACTTATCCTTTACCCATTATGCAGGTAGCACTTAATGTCTATCGCGGGAACAACTTTGGAATTATATTTCTTGAAAGAATAAAAATCTGAAGTGCTCTTACTTCAAGTGAACCACTAAAATTGAACCTCCACAATTTAGTTGTCCAATTGAACCAAATTCTTGGGATCTCCAGTCAGTAAGGTTGGGTTACCACCATAAAGATTCTTATTGTTTGAGTTTTAAGCCTATTCCCCTAGACAGGCAGAATATTTGATCTTTGGGTAGACCTTTAGTTAATGGATCCGCTATATTGTCCTTTGATTTGACGTAATCAATGAAAATGACACATGTGGTGATCAACTGCCTAACGGTCTTATTTCGAATGAATATGTCTAGACTTGCCGTTGTACATACTATTTTGTGCCCTTCCTAAAGCCGATTGGCTGTCACAGTGAATCATCACCGAAGGTACGGGTTTATCCCAACAAGGGATATCCTCTAAGAAGTCATGAAGTCATTCTGCTTCTTCTCCTGCTTTATCCAAAACAATAATTCTGATTCCATCATGGATCGGGCGATGCGTGTTTGCTTAAAGGACTTTCAAGACAGCCCCACCACCAATTGTGAAAACATACCCTGTTGACACCCAATTTTGTCCCATCTTTTATTATTTTATTTGTAATTTTTAATATTTTTACACTTTTAAAATAATTTTAAATTATAGGCATATACAGTATATCCTCTTATTATTATTATTATTCGCATTTTTTTTATCATTTGCATTTTTATAATAATCATAAGTTTTATCCGAAATTCTATGTTATCTTATTCTCGCAAAATTGCATCGCATTTTCCTTTTATTAAGCATTAAATATTTCGCAAATATTATATTTTATTATTATCACGTCGTTATGTTATTTTAAATAATTCACATCTTTTACAATACAAAATAATATTTTTTATATTAAACCCCTTTCATATTTTTAATCCATAATCCATTCATTTCCAAACCCAAAACAATTTCTAACCCATTTAATCTCCCCTCACCCAAAATAAATCAAAACCCACAAAACAAAACAAATCCCCAATCGCCCACACCAAAACAAGCCCAAAACCAACCTCCCCAATTATACCCATCTCCCTTTATACCCATTCCCACAACCCAAAACCGCGAGCCCAACTCCTCAATCCATGACCCACTCGACCAACCCGTCGCCCCAGGCCCAACCGGCCGACCCGTCGGCCCAAACCCATTTCCTTTATACCCAAAATCAAACACCCCTAACCCAAAACAAAAAAAAAAAGAGAAAACCCTAATACCCTTCTCCTAAAATCGCCGCTGCCCCCATACCCCCCATCCGACCGGTCACCTCGCCCACTGCCACCACCCACTCCCTGCCACCAACCCTGACACCACCACACCCCTCCCGTCACTTCGACCCACGCCCATACCCCTAAAATCCGCTTCCAAAATTCAGAAATCTTTACCTTTAATTCAAATTTCAAACTCGTTCTTGGGGGGGGGGGAAATCCACCTATAAATACCCCATGTTGTTCTTCATTTTGGGAAGAGGATTTTCGGGGAGAGAAAACAGATTTTCAAAGGATTTTTCGGAAGACTATCCCATATATACATAAAATATTTGTTGTGTTCTTGATTTTTAAAGCATTTGCCTTCTTTGTTGTCCAAGATACAAGTCCGAAATAGGTCCAAGATTCGAAAGAAAGGAGGTGAGTTTCGTTCTTGAACTTGGGTTTTAAATACCTCTATTCGGTTTCTGAAAAATCGAGTCCGAAAATCTGTTTGCATTTCTTGTTGTTCTTCACTGATTTCGGGTCGACTCGGGTTGAGTAACGTTTTCAGAATTCTTGCATTTTCATATTCCTATATGTTGGTCATCTGAATTTGGTGAATATTTGATTTCGGGTTGAGTTTCCGATTCGGGTCGGGTCACTGACCCGGATCGGGTCGACCCAGTTTGGATATTATTTTCAGAATTCTTGCATTTCATATCTTTTGTATGTTGGTTATCTGAATTTGGTGAATATTTGATTTCGGGTTGAGTTTCCGATTCGGGTCGGGTCACTGACCCGGGTTTGGGTATTATTTTCAGAATTCTTGCATTTTCATATTCCTGTATGTTGGTTATCTGAATTTGGTGAATATTTGATTTCGGGTTGAGTTTCCGATTCGGGTCGGGTCACTGACCCGGATCGGGTCGACCCGGTTTGGATATTATTTTCAGAATTCTTGCATTTCATATCTTTTGTATGTTGGTTATCTGGAATTGATGGAATTATTTGATGTCGGGTTGAATCTCCAATTCGGGTCGACCCGGTTTGAATTTCCAAATTTCTTGCATTGTTGCTGTTGTTATTATTGGTTATCTGAAATTGATGAAATCAGTTTGATTCCGGGTTGAACACATGATTCGGGTCGGGTTGCTGACCCGGGTCGGGTCGACCCGGTTTGGATTTCCCAAATTTCTTGCATTTCATATCTTGTATATTGGTTATCTGAAAAGATGAAAAAAAAATCTGATTCGGGTTGGCATCTGATTCGGGTCGGTCATCGACGGGCCGGTCGACCGGTCTTGGTATATTCCAGTTATGGCATTTTTTCATATCATTCTTTGGTTATCTGAAAAAGTGTGAATTCTGATTTCATTCGGTCACTTTGTTCATGATCCGGTCGGATTTTCATAATTACTTCTTAATCCTGTTTGGTTCCAACATTTCGTAATTTAGGTCGGATACTTTAATTGCTCAACGCTCGTTTCTTTTCTTTGTTTTATTGTTTTATTAATATTGCATTAAGGTCGATGAAATTAACTTGCCGCGCTTTTCTTTCGTTCGTTTCGTTTCTCTATTTTTTTAGCATCGTTTTAAGTATCAAGACATGAGATATCTCACTGTTTTACCGTTTTTACTGTTTTGAATAAATATCGCGTCTTTTCGGGTACTGCTTTCTATTTCAGTTCACTGCTCGATTCCAAATTATTGTTCTACTGTTTTACTGTTTTACTGTTTTAAACTAAACACCGCGTCATTTTCGGAAACTTTTTTTCTCTCTGCCTCTATTTTCACCTTCGCCTCTTTCATTTATTGTTTCATTTTAATTTTACTGATTTGAACACGATACTACACTGGCCGATGAAAAATATCCGTCGATTTTGAGGCCTCCACAGTTGCAAAGACGGAAATATAACTTCTGGGCAATGATGAGGCTTAAACCTTTTTCCAAGATCAACATGTTTAGTAGGCGAGGTGGCTAAAATAACCAACAAGTTATATATTCGCAGCCACGACGTGATTATAGTGATCTTTTCTATTTCACCCGAGAGACCAACACGTTTAGTAGGCGAGGCAATCAAAATAACCACATTAGTCATATGTTTGCAGCCACGACGTGATTGGAATGTTCTTTTCAAAATTTAAGTCTGAGCCCTCCGTGATCAAAACATTCACTGTTTTGAATGCGGATATGGAGTTATTTGTATTTAACTGTTTCTAACCGTTTGTTTTTGACAGCTTGCAGGGATTAAAGTAAATAACGACGAATTATTCCTCGGAGTTTATTTATTTTATTTCTTTCTTTAATTCAGCTTTTATCCCGCTTTGTATTGTAATATTATTTATCGCACTTATGTAACTATTGAAATGCTTAGAATAGGCAAACTTAGGATTAATTCATAGGTTAGTTTCAAACTTAGAAATTCTTCGCTAGTTTATTTATTTTAGGCTCGTCACGCGTATTCAAGATTTTCAAAACAACTTTTGTCATCTTTTATTTGCTTTATTAATCATACCGAATAAGTTTTATCTTTTTATTATTATTTTTGCAACTCGATGATTTCCGAAAGATTCGCTTCTTTGGCGTTATAAATAATTTTGTTTCTACTCTCAATTGACAAATACATATTTTTTCCAACTCTACATGTATTTCTCTTTAAATACCATACAAATGCATATTTTTTCTCTATATGTATCTTTCTTTTAAAAAATGCATCATTTACTAATTATTTGCAAACATCTTTAACTTCATATATCAAACATGCATTTTTCTAGCAATAATTAAACTGAGTTTGACCGGATAACCGCAAGTTAGCGGATCTTAAAGGATGCCTAACCCCTTCCCTTTAGGATAATAAAGAACCCTTACCTAGAATCTCGCTAGTTTCGCAGACCTTAAAATTGGAGTTTACATTGCAGCACTTAGTTTAATATTTAGGTGTCCTAATTCACCGTAAAAATAATTAGGTGGCGACTCCTCAACCCTTTTTACCCAGGAATCATCGGATACGTCCGCGCTCCGCTTTGACCCGAGCAAGGTCGAAAAACGGGCGCGACAGCATGGCGACCCCGCTGGGGAGTTTCAGGTTCTTAACCATAGCAAAATCAGGTTAATTATTATTGCGCTTTACTTTTGTTCTTTATTTGATTTAATGATTTGATTTGTTTCCTTTGTGAATTTTTGCGTGCATAACTGCTTTAATTGTTATATTGTTTTACTGCTTATCTTAAATTGGTATTTCGCTCATATTTCTTCCACTCTGAAAAATTGACACTATCACACACTACACGCGAGGTGTGTTTTGCGCACCCGTAAATTTCTTTCAATCTACCAAATTTTAGGAGAGTTGGCGTATCTTGCGGCGGGTGACGGACCATCCGGTGGCCGCGTAGCCTTCTCACTCGAGTAGTCCGCTCGGGAACCTTGTGTCTAGTCAGCTAAATCTTAGAAAATTTAAGATAGAGCTATACCACCCTTTATTTTAAGTCATGCATGCATACACCTTAGGTGGGTCGATCCTTGGTATCGACTCCACAATTAAGAAATCCGCCAAAGATGTCTACGGGTCTCACAACCCAACGACCAATCATCATATTATGTGTAGCGTGATAAGGTTAGACTAATCCAAGACTAATCATGACATCTTTGAAATTGGAAAATGTACATTCATTTTGTCTCATTTCCGACAAAGCATTCCAGTTTAGCAGCTTGGATCAAATCTGTCGTAATCCCGCATATCTGGCGTTTAGGCCCACCTCCGGCATAAGGGAGGCTCCATGCATATTAGGATACGCATTTAATTGCCTTACAATCATTTTGCTATTTTCTACTGCTTTCCACTATGTGTATATTATTTGAATCAATAATTACTCACCTTATACTAATTTGGTTTTCTTCATTTTTCAGGAGATTCATTTTGCCTTATTTATTTCCCCAAAAGTTGATTCGTGTTGACTAAAACTGGCGGAGCACCCCATCTGTTATTTCACAATCATGCCTATCCAAATTGTATTAGCGCTAACTTAATAAAAATACGATTTAAATTGAGGCCTGAATCGCATTTTATGCAGTTTAATGTATTTTGCCTCCACCTTTCTGAAAGCTCAAAAAGACAAATCCACATTGCTTTTGCTATTTCAAAATTTGTTTTGTTTACTAATTTTCTTTTCTCTTTCAGCATGCAAACTAATAAATCTGTCGATAATGTGAATGTGACATGTAATGAAACAAACAAACAAAATCCAAACAATGAACAGGACTTCGAAGAGTATGAGGAAGACTCATGACGGAAAGAATTGACAGAGGAATTGGAACATTTTGAGAATAAACCAAAGCCAAATTTAGAAGAAAGCGAGGCAATAAATTTGGGGATCACGAGAAAATGTGACAGAAACAAGAATCAGCGTCCATCTGAACGCCCCACAAAGGCAAGAACTGACGGATCTTTTGAGACAATATATCGACGTATTTGCTTGGTCTTATGACGAGATGCCAGGGTTGAGCACGGATATTGTTTCGCATAGATTGCCTATCGATCCATCCTATCCTCCGGTGAAACAAAAACCAAGGAAAATCAAGCCTGATTTGAGTTTAAGGGTCAAGGAAGAGGTGTCCAAGCAATTCGATGCAAAGGTCATTCGAGTCACAAGATACCCACTTGGTTGGCCAACATTGTACCGGTGCCAAAGAAAGATGGAAAGATACGAGTGTGCGTGGATTATCGGGATCTCAACAAGGCCAGTCCGAAGGATGACTTCCCTCTTCCAAATATTCACATACTCATTGACAACTGTGCAAAGCATGAATTACAATCATTTGTTGATTGCTTTGCTGGTTACCACCAAATCTTGATGGATGAGGAAGATGCAGAGAAGACAGCATTCACTACACCTTGGGGAGTATACTGTTATCGGGTAATGCCGTTCGGACTCAAGAATGCAGGTGCCACCTACATGAGGGCCATGACTACCATTTTCCATGATATGATCCACAAAGAAATAGAGGTCTACGTGGATGACGTTATTATTAAGTCGCGAAAAACTTCGGATCACTTGACAGATTTAGAAAAGTTCTTTGATCGGCTGAGGCGGTATAACCTAAAATTAAACCCTGCAAAGTGTGCGTTTGGTGTCCCTGCTGGGAAGCTGCTAGGTTTCATCGTGAGTAGAAGAGGTATTGAATTAGACCCCTCGAAGGTAAAAGTTATTCAAGACTTGCCTCCTCCAAAGAGTCGAAAAGACGTGATGAGTTTCCTTGGTCGCCTCAATTACATCAGCAGGTTCATAGCACAATCAACAGTGATATGTGAGCCGATATTCAAGTTACTGAAGAAAGACGCTGCTACCAAATGGACGACGGATTGCCAACAAGCTTTTGATAGAATCAAAGAATATCATCTAACCCACCTGCTTTGGTACCTCCAGAGCCCGTAAGGCCTTTGTTATTATATCATGCGTGTTAGAAAATGCGTTTGGATGCGTCTTTGGGACAACACGATGAAACAGAAAGAAGGAGCAAGTCATCTACTACTTAAGCAAGAAGATCACGCCGTATGAAGCTCGGTATACTTTCTTTGGAACGCACTTGTTGTGCCTTGACATGGATTGCGCAAAGTTTAGGCATTATCTGTCTGCATATACCACTTATCTCATCTCAAGGATGGACCCACTCAAATATATTTTTCAGAAGCCCATGCCCACCGGGAAGCTAGCGAAGTGGCAAATCTTGTTAAGTGAATTCGACATCATATATGTCACCCAAAAGGCTATCAAAGGACAAGCACTAGCACACCATCTTGCTGAAAACCCGTGGATAAAGAATACATGCCTCTGGGACTTATTTTCCGGACGAGGAGGTACTTTTTGTTGGAGAAGGCATCTCGGAAGAGTACCGGGTTGGAGAATGTTCTTTGTGAGCCGCAAACTTCAAAGGGGTTGGTATTGGAGCGATTTGATTTAATCAGGTCAACACTACCCAATTTCGGCAAAACTCCGATTTCCATGCACCAACAATATGGCGGAATATGAAGCTTGTATACTCGGACTTAGAATGGCCGTTGATATGAACATTCAAGAATTATTGGTTATAGGTGACTCGGACTTATTGATTCATCAGGTGCAAGGCGAATGGGCGACCAAGAACGGGAAGATACTTCCTTACCTGCATTGCGTGAAAGAATTATGCAAAAAATTCAGCAAGGTACAATTCAAGCATATCCCACGAACTCAAAACGAGTTCGCTGATGCTCTGGCAACACTGTCCTCCATGATTCAACATCCGGATAAAAACTACATTGATCCCATCAAGGTGAGCTTATCGGATCAGCCGGCATATTGTTTCAATATAGATGGAGAGTTGGATGGAAAGCCTTGGTACCACGACATTAAGAGATATCTCAAGATAGGTGAATATCCAGAAGGCATAACCAGTATACAAAAGAGGACACTTAGGAGGTTAGCAAACCATTTCTTCCTAAACGGAGAAATCCTTTATCGGAGGACTCCAGATCTCGGTTTGTTAAGATGTGTTGATGCTCGAGAGGCAAGCAGTTTAGTTGAAGAGATACACGGAGGCACGTGCGGGCCTCATATGAATGGCTTCACTTTGGCAAAGAAGATTCCGAGAGCAGGATACTTTTGGATGACCATGGAAACAGATTGCATCCACTTCGTGCAAAGATGCCATCGATGTCAGATTCATGGCGATCTAATCAAGGTGCCTCCTAACGAACTCAATGTGACGAGCTCTCCTTGGCCATTCGCGGCTTGGGGCATGGATGTCACCGCCCTATTGAACTGCCGCATCAAATGGACACAGATTTATTCTAGTGGCAATTGACTATTTCACAAAGTGGGTAGAAGCATCGTCCCACAAGTCAGTAACAAAGAAAGTGGTAGTTGATTTTGTCCGCAATAACATCATTTGTCGATTTGGAATCCCTGAGTCGATTATAACAGACAATGGAGCTAATCTCAACAGTAATCTGATGAATGAGATATGCGAAAAGTTTAAGATCACTCACCGCAATTCCACTCCATACCGACCTCAGATGAACGGAGCAGTCGAAGCAGCCAACAAAAACATCAAAAGAATACTACGAAAGATGATTGATAATTACAAGCACTGGCATGAGCATTTGTCCTTGGCACTTTTGGGATATCGCACTACAATCAGGACTTCTACTGGGGCAACGCCGTATCTATTGGTCTATGGAACAGAAGCTGTGTTACCAGCAGAAGTGGAAATACCATCTTTGAGAGTTATCCAAGAAGCCGAGATGAGAGAAGCGAAATGGATACAGAATCGTCACGAACAATTGATGCTTTGATTGATGAAAAGCGATTGAACGCGATGCGCCACGGACAACTTTATCAAAGCAGAATGGCCAAAGCTTTCAACAGGAAAGTAAAACCAAGGACTTTCGAACCGGGGCAATTGGTGCTAAAACGCATATTCCCGCACCAAAATGAAGCTAAAGGAAAATTCGCACCTAACTGGCAAGGGCCTTATATGGTTCACCGGGTGTTGACTGGAGGAGCATTAATTCTAGCTGAAATGGACGGTGAAGTATGGCCAAAAGCTATCAACGCGGATGCAGTAAAAAGATACTACATTTAGGATTTTTCTATGTAATGCATTTCTTATGTTGTAAAAGTTGCGCTCCCTGTCGGATACGCATAGAACCCACGTAGGGTTCCGTTTCTTTAGATCACAAATTTCCCCAAGTTCCTTTTTACTTGTAACATGAACTACGTTATGACCTGATTCCCTCGGCGGGATACGTAGGCAGCCACATCGGCTTCGGTCCCATTTTAGAAAATCCTTACAATCCCCTTTTGCTTGTAATGAACTACGTCACGACCTGATTCCCTCATGGGGATACGTAGGCGGCTTAAATCGGCTTCGGTCCCACCATTAGGAAATGTTTTCTCCTTTATCTCACATATGACAAAATGCACCTATCTGATCACCCTGATAGGGAAGGCAAGCAATCTACACAAGACTCGGTTGTCCGTTCAAAAGATCGTCGTTCTCATATATCGGAAACTGGGGTATTTTTAAGGGATCACTGCCAAGAAAACGCCGATAGACATGGAAAAGCATCGGCAAACTAAGTTTTCAGCCATAAGAATTTTGGATAGGACGTTTGCTTTGTTTCACCGCATGTCACTGCTCGACAGACATTTATATATATGCAGTAATTCTTATAAGCAAATTATTTTCAACAAACATTTTCATCAAAATTCGATAGAATTTTTATGTTTCTACTTTTAAGATGCATTTCTACAAATTGTTTTCGAATGTTTTCATTAACGGCTGGCCAAGATTGGAAGCCGAGAGGGGCTACGGGTCCAAGTTAGCAGGACATGCAAATACCAAGGCCGAAGCTACAAAGTCAACGCGAATCAACTCCCCCATCCCAAAACTCATAAATTTATTTGAGTACAGGTTCTTCAGGTCGAAAACAGCAGGGAAGCTGCAACATTTATAAGCAGATTCTCAAGGGCCTCCGCATCGCAACTCACTACGGGAATCACTTTCCTGTTTGGAGATTGTACAAAGACGTCATGCTAAACTACATGTTCCCAACCGTGTTGTGTCCACGCAAAGAATGGTATTTCGACTTACAGGGTCGCATTCTCATCTACTCAGCTTTTGCATCGCTTATGTCCACACATTAACTATCATTGGCCTGGCAATAGGGCCACACTTTACATCCCGTCAACACGACGACATAAATCAGGCGCCCACCTTCTAATGCGGGTATGTTTTAAATCAGGCGCCCACCTTCTAATGTGGGTATGTTTTAAATCAGGCGCCCACCTTCTAATGCGGGTATGTTTTAAATCAGGCGCCCACCTTCTAATGCGGGTATCTTTTAAATCAGGCGCCCACCTTCTAATGCGGGTATGTTTAAATCAGGCGCCCACCTTCTAATGCGGGTATGTTTTAAATCAGGCGCCCACCTTCTAATGCGGGTATGTTTTAAATCAGGCGCCCACCTTCTAATGCGGGTATGTTTTAAATCAGGCGCCCACCTTCTAATCTGGGTATGTTTTAAATCAGCGCCCACCTTCTAATGCGGGTATGTTTTAAATCAGGCGTCCACCTTCTAATGCGGGTATGTTTTAAATCAGGCGCCCACCTTCTAATGCGGGTATCTTTTAAATCAGGCGCCCACCTTCTAATGCGGGTATGTTTTAAATCAGGCGCCCACCTTCTAATGCGGGTATGTTTAAATCAGGCGCCCACCTTCTAATGCGGGTATGTTTTAAATCAGGCGCCCACCTTCTAATGCGGGTATCTTTTAAATCAGGCGCCCACCTTCTAATGCGGGTATGTTTTAAATCAGGCACCCACCTTCTAATGCGGGTATGTTTTAAATCAGGCGCCCACCTTCTAATGCGGGTATGTTTAAATCAGGCGCCCACCTTCTAATGCGGGCATGTTTTAAATCAGGCGCCCACCTTCTAATGCGGGTATGTTTTAAATCAGGCGCCCACCTTCTAATGCGGGTATGTTTTAAATCAGGCGCCCACCTTCTAATGCGGGTATGTTTTAAATCAGGCGCCCACCTTCTAATGCGGGTATGTTTTAAATTAGGCGCCCACCTCCTAATGCGGGTATTTAAATTTCAGTCAGGCGCCCACCTCCTAATACGGGTATTTTATTTTAAATCAGGCGCCCACCTTCTAATGCGGGTATTTTATTTTAAGTCAGGCGCCCACCTCCTAATGCGGGTATTTTATTTTAAATCAGGCGCCCCCCTTCTAATGCGGGTATTTTATTTTAAATCAGGCCCCCCCCTTCTAATGCGGGTACTTTACTTTAAAGTGTAAACAGGCGCCCGCCAACGGCATCATCTGCACAACATTAAGCAACGACATCATTTCAACTTACAAAGTCATATTCTCACCTACATATCTTATGCAACAGTTGTACACTAACTTTTATCTTAGCTTTGGTCCACAGGAATTTGAATCGGCGGGAGCCTTCAGCACAACGTGGAACTATATCTTACGGCGAACCAAGGCAATATGGTCAACGTCCTACTTCGAACGTCGATCCGCTCTTTCCCAATAGTTTTGTTACATCTGCGACCAGTGTCATCATAACTCGACACTGGGGCAATATTTCTTGAATCTGCACCAACTTTTTCCATAATTTCTCTCCCCCTGGATCTTATTTCTACCCATGATCTCCCTTCAAGTCCCGTTGATCAGGACAAAATTGGCTACTCAGTCAACTTTCTTTGGCCGAAAACTCTTTCATCGTCTCCGTCCAAAGAGGGGCATCTGTTGACACCCAATTTTGTCCCATCTTTTATGATTTTATTTGTAATTTTTAATATTTTTACACTTTTAAAATAATTTTAAATTATAGGCATATACAGTATATCCTCTTATTATTATTATTATTATTCACATTTTTTTTATCATTTGCATTTTTATAATAATCATAAGTTTTATCCGAAATTCTATGTTATCTTATTCTCGCAAAATTGCATCGCATTTTCCTTTTATTAAGCATTAAATATTTCGCAAATATTATATTTTATTATTATCACGTCGTTATGTTATTTTAAATAATTCACATCTTTTACAATACAAAATAATATTTTTTATATTAAACCCCTTTCATATTTTTAATCCATAATCCATTCATTTCCAAACCCAAAACAATTTCTAACCCATTTAATCTCCCCTCACCCAAAATAAATCAAAACCCACAAAACAAAACAAATCCCCCAATCGGCCCACACCAAAACAAGCCCAAAACCAACCTCCCCAACTAAACCCATCTCCCCTCTATACCCATTCCCACAACCCAAAACCGCGAGCCCAACTCCCTCAATCCGCAACCCACTCGACCAACCCGTCGCCTCAGCCCAACCGGCCGAATTGGTCGCCCAAACCCATTTCCTTTATACCCAAAATCAAACCCCCCTAACACAAAACAAAAAAAAAGACAAAACCCTAATACCCTTCTCCTAAAATCGCCGCTGCCCCCATACCCCCCATCCGACCGGTCACCTCGCCCACTGCCACCACCCACTCCCTGCCACCAACCCTGACACCACCACACCCCTCCCGTCACTTCGACCCACGCCCATACCCCTAAAATCCGCTTCCAAAATTCAGAAATCTTTACCTTTAATTCAAATTTCAAACTCGTTCTTGGGGGGGGGGGGAAATCCACCTATAAATACCCCATGTTGTTCTTCATTTTGGGAAGAGGATTTTCGGGGAGAGAAAACAGATTTTCAAAGGATTTTTCGGAAGACTATCCCATATATACATAAAATATTTGTTGTGTTCTTGATTTTTAAAGCATTTGCCTTCTTTGTTGTCCAAGATACAAGTCCGAAATAGGTCCAAGATTCGAAAGAAAGGAGGTGAGTTTCGTTCTTGAACTTGGGTTTTAAATACCTCTATTCGGTTTCTGAAAAATCGAGTCCGAAAATCTGTTTGCATTTCTTGTTGTTCTTCATCGATTTGGTTGATCGACCAAAGTCGACTCGGGTTGAGTAACGTTTTCAGAATTCTTGCATTTTCATATTCCTGTATGTTGGTCATCTGAATTTGGTGAATATTTGATTTCGTGTTGAGTTTCCGATTCGGGTCGGGTCACTGACCCGGATCGGGTCGACCCGGTTTGGATATTATTTTCAGAATTCTTGCATTTCATATCTTTTGTATGTTGGTTATCTGAATTTGGTGAATATTTGATTTCGGGTTGAGTTTCCGATTCGGGTCGGGTCACTGACCCGGGTTTGGGTATTATTTTCAGAATTCTTGCATTTTCATATTCCTTTATGTTGGTTATCTGAATTTGGTGAATATTTGATTTCGGGTTTAGTTTCCGATTCGGGTCGGGTCACTGACCCGGATCGGGTCGACCCGGATCGGGTCGACCCGGATCGGGTCGACCCGGTTTGGATATTATTTTCAGAATTCTTGCATTTCATATCTTTTGTATGTTGGTTATCTGGAATTGATGGAATTATTTGATGTCGGGTTGAATCTCCAATTCGGGTCGGGTTACTGACCCGGGTCGGGTCGACCCGGTTTGAATTTCCAAATTTCTTGCATTGTTGCTGTTGTTATTATTGGTTATCTGAAATTGATGAAATCAGTTTGATTCCGGGTTGAACACATGATTCGGGTCGGGTTGCTGACCCGGGTCGGGTCGACCCGATTTGGATTTCCCAAATTTCTTGCATTTCATATCTTGTATATTGGTTATCTGAAAAGATGAAGAAAAAAAATCTGATTCGGGTTGGCATCTGATTCGGGTCGGGTCACTGACCCGGGCCGGGTCGACCCGGTCTTGGTATATTCCAGATTATGGCATTTTTTCATATCTGTTGCTGGTTATCTGAAAAAGTCTGAATTTCTGATTTCATTCGGGTCACTGTTCATGATCCGGGTCGGATTTTTCCATAATTACTTCTTAATCCTGTTTCGGTTCCAACATTTCAGAATTTGGGTCGGATACTTTAATTGCTCACTGCTCGTTTCTTTTACTGTTTTATTGTTTTATTAATATTGCATTAAGGTCGATGAAATTAACTTCGAAGCCGCGCTTTTCTTTCGTTTCGTTTCTCTGTTTTTTTAGCACTGTTTTAAGTATCCGGGCAACGGATATCTCACTGTTTTACTGTTTTTACTGTTTTGAATAAATATCGCGTCTTTTCGGGTACTGCTTTCTATTTCAGTTCACTGCTCGGTTCCAAATTATTGTTCTACTGTTTTACTGTTTTAAACTAAACACCGCGTCATTTTCGGAAACTTTTTTTCTCTCTGCCTCTGTTTTCCTGCTTGCTGCCTACTGTTTACTGTTTCATTTTAATTTTACTGATCTGAACACGATATTACACTGGCCGATGAAAAATATCCGTCGATTTTGAGGCCTCCACAGTTGCAAAGACGGAAATATAACTTCTGGACAATGATGAGGCTTAAACCTTTTTCCAAGATCAACATGTTTAGTAGGCGAGGTGGCTAAAATAACCAACAAGTTATATACTCGCAGCCACGACGTGATTATAGTGATCTTTTCTATTTCACCCGAGAGACCAACACGTTTAGTAGGCGAGGCAATCAAAATAACCACATTAGTCATATGTTTGCAGCCACGACGTGATTGGAATGTTCTTTTCAAAATTTAAGTCTGAGCCCTCCGTGATCAAAACATTCACTGTTTTGAATGCGGATATGGAGTTATTTGTATTTAACTGTTTCTAACCGTTTGTTTTTGACAGCTTGCAGGGATTAAAGTAAATAACGACGAATTATTCCTCGGAGTTTATTTATTTTATTTCTTTCTTTAATTCAGCTTTTATCCCGCTTTGTATTGTAATATTATTTATCGCACTTATGTAACTATTGAAATGCTTAGAATAGGCAAACTTAGGATTAATTCATAGGTTAGTTTCAAACTTAGAAATTCTTCGCTAGTTTATTTATTTTAGGCTCGTCACGCGTATTCAAGATTTTCAAAACAACTTTTGTCATCTTTTATTTGCTTTATTAATCATACCGAATAAGTTTTATCTTTTTATTATTATTTTTGCAACTCGATGATTTCCGAAAGATTCGCTTCTTTGGCGTTATAAATAATTTTGTTTCTACTCTCAATTGACAAATACATATTTTTTCCAACTCTACATGTATTTCTCTTTAAATACCATACAAATGCATATTTTTTCTCTACATGTATCTTTCTTTTAAAAAATGCATCATTTACTAATTATTTGCAAACATCTTTAACTTCATATATCAAACATGCATTTTTCTAGCAATAATTAAACTGAGTTTGACCGGATAACCGCAAGTTAGCGGATCTTAAAGGATGCCTAACCCCTTCCCTTTAGGATAATAAAGAACCCTTACCTAGAATCTCGCTAGTTTCGCAGACCTTAAAATTGGAGTTTACATTGCAGCACTTAGTTTAATATTTAGGTGTCCTAATTCACCGTAAAAATAATTAGGTGGCGACTCATCAACCCTTTTTACCCAGGAATCATCGGATACGTCCGCGCTCCGCTTTGACCCGAGCAAGGTCGAAAAACGGGCGCGACATACCCACTGGTGGATTTTGTGTTCTTTACGTCTGATATTCAGTTTGCATCACTGTATCCTTGCAATACTACTGGGTATCTTGAATAATGTAATCCGTAAGTCGGCGAATATTTCAGATATCATAGTATCCGATTTAACGCCTTCCAGTGATCATTTGCAGGATTACGAGTAAACCTAGCCAACTTATTGACTGGATAAGTGATATCGGGTCAAGTGCAGTTTGTAATGTACATTAAGATACCAATGACCTGCGCATATCGCTCTTGGGATACGGGTGCACCACGATTCTTATCAATTCTATGATTCATATCCATTGGTGACTTCATATGGGGACTGTCAAATACATCAAATTTCCTCAAAACATCTTCAATATAATGAGATTGAGATAAAACCAGTCTGTCAGATGTCTTAGAAATCTTAATTCCTAAGATTACATCTGCAATACTCATATCCTTCATGTCGAAGCATTGTTTCAACATATTCTTGGTTTCCAGGATCAAGTTTAGACTACTTTCGGTGATGAGCATATCATCTACGTAAAGGCATATCATGACAAATGAGTCAGAGTTCCCTTTGATATAGATACATTTATCACATTCATTTATGGAGAAACCTTTTGATAATAAAGTATTATCAAACTTTTCATGTCATTGTTTCGGAGCTTGTTTGAGTCCGTACAGAGAACTAACAAGTCGACATACTTTCTTTTCTTGTCCTGGAACCACATACCTCTCGAGATGTTCCATGTATATTTCCTCTTCCAACTCTCCATTTATGAAGGCTGTCTTAACATCCATTTGATGTATCTTAAGGTCACGCAAAAATTCTATGGCTATGAATACCCTTATGGACGTTAATCTAGACACATGAGAGTATGTATCGAAGTAATCGAGGCCTTCCTTTTGTCTGTAGCCTTTGACTACTAATCTAGCATTATACTTGTCAATAGTTCCATCTGCTTTGTACTTTCTTTTGAGTATCCACTTACAACCCAAAGGTTTGCTTTCCGGAGGAATATCAACATTTTCCCAAGTATGATTTTGCATGATGAAATCTATTTCCTTTCTAGAGCTTCTTTCCAAAGCGGTGCTTCTGGAGTTGATGTTGACACCCAATTTTGTCCCATCTTTTTCGATTTATTTGCATTTTTAAATATTACCTCAAAACACTTTTAATATATATACACATATATATAAATAAGGTTCTAATATCGTCGTCTATTCTCAATATCATTATTTATTATTATTATTATTCGTATTTCTACAACCATTTGTCTTTTTAAAATCACAATCATAGTTTTATCTTAATATTCTATGTTATTTTATTTTCACAAAAACGGCATCGCATTTTTTAATTTTAATTATGCATTTCGCAAATATTATGTTTTATTATTATTATCATATTGTCATTTTTATATTTACAATTTATAATTTTTGCAAAGCATCTTTCCAATAATAAAATCATTTCTTTTATATTTTAAACTCACAACCCATTTATTTCCCAATCCAAAACAATTTCTACAAAAAAAAACCCATAACCCAAAAACGAGGCCTAACCGGCCAACAAGCCCATTTCGGCCCAACCCCCAACCATTTATTCCCTAAACCTAAAAACTAATCCCAAACCAAATACACTTTTTTTTCTCTTTCTCTTTCAGCCGCAGCCGTGACTAAGGATGGCAACGGATCAGATCTGGACCGGATCTTACTAGATCCAGATCCAGATCCGTTTTTCATACCTGAATCCAGATCCGGATCCAGATCCGTCGGGTCCATAAAAATCAGATCCAAATTCGGATCCATCGGATCCACCGATTAGATCTGGATCCCCGTGTAAAAAAATTTGCCTTGCTAAGAATTTTTTTTGAACTGACTAACGATTTTTACTTAGCTAACAGTTTACTGTGTTTCAATTTTAAAATGTTCATATGAGATATTTTGTTCGTTGTCTCGTTTTGATTGTGAGCTATTAATTGAAAATGTTGGACAATGACAATAGTTATGGAAAATGCTGACTAGTATTTCCACAATGCAGAACTTCCATGTGCTCGGAATCTTCACAAATGAAGTGAATATAATTTTAACTACTTGTCTATGGAGATGTTAGTCATTTACTAATATAATATTGATTTTATTATCGAAGTTACCTCTTTATTTTTTGGTTTTTGAGTTAACCCGGGGATAAATTAAACTTGTTTTGAGAATTAAACTTGCAAGGATGTGCTTAGCAATTTTAAAAAAATACTTATAAAATTACATTCTAGGTTATGAATGTATTTAATAAAAAATGGATCCACGGGTCGGATCTGGACAGGATACAGATCTCAAATACAAGATCCAGATCCGAATAAAAAATGGATCTGGGTCCGATCCGGATCCATCGGGTCCAAATTTTGAAGATCCATATCCTATAAAACGGATTTGGATCCACCGGATCCGGACCGGATCCAGGATCCACTGCCATCTCTAGCCGTGACCCACCCTCACTGCCAAACCCGTTGGTCACCTCACCCGACACCACCACCAACCCCCCTCTGCCCTGACACCACCAACCCATAAATTCCCATACCCATCCCCCCAAAATCCGCAACCCATACCCCCAAAATCCGCAACCCATACCCCCAAAATCCACTTCCAAAATCAATTTTTTTTTTACCCTTTTATTCGAATTTCAAACTCGTTCTTGGGGGTTAAGCCATCTATAAAACCCCCCTTTGTTTCTTCATTTGAGAGGCGCTGATTTTCGGGGTTCAAAAAAAAAAGGAGGATTTTGGGAAGCCGAAATTTAGGTTTCAATCTTGAAGTTCGAAATTTAAAATCTAAGATTCTCTTAAGGTTTGTATTGTTGTCTTTTGTGTTGTTCTTCATTTTAAGGAGTCCGAAAATATTAAGTTAATATTATTAGATTTTGGTGTTGAATAATCTGGAATTTTGCCTTCTTCACTGTTTGATTTCGGGTCGGGTCGACCCGAAATCCTGGTCAATGTTCACTGTTTTGTCGGGTCGGGTCAGCCCCGGGTCGAGTAAATTTCCAGATTTTTGTATTCAATATTTTGTTGTTGGTTATCTGAAAATTTAGGAAAAACTGATTCGGGTCGGGTTTTCTGATTAGGGTCGGGTCAGCCCGGGTAGGGTAATTTTTTCCCAAAATTTGCTTTGATATTTTGTTGTTGGTTATCTGAATATCCAAGAAAAATTGATTCGGGTCGGGTTTTTTTAAGCGGGTCGGGTTTCTGATTCGGAATACTGTGACTGCCTTTTTAACGCAGTGTTGTTGTTGTATCTATGGCTGGACAGTGGGCCGGGTCGGCCCGATCCCGCCCCGACACTGCCCCGGTCCCGACAATTGTTTTTTTAAAAAAATCGCGGTAACGGGACTCGAATCAGGACGGGACATGGTCTCGTCCCGACCGGTCCCGGCCCAGGCCCTTCAGTCCCGACTCGATCCCGATCCAGCCGAAACCCCCCCTTTTGCAAAAATAGCGGTTGCACCATCGATCATTTTACATTTTGGCCGTTGTGCAACAGCCATTTTTGGCCTCCCCCAACCCCCTACCCCCTTAATATTTATTTTTAACTCATAAATTATTATATTTATACTTTAACCCAATTTTTCAACTATAAATACCTCATTTTCTCTTCATATTTCTCACAAATCTTTCTACAATCTCTCAATACTCAATCTATATCTACATTGTCTACTAAATATTCAATTTTATTTATTTATTTGGGAATTGGGAGTGAAGTTGAGAACTAGCTTGAGGATCTTCCATCGAGCAAAGTTTCAATTTTCAACCTCTCGATTACACGTCGACGTTACGTCGGCGTTTGGTACATTCGTTCCTTCATTAAATTACTATTGTCTGTTTATTTTATTTAGCGCACTTAATTTCATTTACTTTAATATTTATTAATATAATTATAAATTTATAATGGAAGGATTTAAACGTACGGGTAGGGGTCATGCTTCTTCTAGTAGGGGCAACAAGGGCAATGATCCTATTTCTAGACAGAATCCTATTCCTACACAGGATGATTTTGTTGATACTGAACATTTTCCTACAATACCATTAGATTTAGACGATGAGCTATTTTCTGGAACTCAATAAGACTTTAATTTAGACGATGATCTAGATGATACACCCACTAATGTAGATGACAACACACCCACTAGTGCACCTTCAACTGAAATGCCTCATATTCCCCCTAGTATGAGACGAGGTCCAGCAAAACGACCATTAAAATCAGATGCATGGATATTTTTTTATAGGGACGTAGAGAATCAAGTAGCTAGATGTAAAATTTGTAAAGATGTTTTAAAATTTAAAACTAGAAAAGGTCACGGTGGGATGGGGGATTTAATGAGACACGTAGTAAGAGCTCATCCAGCTAGGTATGCCCAATACGAGGCTTCAAAATCGGGTGCGCAAACACCCGCTCCATCGGGATAAGGTTCACATACTGATACTGTCCCGGATCAAGTACATGGTCAAATTAACCCTATGACGGGGGGAATTGTAGGCCATAAATATAATAAATATAGAGATAGGGAAGCATTAGCAAAATTTGTTGCTGTGGAGGATTTGCCTTTTTCATTTCCTTCATCTCCCGGTTTTATTCATTACATTAGAGATATGTATAATCCTGCTTTTAACGGTTTTTCTAGATCAACTGTTAAGAGAGATGTATTTAAATTCGCACATGAATATCAACAGTATTTACGTTATTCATTATATCATTTTAATGGCAAAGTGGCTATCACTTCTGATATAGGCCGTAGTACTAACGACTATGATTATTTAACGGTAACTTGTCATTGGATAGATTATAAATGATCTACGCAAAAATGTATCTTAGCGTATAGATATATAGATGATAGACACACTGGTACTTTTATTGCAGAAAATATTTATCAAGTGTGCGATTATTACGGAATAACTGATAAAATTATGACTATTACATTAGATAACGCTTCTTCTAACAATTACGCTATTACAATTTTTAAAAAATAATTTAACTCCATCTTTTTCAGATCATTTTCATATAAAATGTGCGTGTCATATATATAACTTAATTGTAAAGGATGGTCTATCACTTTTTGAAGACATTCTTAGTAAAATACAATTTGCTATAAACTTTATTTTTAAAAATAATAGAATACAACGAAGAAAAGAATATAAAAAACTTGTCACGATTGCCAACTACCTTATAAAAAAATTACAGAAGAAGTACTCACTAGGTGAAATTCTTTATACGAACAACTACTTGTTGCTTATGACTATAGAAAACCTATAATTTTATTTTTTAACTCTCATAATCAAAATTCAGCTGATATGGTTGTAGATAGCGATTGGGTAAAAATTTCCGAACTTATTGTATTTTTAGAGAAATGTTTTCAAGCAACAAAAGAATTTTCCGGTATATATTATCCTACTATTTAACTATGTTGTTTTATATAGCTCTAATATTTTTATTACTTAGTGAATATATGGAAAAACTAGCTTATATGGCAGCTATTAAAAAAATGTTTATCAAAATAAAAAAAAAAATTTATTCCTATTCCCACTATTTATATTATTGGTGATGTATTAAATCCGACTATTAAAATAGACGGTACTAAATCACTTATTGAAACTATTTATGATTGTATAGAAGTACTACTACCTCCAAGTCCCAAAAATCCAAATCACACCCCTATTGAACAAACTAAAGAAGAAGTGTTGTTTAGCGTAGAAGACCAATGCAAAAAAGTATATAGGTTTTACCAACAAGAAAGTGTTAGTAACCTACCGGCTTCCATACCATCTTCTTCTTCTTCAACACAACCTCACAAAAGACATGCTGTTTCTGCGGTTAATATTGAAAGCCTCAGAAATAGAATGTACGGCCGTACCGCTACTAACTAAACTAGCGAGTTTGATATTTTTGTTTTACAGGGTTCTGTACCGTACCAAGTAGTTCTCAATGAAGAACGACATGAAGACTTGCTGAAATACTGGAGGGGGAATGAGAAGACCTTTCCGATAATTTCAATGATGGCCCGAGATGTTTTGAACATTCAAGCGTCATCAACTGCGTCTGAAAGCGCTTTTTCTGCCGGCAGATATCAAATAGGAGACCACATACACTCATTAGCCGGAGACAGCTTGTAGATTGTAGTATTATTCAGAAATTGGATACGAGCGGAGCGGAGAAGGTGCGGTCAACCGGAGATCAACGAAGAAGAAGATGAAAACTACAACGAAATCATATTCGAAGGTGGTGGAAGCGACGTGGATCAATTTGACCAACAAATACCAATTCCAACCGAAGAACCACAGGAAATTATCAAGAAACTAGAACATATTTTTTTCAGAATGTAATTTTTTTAATTGCCATTTTACTATGTAATTTGCAACTTTTGAACAACACCACAAAGTTGCAATTTTGACAATTGTATTTGTATTACAAAAAAATCATATGTCTATTAAATAATATAAGAGGCACAAAAACAGCATTGAGATGTTTTTATTACACTATCTTGTTTAATTATTGAGTTTTTTTTTATATATATGTTATTTTTAAAATTAAGTGCAAAAAAAAAACTTGCGATATCCCGATCCCGATCCCGACCCGACCTGATTCTGACGGGATCGGGATCAGGACGGGACTACGACCAATCCCGCCTCTCCCGATCCCTCCTGACCCGACCCGTCCTGATCCCGCCATTTTCCCCCATCTCGCCCCGACCCGATCCCGCCAAACCGGCACCCGTCCCGAGCCCGGCCCACTGGTCACTCCTAGTTGTATCCTTGATGTATTTTTTGTGCATTACGTTTGCCTTTACGAGTTTGATTTTGGCTGTACTCGGGTTTATTTTGATGTTGCCTTCTTGAAATATTGATGTTGTTTGCTGTCAATCGGGAGACGCCCTTTTCTTTCGTATTGTGATATATTTTTATATGTTGTTGCTTTGCTCGATCTATAGTTAGCTCGCTGGAAAATGAGTTCCGATGACCTCTGTTTCAGTCACGGTTGCTCCATTTTGCTACTGTTATTATTTGATACTTCTGCTAGGCTGTTGTTTGATGTCTCCGGTGACTTGGCTATCGCTGACTGCTTTGTGACCGCAGCCCGAGAACTATTTTGGACTGTTTTACCCCTCGTATTATTTTTCTTAACTGATATTGAACAAATACTACACTTAGGCCAATGAAATTGAATTTTAGGCCGTGTCCCTAATGGTTCTCGGTTTCGGCTGCTGTTTTGCGTATAATTTACTGATTTGAACATGATACTACATTGGCCGATGAAAAAATATCCGTCAATTTTTTAGGCCTCCACAGTTGGAAAGACGGAAATAAAACTTCTAGGCAAGGATGAAACTTAAATCTTTTTTTTTATCCGAGAGACCAACATGTTCGGTAGGCAAGACAGCTAAAATGACCAACGAGTCATATGTTCACAACCACGACGTGATTGGAATGATCTTTTCAAAATTTAAGTCTGAGCCTTCCGTAATCAAAACATTTACTGTTTTGGATACGGATCCGAAGTTATTTATATTTAACTGTTTCTAACCGTTTGTTCTTGACAGTTTGCAAGGCACATTTACGAAAGTGAAATAAGATAAAATACCCCTCTGAGATGATTTATTTTGTTGCTGTTTTATTTTCTTTAATTCAGCTTTATTTTATTCTGTATTGTAATAACTTGTGTAATTATTGAAATGTGTAGAATAGGTAGACTTAGAATTAATAATCTAGAAATAGTAGATTTAAAAGAGGAAACCGCTAGTTTATCTATTTTAGGCTCGTCATCCATACTTTCAAAACGTTAGTTTATTTATTTTAGGTTCGTCGCTTATACTTTCAAAACGCTAGCTTATTTTTGAAACTATTCAATATTTTCAAAACAATTTGGTCATCTTTTATTCGCATTATTAACCATACAAATGACATTTTATTTATATCTGATTTGTGATTCAAAAAATAACTTTCGTATAAATTATATCTTCGCATTATAAGTAATTCACTTTTCTCCTTTGCTATCAAAATGCAAAAAATATGTATTTTATATAAAATGCATACTTTTATCTAAAAATTAACTTTACATGTATTTTACAAACAATGTCATACAAATGTATGTTTTATCCAAAAAATCACTTTGCATGTATTTTTGTAAATAATGCAATACAAATATGTATGTTTTTTTTCACTTTGCATGTATTTTTGTAAATAAATGCATGTTTTACCCAAAAAAATCACCTTGTATATATTTTATAATCAATGTCATCCAAATGCATACTTTTATTCTAAAAATCAACTTTGCATGTATTTTATAATCAATACCACACAAATGCACGCTTTTTTAATCCAAAAAATCTACTTTTCATATATTTTATAATTAATATATTACACGGCATGTTTTTATCTAAAAGGTCAATTTTATATGTATTTTCCTAAACCATGTCACGCATCCTTTTCGGATCCTATTTCCCAAAATCACAATCACTTTTTCAAAGCTCCTCAAAAAGGAAAAAATCATTACTTTACCAAAATGCATCTTTTATTAACTATTTGCAACATTATTTTAATTTTATACTTGTAAAAACATGCATTTTTCTTAGCATAATAATTAACCTAAGTTTGACAGGATAACCGCAAGTTAGCGGATCTTAAAGGATGCCTAACCCCTTCCCTTTAGGATAATAAAGAATCCTTACCTTGAATCTCATTAGTTTCGCAGACCATAAAATCAGAGTTATTTTGCAGCATTTAGTTAACATTCAGGTGCCATAATTCACCTTAGAATAATTAGGTGGCGACTCCTCAACAAAGCATTTTAGTCAATCCAGAGGGAATCGACGCCATCACGTCATGAACCGCGGTTAAAAATGGGTGCGGCAGCATGACGACTCCACTGGGGAACTTAGGTTCTTAACCATAGCAAACTTAGGTTAATTATCATTGTGCTTTATTTGCCCACTGTTTACTTTGCGAATTTTCAAATGCTTTAAAATTATTCACTTTGCAAAATTATATTAATTTAAAATTGTTTACTTTGTGAATTTTTTAAAACTGTTTGCTTTGGAAAAACTTTTAGTGCTTTAAAACTGTTTGCTTTGTGAAATTTTAGTGCTTTAAAAATTCGTTTACTTTGTTAACTTTTTTTTAATGTTAATTTGTTTATATTTTGAGAAATTTTTAGTATGTTAAATTGTTTACTTTGTGATTTTTTTAAAACTGATTTAATTGCTACTTTTTACTGCTTTTCCTAAATTGGCATTCTGCTCATATTTCCTCCACTTCGAAAAATTGACACTATCACACATGCACGCGAGGTGTGTTTCGCGCACCCACAATCTGCTTTCAAATTTCCAAATTTTAGGAGAGTTGGTATATGCGCGGAGTGTCCGGACCATCCGGTGGCCGCATAGCCTTCTCACTCGAGCAGTCCGCTCGGGAACCTTGAGTCTAGTCAGGCAAATCTTAAAAAATTTAGGATAGAGCTATACCACCCTTTATCTTAAGTCATGCATGCATACACCTTAGGTGGGTCGATCCTTGGTATCGACTCCACAATTAAGAAATCCACCAAAATTGTCAACGGATCTCACAAACCAACGACCATTAGGGATGGCAGGTGGGTATAATTTTGCGGATTCCGCACATCACCCGCCCCAATTGGGGCGGGTATGGGTATAACTTTGGCGGGTAGTAGGCGGGTATGGGTATTGAAAATGTACCCATCACGGGTAGGCGGGTAGGTGGTGGATTTGCAGTCATATCCGCCTACCCGCCCTCCTACCCGCCTACCCGCCTACCCGCCCGCCCGCCCGTCCGCCCGCCCGCCTACCCGCCTAGCTTATATAGCTAAAATAATATCTGAGTTTTGTCTACATTTGTAATATATAGTTATTTGGGTGGATAATTTTTTGGGTTTCTTAGAAATTTTATTTTCTTGATTCTTTGTTGTGCAATGGGGAAGAGGTGAAAAAAATGGGTGGCGGGTAGGCGGACGGGTAGGTGGCGGGTAGGCGGACGGGTAGGTAGGTGGCGGGTATAGGAATATACCCGCCTAGGCGGGTATGGATGTTGAAAATTGTACCCGCCATGGGTGGCGGGTAGGTGACGGGTATAGTTTTTTTTGGCGGGTACGGGTGCGGGGGAGGGGGTACCCGCACCCGCCCCGCCCAATTGCCATCCCTAACGACCATATCATCATGTTATGTGTAGCATGATAATGATAGACTGATCCAAGCCCAATCATGAAATGTCAAAGTTGGAAAATATATATTCTTTCTTTTTATTATTATTCTTTATTTTAGGATGGATCGCGTCCCACAAATCTCTGAAGTTAGGATGGTGAGTGGCATTCCGAGTAAGCTGAAGATATGGTGGGAGAATTTTGATCTTGGCAGCCAAATGGCAATTATGAGGAGGTTGGGATGCCTCATTTCACTATTTGACATCTCTCCTGATCAACATTTGGTCAGAGCATTAATTTAATTTTGGGATCCAGATCGGGTTGTCTTCAAATTCAAAGATTTTGAGCTCACTCCCACTTTGGAAGAAATCAATTATTTCACCAACCTGATTTATCAAGACATGCCAAATCATCACTCACGGTTAGTCCGGAAAGAAATTCCTTCGCTACTTGGGGTTAAAGAACACCAAAGAACTCCGATGCTTTGAAAATAACTGGGTCTCCCTGGATTACCTTTATGAGATATACGACCGTCGAGATGGTTACAAGTCATTCAGAAAAGAATTCTCTTGCACTCCTAAACATTGGCGAGCCAGGCGCCCTATTGCATTTGTTGTCACTTTACTAGGTACTTTGGTATTCCCACTTGAGCACGAGAAAATAAGTGCTTGCATATGTTCCATGGCTCGAGCAATTTTTGAGGGAGTTGACGGTGCACATCTCACTTTGGTCCCTATGATACTAGCAGAAATACTTCGGGCTCTCGGAAAGTGTAAAAGAGGCAAAACAAATTTCTTCAAAGGTTGCAACATTATCCTACAGATATGGGCCATAGAACATTTCTATCAACGTTCGAACATGATGGACATTTGCTTCAGTGAGTCAAACAAGACCACTAGCTTTTACGACAGGATGAAACAGTTCGTGTCGCCAGTCGGCAAGCAATAACACGAAAAATTTGATAGTACTCTACTATCGAGGGGTTTCTCCATTAATGAGTGTGACAAATGTGTCTACACGAAATGTAACTCTGACTTGTTCGTCATGATATGCATGTACGTAGATGACATATTGATCACAGAGAGCAGTCTTAGCTTGATCCTAGAGACTAAGAATATGTTGAAACAATGCTTCGACATGAAGGATATGGGTATCACAAATGTCATCTTAGGGATAAAGATCTCTAAGACGTCTGACGGACTGGTCTTATCTCAGTCTCACTACATTGAGGATGTGTTGAGAAAGTTCGAGATGTTTGACAGTTCGCCTATGAAGTCACCACTGGATAGAAATGAAAAGCTTGATAAAAATCGTGGTGCACCCGTATGCCAGGAGCAATATGCACAGGTGATTGGGAGTTTGATGTAAATAACAAACTGCACCCGACCTGATATTGCTTATACAGTCAACAACTTGGCTAGGTTTATTCGTAATCCGAGTAATGATCATTAGAAGGCGTTGAATCGGGTACTATGATACCTGAAATACACGCTAACTTACGGGTTGCATTATTCGAGATATCCAGATATACTAGAGGGGTACAATGATGCAAACTGGATATCTGATATAGACCCACTGGTGGACTTGGTGTTCTCTATATTAGATATCCAGTTTGCATCAGAAACAATGTTATCTGATCTTTGGGTAAGCCCTTTGTCAGCGGGTCCGCTATGTTATCCTTTGATTTTATGTAATCAATGGATATTATACCCGTGGTGATCAGCTGCCTAACGGTCTTATGTCTCCGTCGAATATGACGAGACTTGCCGTTGTACATAGAACTCTGTGCCCTTCCTAGAGCCGACTGACTGTCGCAGTGGATCATTACAGAAGGTACGGGTTTGTCCCAACAAAGGACGTCCTCAAAGAAGTCGTGAAGCCACTCAGCTTCTTCTCCTGCTTTGTCTAAAGTGATAAACTCTAATTCCATCGTGGATCGGGCGATGCAAGGTCGCTTAGAGGATTTCCAAAACACAGCCCCACCACCAATTGTAAATATATACCCACTGGTGGACTTGGTGTTCTCTATATCAGCGATTGAGGTTAGGTTTGGGGAAACTTTTAATGGTTCCTAACACTTGTAAAGTGGGGTATAGCAGGATACCTTGTAGGAGACCACCTATTTAAGTGCGGGGACAGACCGTCTCAAATGAACGCACTTAAAAATCCAAGAAGTGTCCACGGCCACAACGGACAAAACATTACGAAGAACAGTGTAAGGAAAGTTGTTGTGTTGGTACCGTTGACTTGGCTTACACTAAACACTGATGGTTCAAGACATCACGTTCACCGCGCAGTAAGTAAGTCTGATGGTATTCAACTATGGAAGGTTCAAAGCGGAAGCTACCTATCCAGATGCAACATTGGTCCGCTGAAAGATTGATGGGAAAGGCACCATGTGAGTGCGCTAAGAACTCTTTCAAGAGGGGATTGATGGAAATTTAATAATGTGGAATTAAGTTTATCCCATTATTTATGACTCGAACATTTGGGGCCACACACGTCGGAAATATCATTTTCACACACGTGCACACGTAGTGTCAAGTATCTCAAATTTCATTAGTGAAAGAGATATTGGTACGCAAGTGAAACGTTTGAGACATAGAATGATGGATGGTTATTGGCCAAATGACAAGTATTCCACGTTGGTAAACGAAGGAAGAAGTGTGCGAAGTGTAAGATGAAACGAGTCGAAAATCGCGGTGAAGGGCCGCGCACAGCCCCGTCGGAGCCGAGGCGCCGGAGCCCCGCGGCGCCTCCCAGGCAGCGCCGCGACGCTAATTGGGAGTTCAGGCACTGGAGTTGAGGCGTCGCGGCGCTTCGGAGGCAGAATGCTGCGACAGGAAGATGGAAAGTTCTGACTTTTGGGCTGGTTTTGGAGCATTGAATCTCCATTATTTGGCACATAAATTCAGCCATTATTTGGCTGAATGTAACCCCTCAATAAGTGTCATTACATGGCTATTGAAGGCTATTAGTTGTCTAGTTTAGGGGTCATCTCCTTACACTATAAATTGAGGCTTTTGGCTCAATTGTTCAACACACTTAAGATATTTTTCTGAAATCTTCTTCTTCCTCTCTAGCAATTTTTCTATATTCAAAGATCTTCAAGAGTAACACTTGAGTTTCCTTTGCTCATTTGTTAAGTTGCTGTTGTATCTTTGGAGACTATTGCTCGACACCGTAAAAGGATATATACAGGGCAATCTTGTCTTAATGACAGAGTGTCATCACTCGACTCAGCAAATCACAAGGAGTTTGTATCATTCTTGATTCCAGTTTGTTGTAATTTTTAGTTTATCCTTTATAGCAATTTGTAATATTTACCTACTTCCCGTTTCCTGCAATTGTTGTAACCCACAGTTTTTTCATAATCAATCTAACCATTAAAGTGGGTAGTTGACAAGGAGTACTCTGGCAAGTCATTCGTGCGGTTACTATACATTTGGGGAGTACTACCCTTTACATGAGAGGAAAGTAAAGAAAATAAGAGTTGGATTGGCTCTTCGGTCATGAATTCAAGGATTTGAAAATTGAGAATTAATTAATTGTGATAAGGGATCTTCATAACTTGTTACGAAGGGGAATTGTTATTTGATCTAACCAAATTTGTGTTTTCAAAAGGCACATACATATATTAATATAAAAGTGCAGATCAATTTGTGGTGGAAAAAAAAATTCAAGTTTGGAAAATTTAGCGTCCCTCTAGTTTAAAGTTCGTACAAATGAAGCACATGTCACAGAAACATGTCTTTGCTTCAAACATGAATCAACTCAATAAGAAAGCAGCAAAAATCGAGTTCTACCTTTTTTACTCTGCTCGTCTTTTAATTTTCTACTATTTATAATTTATGAAATTCAGTTTTTATAAATGTTAGGGTAGACGTTTGATGATCACAAAATATTTTTATTTGCGTGCCACAAAATAAATTAGTTGGTATTCAATTTGGTAGCATGCTTGAAATAAATGAAATATTATTTTCAAGATAGTAAGACATGAATTAGGCTTACATTAATACTTGAAAGTTATTCTAGAGAAAATGAAAGTGATATGTATATACTATTTTGGTTTAAAAATTAGATGAATTTCCCTGGAAAGCTTTTGTAAAGCGAATTATTTTGTTTTTTGGGTGTATGTCATTATTTTTGAAATATGTGAAATAAAGAAGAATGAAACATCTTCTTTGATTCCTAGACAGTCACTATTTTTGGGGGTAAATGTCTATAGACACAGTATTTCATCACATTTACAGAGAGTGATGTAAGGAAATTGAGTCTCTCTGACTAAATTGCAGCGATAATTAAAAGTGAAATAAACAATAAACATTTTGTTCCATACTTATGTTAAGGCTAAATCATTTTCCATCTCTATTAAGTATACTGATAGTGGATAATTTTTTTTTATCCGTTAAAAATGTGTCTCGTGTGAAGGGTACTGTTAAACAAGGTAATATACCCGTGATAAACACTTAGTATACATAATGTATATTACGGGTACATTAGGAATGCAGAAGCCCATCTCGGCAGTGGCTGAGGCCCATCACGGCAGTGGCCTGTAGCCCATCACGGGCAGTGTTGGTTAATGTATATTAGGAAAGTATACTTGTAGTATATTGTAGTGTAAAAGTTACCTTAATTAGTATTGTACACTTACCATAATTGTATAGTTAGAATTATGATAGAATAAGGTTTTAGGAGTAGAATAGGAATATAATTCTCCTATTTGTAACTTGTATATACACTTTCAATTAATGAAAATAATCAAGTATATTACCTTGTTTAACAGGTACTTTGATCATGTATAATGGAAAATATATCATGAAATTTTTATAAATTCTTCATCTGCACTTTTGTTTTGAATTGTCCAAGAACATGGTGCTTGAAATATTTAAAATGTGGAGGGTTCCTGACTTTTGATAAAGTCAATATTAGACTTAGTGTTTAATTTGGAATAACAATGAAAACTGATGACATTTTTGTATATTACGCCAAATCAATAAAATATTTAATAAATTTTTGATATGATGACTGTTGAGATTAACTAGTACCAAATTGATAATTGGTTATATAATTGTTCAGAAGAGTTATCTTCTTTCATAAAAGGAGTCACTAGAATGTCATGATTTTTCATGAAAATACATGTCTATTAAAATATAATTATTTGTATTGACATGAATGTTGGTGAAAGGCTACCCTTTGTTTATTATTTCATAAATATGACATTCAATTAATCATTGATAATAATGAATGCCTTGCTAATAAGTTTTTGTTTCCCGTAGAACTTGTGTGGGGTGGGGGGTGGGTGGGGGGGGGAAGCTATCCTTATGACTACTAGAATACTCAATCAAGTGCTTATAGAAAAAACACAATTCATATCATATGAAAAATGAAAAGGAAGAAAATGCAACTTGAATTACTTCAAAGTGTGGTGGTGTTTAGCTACAGTGCAAGTTCCTAAACCCAAAAGGGTAAAAATAGGATCGAAAACTGTTGATTGTATTTTCATATCTATGTTTATACCTACTTAAATAATATTGTATAATTGTATATAAATATACATAAATGCATATTTTTGTGTATAATTGAAAGAAATAATCCCTTGATTATTTTCATTAATGAATGAGTATATATACAATTTACAATTTCCATAATATGGAAAATCCTATTCCTATTCTACTTTCATAACCCTATTCTATTTGTACAAGAATTCTATATTTATGGTAAGTGTACAATGTTAATTAAATACAATAATATATCACCAAAACTACCGTGATATACGCGGTCTCCGTATCTCCTTATTCGTATTGTGTTTCCGTGATATCCATGGTATACACAGGGCAATGTATATATCATGTATATCACAGGTATATTTATCACACCCCCGGAGTCATAGCAGACATTCTTCCTACGCTGAGACTGTCCTTAAAATCTTCAAATAGAACAGAGGGAAGACCCTTAGTAAATATGTCTGCAATGTGATTAGGGGAAGGGACATGACAGACGCGTACTTGTCCACGAGCTACCTTTTCGTGAACAAAGTGGATATCTATCTCGATGTGTTTAGTGCGCTGATGTTGAACCGGATTATCAGAAAGATAAACTGCACTAATATTATCACAATAAAGTGATAAACCAAGATAGCTTTCTAAATGGGACAATAAAGATCTAAGAGAAGATTACGTAACCAACATGATTTAGAGACCACATTGGCTACCCCTCGATACTCGATCTCTGCACTAGAGCGTGATAATATAGACTGTCGCTTTGCAGACCGTGAGACCAAGTTATTACCAAGAAACATACGATAACCAGACGTGGAGCATCTGGTATCTGGACAACCTCCCCAATCAGCATATGTATACGAGACAAGCGTAGATGTCGATGACGGATATAGATGCAAGCCATAGTCAAGTGTTCCCTGGATGTATCATATAATGCGTTTAAGCACATTCATGTACTCAACCCTAGGATCATGCATAAACAAACACACCTGTTGTACGACATACATAATATACAGTCTCGTGAAAGTAAGATACTAAAGAGCCCCTGCAAGACTGCGATAGTGGGTAGGATCCTCGTAAAATGAGCTAGCCGCAGCACCCAACTTGGGTTTCGTATCAACTAGAGTGGAAGTAGACTTACACGAGGACATCCCAGCCCACTCAATTATCTCAACGGCATACTTCCGTTGTGATAAGAATAACCCACCTATCATAATAGACTTGTGTAAATCATCAGAAGAAGCGGTCAAAATAATGTCATCCACATATAAGATAATATAAGCCAAAGAAGTACCACGACGATATATGAACAGAGAATTACCAGACCTCTTGTGAAAAAACCCAATAGTAGATACATAGTCTTCAAAGCGGTTATACTAAGCCCGTGGGGCCTGCTTGAGCCCATACAAGGACCTCTTCAATAAATAAACATGATTATGATATTATAGGTCTCGAAAAGCCAAGGACAGATGCATGTAGACTGTCTCCTTAAGATCACAATGTAAGAAAGCAATCTTCACATCTAGCTGATGAATGGGTCATGCCTTAGAAAGAGACAGACTGAGAATAGTGCGAATGGTAGCCGGTTTGACCACCGGGCTAAATGTCTCACCACAATCCACGCCAACCTATTGAGTTTTACCATCACCTACAAGACGAGCCTTATGTCTCACAAAAGAACCATCAAAATTATCTTTATGAGCAAAAATCCACATAGACCGAATAATATTAACACCGGAAGGATGGGGGACCAACTCCCACGTCTTATTTGTAATAAGAGCATCATATTCGTCGTTCATAGCCAATTTCCAATTCGGGTCATTTAATGCATACGCTGAGTTACAGGGTAGTGGAGATTTAAAAACATTAGAATTAAGATTAAAATGTCTTTTTGGTTTAAAAATACCTCATTGACTACGAGTAACAGGCTTGTGTGTCGAGGGAGAATTGGGTAGATTTTGGGAAAAAGTCGGATGGTTGATGGACTGGCCAGCATGCAATGGGTCTGCTGACCCAAAATTGGAAACCGGAGGCTGTACTGGAGCAGAAACTTGGGTAGAAACTGTCTCGGTAGTGGGCTGGGCAATCGACGCACTAGCAGAAACTAGGGTAGAAGTAGTGGGTGGTGGTGGGCCAATAGGCAGTGGGCCTGCTGGCGTTCCGGGGTCACTGGATCGGCCCATGAAGTGGTGCATAATGTACGGTGAGACTTCGTCATCTAAAAAATTATACGAACTAGGCACAGGACTACTCATTTTAGCAAACGAAAATTGAGTTTCATAAAAATAACATGTCGACTAATTATGATTTTATTATACGATAAATCAAAACATTTGTAACCACGATGATTAGATGGATACCCCAAAAACACACAAGCGGTAGAACGGGCTTGAAGTTTGTTAATTGTAGTTGACGAAAATAGTGGATAGCAAAGACCCTAAGATGTGAATACAAAACATTCTTATTATAGAGGATTTTAAGAGAAGATGCATACGCCAACCCTTTGGTAGGAAGTACGTTAATGAGAGAAGTAGTCATTTGTAGATCATGATGCCAAAAGGAAGGGGGTACAGAAGCATGAACCAATAAAGTTCGGACAATATTATTAATGATACGAATTTTTCGTTCGGCTTTTCCATTTTGTGAGGACGTACGAGGACAAGAGAAACGAAAAACTATGCCATTAGAATCAAAAAAATTCCCGAAACAACCCATTATCACATTGAATATTTTTTATTTCCCGTTCGAATTGGCTACGGATGAATGCTCTAAATTTTAAGAATGTAGAAAACTTGAGATTTTTTCGCTAACGGAAAGGTCCATAAAAATTAGAATAATCATCCAAAAATAGAACATAATAACAATGGCCCGCATAATTGAGAACTGGAGAAGTCCAAAAATCGATATGGATAATATCAAAAGGCATCAAAGTACGAGAAGTAGAGGCTACAAATGGTAATCTAACATGTTTTCCTAAAGGACAGGAATGAAAAATTGGAGTACTACGCGTACCTTTACAAGAAATAAAATTATTTTTATGCAAGGAAGAAATAATAGATGACCCAGGGTGACCCAAACGTGCATGCCACAAGGAAGGAGCTAGAGCGGAAAATGTCGATGGCATGGCTTTACTCGAGAAACTGGTGGCAGACGTGATTGGATAAAGATCTCCCATACTATTGCATCTCATGAGAGGTATCCCCGTTTTGAAATCCTTCACAGAAAACCCAAATAAATCAAAATTAACAGAAACCCAATTATCAGTGGTGAATTTACGAACATACACCAAATTTTTAATTCAGTTAGGAGCATGAAGGGTATTTTCCAAAATAAGAGGTGGATGGGGGTAGGGGGGACAAAGTTGTATGACCGGAACCACGAATTGGAATTGAGTTGCCATTACAAAAAATAATGCCACGATTTTTGCTCAAATTGAAATAAGACGTGAGAGTACCTTGGTCGGACGTCATGTAAGAAGTGGCGTCGGTGTGCATGTACCAATTTGCGTCTGGAGAACACTGAGGCCCACCTTCGGTGTTGTTACTGTTCCCGCCAGCGTTGCTATTGTTCTGGCTGCCGCTGTTGTTGCCGCCACGATTTTTGCCATTATCTTTACAGTTTTGACCCTTTTTGCGGCCACTGTTGTTGTGGTTTTGGCCCGAATTGTCAGCAAACCTGTAAGAGTTATCGGATGAAGTCATCATCGCCACGGAACTGGCGCTGGTAGCTGCCTTTTTTGCCAAGCTGACTTCTTCCAAAGTGAGCATCAAACGAGCTTGATAAAAAGGTGGAGGCGGATTACTTTGACGGAGGAGAGTCCCAACGCCATTATAGGCCTTAGATAGGCCTACAACCATTTGTAGAATAAGACGATTATTGGTAATAAGCGCTCCAATGTTACGAAGTTGGTCCGCCAATTCCTTGAGCCGTTTACAATAAGCTGAAACATTCGGGAAATCTTCCATGCTGACTTGTGAAAATTCTTGTTCAAGTGTGATAACACGAGAATGTTGGTTATCCTAGAATATATCACGCAATCTATTCTAGGCAACCATAGCCGTAATGTCTAGTTCAATGATCGTATGTAAGATGTCGGTAGAAATAGTTGAGTAAATCCACTGAAGGACTGTAGCATCAAGAGTGATCCATAATTGAGGATCCTCCGCGGGTGGAGGGACAGCGGGATGAATTATGTGATGGAGGACTTGATTTGAGATTGCGTGAATTTTGAACAATTCTGTCCACGTCGCATATTGGACGTTCTCCATCTCAAAAACAATAGGGATGTGGTTCTTGATGTTGGAAATAGTAAGGGCAGGATGAAACATGTTCTTTGACGTAGACATACCGAAATAACAAGAGGTGAATGAGGGATTTGGAAGACAAATTTGGGAAGAGAGGAGCTAGTGTTGCACGGTTACCGAGAATCGACACGAAAACCGAGGCAGCGAAAGAGAGGAAAATCAGTAGAAGCACCTAGACTTCTAATACTATGAAAGAAATAACCCCTTGATTATTTTTATTAATGAATGAGTATATATACAATTTACAATTTCCATAATATGAAAAATCTTATTCCTATTCTATTCCCACAACCCTATTCTATTTGAGCAACATAAATACACATTCCCTCCGTCTATTTTTGACATTGCACGCACTTATATAAGAAATAATAAATAAATTGATAATTTTATTATATCACCCCTAATTATTATAAATCATCTAAGTAATGAAATCAATCAAATATACTTTAAAGTTGTGCAGCCACTAACAATTTCTTGAAACTTCCAACCCAATAATTAATAATAAGAATATAATAGGTATAAAATAATAAATTATCTCTTATTTTTTCAAACTAGACAAGTAAAAGCGGACATCTATTTTTAGTATACTCTCTCCGTCTCATAATAAGTGATGTTTTTAGATAATGCATACTCCTTAAGAAATTGCTCACTCCTGGAAAATTATAAGTATTTTTACTAACTTACACCTAATTAATGTCTAGAAAATAAAAATTACTTAATAATTTTTTATTATGTAAATAAGGATAATTTTGAAAGAATAAGGTCAATTTCTTTTTGAAATCTTAAAACACCACTTATATTGAAACAAAATGAAAAGCATAAAACACAATTTATTGTGAAACGGAGGGAGTAGTAGTTTACTTAATAAAAAAAAGTCAATTTAGTGAACAAAACATCTTGTATTTATGCAGGATTCAAAAAAAAAAATTCTCATAAAGAGTGTAATATAAACAATTTATCCGATGAAAGAATCAAGGACTGATTCTATAGCTCGAGCCCCGATCTTGATTCAATTGATTATGATGTCCTTCTCTCAAATCCCTACATATCCCAAAACATCTTCATATTACACCACTGAATCTATAACTTATAAATCATACAAAGATAATTTTTACTATTAATCCAAAGCTTCCCGCAATAGTAGTTATCTTACAGAATACTTGAATGAAAAATGTGCTTCCAGTATTTGGTTTATATACAAAAATGGTTACTTGTATTAAAATAATCGTGTCCGCCGACTAATCTAAAAAGACGGATTTGATGACTATTTTGGGCACTAATGAACCGACTTTTTCAGTGGGTAACCTAAAACACAAGTCTTTATAAGTACTTACTGTTTATTATTAGTGGAATTAATTAATTGAAAGAGTTGATCTGGTGACAGTTTGGATATTCAGAAATATTCTGAGTTTAGGCATAATAATGTGAGGAATGACAGCCAACATACAGAAAGTTAAAACTAAAAGTCCCTCGTGATCATTATTATTGGGATTAATTACACCTCTCCGGAGATCAGGGACATGTCTCATTGCATTGTCTCTTCCTATACACTCCTCCGGCTCAAATTAACAGTCACTTTAATTAAAAAAATCATCTCAAAATAATTATGTACTTTCAAATTTTAAAATTAAAATTAACAATATTTTCAACTATACTTTTAATTACAAAGTTTTTAAGAGGAAGAGATCAATCTACTTTAATTAAATATAAATAATTTATTAAATATTACTCTTTTCTTTCAAAAAAGATTGGCCTAATTTGATTTAGCAGGAAATTTAAGAAATAAAAAAAGACTTTTGAAATATGTGATCCAAAACAAATCTTAGATATTTGTATGACTGTAAATGATCTTTATTGGTTTGTAACATGTGGCATGCCACATCTATTGCTGGTTACTAATCCACGATTATTATAGATAACTATCAGTAATTAAATTTTAAGTGACTACTAATTATAAAAGTTAAAAAATTAAAAGAAAAATAAACATAATGTTTACCCTTATATATTTGGTATATTAATAAAAAGAGTAAATAAATTTCTTAAAATATTTCATAAACTACACGACTCAAATCTTGTAGGAAAGACTTCATTTTGTTGAACAAATTCTTTCATATGTATAACCTTCATTTGTCCGAAATCTACACTGCTAATTTGCCTCCCTTTGTATATTATGTTTACTTTAATGCTTTATCTTTGAGAGAAATTTCAACATATTCAGTGTATCTCACATGTAGGATATAGATAAGTTAGAATGCATGCAGATCTTACATTTATCTTTGTAGGGCAGAGGGGTTGTATTCGAAAACTCTCAATTTGAAAGGAAAGAAAAGAAAGGAAGGTAAAGTGAAGATTATGGGTGTGTTCGGTAAGGAGGAAAATGTTTTCATAAAAGATGTGTTCATAAAAAATAAGTGAATTTCTAGTTCGTTTCGATAGTGGAAAATAAGTGAATTTCTTACTTATTTTCTCATATTCGATTGGTTGATTGAAAATATTTTTCTGAAAAATATCCACCTTAGCCCCCACTCCATACCACACCAACCCCCACCCCACCCCACCCCAACCACCCACCCCTCGAGCTCACTTCATCTTATGGAAAATTGAAAAACAACAATGACAATTCAGTTACTAATAAATAATAATCAACATTGTTGTTTATAGTTGGTCACGTGCCAGACTAGACTGCCAGTCAATCATATGATGGAACCTAGCAAGTCCTAATTCAAATAACTACTGTCAAAATCAACACAGCGTCAACACCCCAAGTGTATCAAATTTGCAAATACAGAGAACATCTTATGGATTAATTTAATAGAGTCATCAAAAAATAAAATCAAGAATCTCCATCTCATCAAATGCATGAACTCAGTGTCATAACATCTCAGTACCAATTCCAAACCTATATAAAGCCCCTCTTACTAGTCTCACTTTCATCCTCACCCCTCACATCAATAATATTTCCTAATTCCAAGCGATTTCAAACCCGCCATTAACAAACAATGCCTTCTGCAGCTGTTACTTTACACTCAAAATGTACCATTTTTCCATCCCAAAAATCATGTCTACCTGACCTCAAACTCTCTGTTTCCGATCTTCCAATGCTCTCTGTTCACTATATTCAGAAAGGTGCTCTCTTTACACGTCCCCCTTTTCCTATCGCTCACCTCATTTCCCTTCTTAAACTTAGTCTTTCTCAGACCCTCTCTCACTTCCCTCCCTTAGCCGGTCGATTCGTCACCGACCCAAATGGCTACGTCTACATTTCTTGCAACGACGCTGGTGTTGATTTTATACATGCTACAGCTACTCACATTTTCATTCGAGACGTCATAGGCTCCATTGATGTTCCTCATCACGTCAAAGAGTTCTTCCCTTTTGATCGCACGGTTAGCTATAGAGGGCATTTTAGTCCTCTTCTTGCCGTCCAAGTGACGGAATTAGCTAACGGCGTATTCATTGGATGCGCCGTCAATCATTCTGTCACTGATGGGACGTCTTTTTGGAACTTTTTCAATACATTTGCTGAGGTGAGTAGGGGTGTAAAAAGGATTACAAGGCAGCCCGATTTTACCCGTAATTCAATTTTGATTTCAAATGTTGTGCTAAAACTACCTGCAAATGGCCCTAAAGTCACTTTTGCAAGCGACGCCCCATTGAGGGAGAGGATATTCAGTTTCAACAGAGAATCAATTCTAAGACTCAAAGCGAAGACGAATAATCAGAAACTGAATTTGGACGGAGAACTCAACATCATTGAATTGATGACAAAACAGAGCAATGATCCCTTGACAATCAAAATAGAAACAGAGACGATAAATCCAACGGCTGAGATTTCATCATTTCAATCACTTTGTGCTTTGGTGTGGCGTGCGGCGACACGTGCAAGGAAGTTCCCATCTTCGAAAATGACGACATTCAGAATGGCTGTAAATTGCCGTCACCGTCTCCAGCCTAAGCTAAATCCATTATATTTTGGCAACGCAATTCAGAGCATTCCAACTTACGCGTCAGCTGGAGATGTTTTGTCTAATGATCTGCATTGGTGTGCGGAGCAATTGAATAAGAATGTGAAGGCGCATGATGACGTTATGGTGAAGAAGTTTGTAGAGGATTGGGAGAAGGATCCACGGTGTTTCCCGTTGGGGAATTTCGACGGAGCTATGCTAACAATGGGGAGCTCACCGAGGTTTCCAATGTACGACAATGATTTCGGGTGGGGAAGGCCGGTTTCTGTTCGGAGCGGACGGGCGAACAAGTTTGATGGGAAGATATCAGCGTTTCCGGGGAGAGAAGGAGGAGGAATCGTCGATTTGGAGGTGGTGTTATCACCCGTAACAATGGAAGGCCTTGAGTCAGACGAAGAGTTTATGCAATATGTTTCTGGGTACTGAATGTTTTGACGATTGGATCCGCTAAATGCAAGCTTTGTGTTTTGGAGATGGGATAATATTGTAATTTGTTTGGGTGAGGATGTAACATAGCAGGTGTTGTTAGATAATTTGTGGGTTAAAAATCACCATGATTCAATCTCAGCGAATTAATCATTTTTTGTAGTGTGTTTTGTGATTTTACTCAATTTGTGTTGGTTGTGATTAATTTAGTTGAGTTTAATGTGTTCAGTAACCTTTGTTTAATTGCTGTAAAACTTTTAATAAAAAGTAAACTATGCAGAAGGAAGAATTTTAAATGTGGGGAGCAAATTTAGCATTTTTCTTATATAAAATACTTTATGGTATAAAAGCACTGCATAGAATAAACTGTCACAACAGCCAAAACTAACATAAAATTAGTCTATTAGCATGTGAGAATAGACTCAATAGAGTGATCCCATAATCTGTATGGCGGCTGTCCTTCTCCTAACGCCTACAAAGTTGGGCTGGAATCTCTTCTCCTCAGCCGTCTTTTTGGATTTGCCGGCGTATGGTACTCCTATTATTCTAATCCAATCATCATTTGGATATAAACAAAATTACCACTGTATACTCTTTTTTTTAAGGCATAGTGAAGTATCTACTCTATTGTTGTTATGAAAATTATTATTGTAGCTTAGCCAGTATTATTTTATGGTTTGACGACTATGTATATTTCATGTTGATGCTTAATCTTTTTATCAATTAATGATAGATAAATGTGACAAATTAAGACTTCGACACTATACCAGGGCAAAAAAGGAGTGCATTACGGAAAATGATTCTCACTTAACCTGACTTACACTTAAAAAAAAGTAATTCATCTGTCTCAATTTATATGACACATTTTTTTAGTCAATCTCAAAAGAAAGACACATTTTTTTATTTGACAATAATTGAACTTTAAGCTTATATTTTACGCTAACGAGATGATTTATAATCACATAAATATTTTTGGATTGTTTAGACCACGAAATTCAAAAATCTTCCTTTATATTTTAAATTTCATGTCCAGTCAAACAACATCACATAAATTGAAACGTAGGGAGTATTATTTTAAAATTATTTTGACAAGATTTCTCATGAATTAATTTGGCTTATATATCTATCCAATTTTAGATAGAATGAATTGATCAAATCAAAATGTACTGAGTTAAAAGATGATGTTGTACCTGGTCGTTTGAACGATCATAAATCTGCCAACTTAAACGGGTTGAGAGGTTATATTTTTACGGGCTAATTTTGCCACTTCTATTTTCAACCAGTTTTTGCAACAATTATAATTGTTGGCAAAAAATCTAATTTGTCGCAACAATAATTATTGTTGCTAAATATTTTCATAAGCCATGATTGTATAATGCTTTACCAATCAAATGTAATTTGTTGCAACATATGAGGAGCTAACAATCACCTATATTTTTTCCTTTGAACTTTTTCTATTACAAAAGGGGGTCTGGGTAAGGGAAAGGTAAAGAGGAAACGAACTGATCACAGACCTATTGCCTGGAGACTCCGACCTAAATGTCACTTAAAATATCATTTTTTATATTTAATAAATTTTTATTTCCAATAATTTTAATATTATATTTAAAATCGCAAAATTCAAATGATATTCTGGTATATTGAACATATTTTTTGTTTAAAATAATAAAATTCAAAAATCTTTCTAATTTTTTAAAATTTCGTGTTCAATCAAACTAAGATATAAAATCAAATGGAAGATACAAATAGTCTAATATCAACAGTGTTGTTCATAGTTGGTCAGGTGCCAGCCATAGTCATATGATTGAAGCAGCAAGTGCCCATTGGAAATATCAAATATCAGAGGGAGCTCTAGGTCAACTTGCCCCAAGTATCAAATTTGCAAAGACTAACACCTTATAATGTCAACTTAATTTGTTGTTAATTGATGATGAGACTTAAAAGTCAACCTCTAGCTAATAATTGAGCTACAAAAATATACATATAGAAGTAGTACTAATAGTGTAGATACTTAAATGAACATGTGCTGCCATATACGAGCACGGCGAAAAGCTAATCTTTTTTTTTATTCATTTGACGAGGGAAGACTTTAAGTACTGAATTAATAAAATATTTGGTTTATATCCAAATTTTACTTGGACTAAAATAATAGCATACGCCGACGAATCTAAAATGACGGCTTTGAGGATCATTCATGAGTATTAATAAGCCGACATTTTCAGAGGGTAATCTAAAACACAAGTCTAATATATGTATTTTAATTAGTAGTGGTATTAATTAATCAAGAAGAGGGTCTGGGACAGTTTGGATATTCAGAAGTATTTATTCTGATTAATTTACGTATTGTGAGAAGGAGAGAATCCAAATGGATTTTCTAGGGCCAGCTAACTGACAGAACGTTAAAAGTCGGCACTAATTGATTTTTTTTTTCAACTTCCCGACTTACGTCAGACTATTTCTGGAGATAGTAGTCCCGGTCCCTCAACACTACTATCAGTAAATCGCGGGATGTGTCTGAATGACCAGGGTTTCAGAACACAACAACTGATATCACCTACAAGGTCCTACCCAGAAGAGAGCAAATTGCTCCCACCAGGGTTCGAACCCACACTGCAGTCCTCCAACTGGATTTTAAGTTCCTCTCCTTTGCCATCCAGCTATGCCCGAGGACGGCGCTCATTGATTATTATTACTATGATTGCACCTCTACTGGGATCATGGACTTGTCTCATTGTCTCTTCCAATGTTTCACATACAAATACACTTATGTTTCACTAAGGGTTCAAAATACGAAAAACTAAACACACGAAAAAGTTAAGGTGTCGCGCCCTATTTTGACCCGCTTGGGTCAAAGCGGAGCACGGACGTGTTCGGTGATTCCTGGGTAAAGAATTGAGGAGTCGCCACCTAATTATCTTTTACGGTGAATTAGGACACCTAAATATTAAACTAAGTGCTGCAATGTAAACTCCAATTTTAAGGTCTGCGAAACTAGCGAGATTCTAGGTAAGGGTTCTTTATTATCCTAAAGGGAAGGGGTTAGGCATCCTTTAAGATCCGCTAACTTACGGTTATCCGGTCAAACTCAGTTTAATTATTGCTAAAAAAAGCATGTTTTACAAGTATAATAGATTAAAAGATGTTTGCAAATAATTAGTAAATGATGCATTTTATACAAGTACGTATTCAGATGACATAAAAAGAAAGATACATGTAAAGTTTTGAAAAATATACATTTGTGACAATAAATTATTTATACTACCAAAGAAGTAAAATTTTGGGAATCATTGAATTGACAAAAGATAAACTTATTCGGAATGATTAATAAAGCGAATAAAAGATGACAAAAGTTGTTTTTGAAAATCTTGAATACGCGTGACGAGCCTAAAATAAATAAACTAGCGAATGATTTCTAAGTTTGAATTCAACCGAGCCTACAAATATATAAGCTAGCGACGGATTTCAAATCTTAAACTACCCTATGAATAAATCCTAAGTTTGCCTATTCTAAGCATTTCAATAGTTATATAAGTGCGATAAATAATATTACAATACAAAGCGGGATAAAAGCTGAATTAAAAAAAGATATAAAATAAATAAACTCCGAGGAATAATTCGCCGTTATTTACTTTAATCCCTGCAAGCTGTCAAGAACAAACGGTTAGAAACAGTTAAATGTAAATAACTTCATATCCGTATTCAAAACAGTGAATGTTTTGATCACGGAGGGCTCAAACTTAAAATTTTGAAAAGAACATTTCAATCACGTCGTGGCTGCAAACATATGACTAATGTGGTTATTTTGATTGTCTCGCCTACTAAACGTGTTGGTCTCTCGGGTGAAATAGAAAAGATCACTATAATCACGTCGTGGCTGCGAATATATAACTTGTTGGTTATTTTAGTCACCTCGCCTACTAAACATGTTGATCTTGGAAAAAGGTTTAAGCCTCATCATTGCCCAGAAGTTATATTTCCGTCTTTGCAACTGTGGAGGCCTCAAAATCGACGGATATTTTTCACCGGCCAGTGTAGTATCGTGTTCAAATCAGTAAAATTAAAATGAAGCGATAGCGAAAGCAAGCGATGGCAAGAAAGAAACGAGGCAATTTCCGAAAAAGATGCGATGTTTAGTTTAAAGCGATAAAGCGATAAATCGGATATTTGAATCTTTGAAACAGAAAGCAATGTCCGAAAGGTGTGGTGTTTATTTTAAAGCAGTAAAAGCGGTAAAAGCAATAAAACAATAATCTGAATCAAGCGATGGCGAAGCGAAGCGGCGCTTGACAGGCGGTATTTGTTCAAAACAGTAAAACAATGATATCCGTCGCAAGAAATTTAAAACAGTAAACTTAATAAAGCAATAAGATATCCGTTGCACGGATGTTTAAAACAGTTAAACTAAAAAACAGAGAAGCGAAATGAAAGAAAAGCGCGGCCTCGAATTCAATTCCATCGACCTTAATGCGATATTAATAAAACAGTAAAACATTGCCAAAGAAACGAGCAGTGAGCAATTTAAAATACCCGACCTGAGTTCTGAAATTCTGGAAATATCCAAATCGGGTCGACCCGACCCGAATCAATGATTCAAATCCGAAATCAGATTTGATGCAGGTTTGGATAACCAACAACAAGAATATGAAAATGCAAGTGCGGAAATATCCAAATCGGGTCGACCAGACCGGTCGATGATCTGACCGGATCAATGATCCAAACTCGAATCGATTTCAACACCAAATTCGGATAGCCAATAACAACAATGACAATAATGCAAGAAATTTAGAAATTCAAGCCGTCGACCGGGCCGTCAAGAATCCGACCCGAATTGGAGATTCAACCCGAGCATCAAATAATTACATCAATTCCGGATAATCAACATACAAAAATATGAAATGCAAGAATTACGAAAATATTACTCAAGCCAAGATTCGACCGACACGATCGATGTTGACCGACCGAATCGGGTAAAAAATCGAAATCGAATAATTCCATCAAATTCAGGATAACCAACATACAGAATATAAAAATGCAAGAGTTTTGAAATGTTACCCAAGCCAAGATTCGACCGGCAGATCGATGTTGACCGAATCGTAAATTCAACCCAAATCAAGTATTCACCAAATTCGGATAACCAACATACAGAATATAAAAATGCAAGAGTTTTGAAATGTTACCCAAGCCAAGATTCGACCAGGCAGATCGATGTTTAGGCGAATCGAAATTCAACCGAAATCAAATATTCACCAAATTCGGATAACCAACATACAGAATATAAAAATGCAAGAGTTTTGAAATGTTACCCAAATCGGGTCGACCCAGGCAGGTCGATGTTAAGCAGAATCGAAATTCAACCCAAATCAAATATTCACCAAATTCGGATAACCAACATACAGAATATAAAAATGCAAGAGTTTTGAAATGTTACCCAAATCGGTCGACGGGCAGTCGATGACCGACAGAATCAGGAATTCAACCCGAAATCAAATATTCACCAAATTCAGATAACCAACATACAGGAATATAAAAATGCAAGAGTTTTGAAATGTTACCCAAATCCCGTCGACCCGACCCGGGTCAGTGACCCGACCCGAATCAGAAATTCAACCCGAAATCAAATATTCACCAAATTCAGATAACCAACATACAGGAATATGAGCATGCAAGAATTCTGAAAATAATACCCAAACCAGATTCGACGACCGAAATCGATGAAGAACAACAAAAATGCAAACAGATTTTCGGACTCAAGTTCAAGAACGAAACTCACCTCCTTTCTTTCGAATCTTGGACCTATTTCGGACTTGTATCTTGAACAACAAAGACAGCAAATGATTTAAAATCTAGAACACAACAAATATTTTATGTATATATGAAATAGTCTTCCGAAAAATCCTTCGAAAATCTGTTTTTATCCCCGAAAAATCCTCCTCCAAAATGAAGAACAACATGGGGTATTTATAGGTGGATTTCCCCCCCCCCCAAGAACGAGTTTGAAATTCGAATTAAAGGTAAATATTTCTGAATTTTGAAAGCGGATTTTAGGGGGTAGGGGCGTGGGTCGAAGTGACGGGAGGGGTGTGGTGGTGTCAGGGTTGGTGGCAGGGAGTGAGTGGTGGTGGCGTGGGCGAGTGGCCGGTCGGATGGGAGTGCGAGCGGCGGCGATTTGTGAGGGGTTAGGGTTTTTGGTTTTGGGATTTTTGTTTTATGTTTGGGCGATGGGGGTTTTTAATTTGGGTTTGGGCCGGTTCGGTTGGGGAGTGGTGGGCTGGTCCGATTGGGAAAGAATGGGAAATTTGGTCAGTGGTGTTTGGGTTTTGGAGATTAAGGAATGGGTTGTGGGTTGAGGAGTTGGACTCATGGGTAAATTTGTTTGGTTGGGTTAATTTTTAGGAATTTGGGATTGGTAGAGGCGACCAGGTTGGGCTTGGGAGATAAGGAAATAGAGGGGAATGTATTTGGGTATTGGGAATGAGTTTGGGCTTGTGAATTTTGTTTGGGTAGAATTGTATTGGGTTGGGAAAATGGAATGGGTTAGAAATTGTTTTGGGTTGGGAAATGAAATGGGTTTTAGTTTGGGTAGAAATTGTTTTGGGTTAGGAAATAAAAAATGGGTTATGGGTTTAAAACATAAAAGGGGTTTAATATTAAAATGTTTTTTTTGTTTTTTTTTTTGTAAAAGATGTGAATTATTTAAAATAACATAACGACGTGATAATAATAAAATATAATATTTTGCGAAATATTTAATGCTTAATAAAAGGAAAATGCGATGCAATTTTGCGAGAATAAGATAACATAGAATTTCGGATAAAACTTATGATTATTATAAAAATGCAAATGATATAAAAAATGCGAATAATAATAATAATAATAAGAGGATATACACATATATGCCTATATTTTAAAATTATTTTAAAAGTGTAAAATATTAAAAATTACAAATAAAATCGTAAAAGATGGGACAAAATTGGGTGTCAACAGATGCCCCTCTTTGGACGGAGACGATGAAAGAGTTTTCAGCCAAAGAAAGTTGACTGAGTAGCCAATTTTGTCCTGATCAAATGGGACTTGAAGGAAGATCATGGGTAGAAATAAGATCCAGGGGGAGAGAAATTATTGAAAAGTTGGTGCAGATTCAAGAAATATTGCCCCAGTGTCGAGTTATGATGACACTGGTTGCAGATGTAACAAAACTATTGGGAAAGAGCGGATCGAAGTTCGAAGTAGGTCGTTGACCAAATTGCCTTAGTTCGCCGTGAGATATAGTTCCACGTTATGCTGAAAGCTCCCGCCGATTCAAATTCCTGTGGACCAGAGCTAAGATAAAAGTTAGTGTATAACAGTTGCATAAGATATGTATGTGAGAATATGACTTTGTAAGTTGAAATGATGTCGTTGCTTAATGTTGTGCAGATGATGCCGTTGACGGGCGCCTGTTTATACTTTAAAATAAAGTACCCACATTAGAAGGTGGGCGCCTGATTTAAAATAAAATACCCGCATTAGGAGGTGGGCGCCTGACTTAAAATAAAATACCCGCATTAGGAGGTGGGCGCCTGACTGAAATTTAAATACCCGCATTAGGAGGTGGGCGCCTGATTTAAAACATACCCGCATTAGAAGGTGGGCGCCTGATTTAAAACATACCGCGTTAGAAGGTGGGCGCTGATTTAAAACATACCCGCATTAGAAGGTGGGCGCTGATTTAAAACATACCGCGTTAGAAGGTGGGCGCTGATTTAAAACATACCCGCGTTAGAAGGTGGGCGCTGATTTAAAACATACCCGCGTTATAAGGTGGGCGCTGATTTAAAACATACCCGCGTTAGAAGGTGGGCGCTGATTTAAACATACCCGCGTTATAAGGTGGGCGCCTAATTTAAAACATACCCGCGTTAGAAGGTGGGCGCTGATTTAAAACATACCGCGTTAGAAGGTGGGCGCCTGATTTAAACATACCCGCATTAGAAGGTGGGCGCCTGATTTAAAACATACCCGCATTAGAAGGTGGGCGCCTGATTTAAAACATACCCGCATTAGAAGGTGGGCGCCTGATTTAAAACATACCCGCATTAGAAGGTGGCCGCCTGATTTAAACATACCCGCATTAGAAGGTGGGCGCCTGATTTAAAACATACCCGCATTAGAAGTTGGGCGCCTGATTTAAACATACCCGCATTAGAAGGTGGGCGCCTGATTTAAAACATACCCGCATTAGAAGGTGGGCGCCTGATTTAAAACATACCCGCATTAGAAGGTGGGCGCCTGATTTAAACATACCCGCATTAGAAGGTGGGCGCCTGATTTAAAACATACTCGCATTAGAAGGTGGGCGCCTGATTTAAACATACCCGCATTATAAGGTGGGCGCCTGATTTAAAACATACCCGCATTAGAAGGTGGGCGCCTGATTTATGTCGTCGTGTTGACGTAATGTAAAGTGAGGGCCCTATTGCCATGCCATGATAGTTAATGTGTGGACATAAGCGGTGCAAAAGTTGAGTAGATGAGAATGCGACCCTGTAAGTCGAAATACCGTTCTTTGCGTGGACACAACACGGTTGGGAACATGTAGTTAAGCATGACGTCTTTGTACAATCTCCAAACAGGAAAGTGATTCTTGTAGTGAGTTGCGATGCGGAGGCCCTTGCGAATCTGCTCATAAATGTTGCAGCTTCCCTGCTGTTTTCGACCTGAAGAACCTGTACTCAAATAAATTTATGAGTTTTGGGAGGGGGGAGTTGATTCGCGTTGACTTTGTAGCTTCGGCCTTGGTATTCGCATGTCCTGCTAACTCGGACCCGTAGCCCCTCTCTGCTTCCCAGTCTTGGCCAGCCGTTAATGAAAACATTCGAAAACAATTCGTAGAAAATGCATCTTAAAAAATAGTAACATAAAAATTCTATCCAATTTTGATGAAAATGTTTGTTGAAAATAATTTGCTTATAAGAAATACTGCATATATATATATATATATATATATATATATATATATATAAATGTCTGTCGAGCAGTGACATGCAGTGAAACAAAGCAAACGCGTCTATCCAAAATTCTTACAGTGAAGACTTAGTTTGCCGATGCTTTTCCATGTTTATCGGCGTCCTCTGGCAGTGATCCCTTAAAAAATGCCCCAGTTTCTGATATGTGAGAATGACGATCTTTTGAACGGACAACCGAGTCTTGTGTAGATTGCTTGCCTGCCCTATCAGGGTGATCAGATGGGTGCATTTTGTCATATGTGAGATAAAGGAGAAAATATTTCCTAATGGTGGGACCGAAGCCGATTTAGGCCGCCTACGTATCCCCATGAGGGAATCAGGTCGTGACGTAGTTCATTACAAGCAAAAGGGGATTTTAAGGATTTTTTTAAAGATGGGACCGAAGCCGATGTGGCCGCCTACGTATCCCGCCGAGGGAATCAGGTCATAACGTAGTTCATGTTACAAAGAAATGTGTTTCTGGGAAATTTGCAATCTAGGAAACGGAACCCGGCATGGGTTCTTTGCGTATCCCGCCAGGGAGCGCAACTTTTACAACATAAGAAATGCATTACATAGAAAAATCCTAAATGTAGTATCTTTTCACTGTATCCGCGTTGATAGCTTTTGGCCATACTTCACCGTCCATTTCAGCTAGAATTAATGCTCCTCCAGTCAACACCCGGTGAACCATATAAGGCCCTTGCCAGTTAGGTGCGAATTTTCTTTTAGCTTCATTTTGGTGCGGGAATATGCGTTTTAGCACCAATTGCCCCGGTTCGAAAGTCCTTGGTTTTACTTTCCTGTTGAAAGCTTTGGCCATTCTGCTTTGATAAAGTTGTCCGTGGCGATTTGCGTTCAATCGCTTCATCAATCAAAGATCAATTGTTCGTACGATTCTGTATCCATTTAACCGCTTATTTCGGCTTCTTGGATAACTCTCAAAGATGGTATTTCCGCCTGCTGGTAACACGACCATTCCATAGACCAATAGATACGGCGTTGCCCCAGTAGAAGTCCTGATTGTAGTGCGATATCCCAAAAGTGCCAAGGACAAATGCTCATGCCAGTGCTTGTAATTATCAATCATCTTTCGTAGTATTCTTTTGATGTTTTTGTTGGCTACTTCGACTGCTCCGTTCATCTGAGGTCGGTATGGAGTGGAATTGCGGTGAGTGATCTTAAACTTTTGGCATATCTCATTCATCAGATTACTGTTGAGATTAGCTCCATTGTCTGTTATAATCGACTCAGGGATTCCAAATCGACAAATGATGTTATTGCGGACAAAATCAACTACCACTTTCTTTGTTACTGACTTGTGGGACGATGCTTCTACCCACTTTGTGAAATAGTCAATTGCCACTAGAATAAATCTGTGTCCATTTGATGCGGCAGGTTCAATAGGGCCAATGACATCCATGCCCCAAGCTGCGAATGGTCAAGGAGAGCTCGTCACATTGAGTTCGTTAGGAGGCACCCTGATTAGATCGCCATGAATCTGACATCGATGGCATCTTTGCACGAAGTGGATGCAATCTGTTTCCATGGTCATCCAAAAGTATCCTGCTCTCAGAATCTTCTTTGCCAAAGTGAAGCCATTCATATGAGGCCCGCACGTGCCTCCGTGTATCTCTACAACTAAACTGCTTGCCTCTCGAGCATCAACACATCTTAACAAACCGAGATCTGGAGTCCTCCGATAAAGGATTTCTCCGTTTAGGAAGAAATGGTTTGCTAACCTCCTAAGTGTCCTCTTTTGTATACTGGTTATGCCTTCTGGATATTCACCTATCTTGAGATATCTCTTAATGTCGTGGTACCAAGGCTTTCCATCCAACTCTCCATCTATATTGAAACAATATGCCGGCTGATCCGATAAGCTCACCTTGATGGGATCAATGTAGTTCTTATCCGGATGTTGAATCATGGAGGACAGTGTTGCCAGAGCGTCAGCGAACTCGTTTTGAGTTCGTGGGATATGCTTGAATTATATCTTGCTGAATTTTTTGCATAATTCTTTCACGCAATGCAGGTAAGGAAGTATCTTCCCGTTCTTGGTCGCCCATTCGCCTTGCACCTGATGAATCAATAAGTCTGAATCACCTATAACCAATAATTCTTGAATGTTCATATCAACGGCCATTCTAAGTCCGAGTATACAAGCTTCATATTCCGCCATATTGTTGGTGCATGGAAATCGGAGTTTTGCCGAAATTGGGTAGTGTTGACCTGATTCTGAAATCAAAACTGCCCCAATACCAACCCCTTTGAAGTTTGCAGCTCCGTCGAAGAACATTCTCCAACCCGGGTACTCTTCTGAGATGTCTTCTCCAACAAACAGTACCTCCTCGTCCGGAAAATAAGTCCGGAGAGGCATGTATTCTTCATCCACAGGGTTTTTCGCAAGATGGTCGGCTAGTGCTTGTCCTTTGATAGCCTTTTGGGTGACATATATGATGTCGAATTCACTTAACAAGATTTGCCACTTCGCTAGCTTCCCGGTGGGCATGGGCTTCTGAAAAATATATTTGAGCGGGTCCATCCTTGAGATGAGATAAGTGGTATATGCAGACAGATAATGCCTAAACTTTTGCGCAATCCATGTTAAGGCACAACAAATGTGTTCCAGCAAAGTATACCGAGCTTCATACGGCGTGAACTTCTTGCTTAAGTAGTATATGGCTTGCTCCTTCTTTCCTGTTTCATCGTGTTGTCCCAGCACGCATCCAAACGCATTTTCTAACACAGACAGATATAATAACAAAGGCCTTCCGGGCTCCGGAGGTACCAAAACAGGTGGGTTAGACAGATATTCTTTGATTCTATCAAAAGCTTGTTGGCAATCCGTCGTCCATTTGGTAGCAGCGTCTTTCTTCAGTAACTTGAATATCGGCTCACATATCACTGTTGATTGTGCTATGAACTCTTGATGTAATTGAGGCGACCAAGGAAACTCATCACGTCTTTTCGACTCTTTGGAGGAGGCAAGTCTTGAATAGCTTTTACCTTCGAGGGGTCTAATTCAATACCTCTTCTACTCACGATGAAACCTAGCAGCTTCCCAGCAGGGACACCAAACGCACACTTTGCAGGGTTTAACTTTAGGTTATACCGCCTCAGCCGATCAAAGAACTTCTCTAAATCTGTCAAGTGATCCGAAGTCTTTCGCGACTGAATAATAACGTCATCCACGTAGACCTTTATTTCTTTGTGGATCATATCATGAAAAATGGTAGTCATGGCCCTCATGTAGGTGGCACCTGCATTCTTGAGTCCGAATGGCATTACTCGATAACAGTATACCCCCCAAGGTGTAGTGAACGCTGTCTTCTCTGCATCTTCCTCATCCATCAAGATTTGGTGGTAACCAGCAAAGCAATCAACAAATGATTGTAATTCATGCTTTGCACAGTTGTCAATGAGTATGTGAATATTTGGAAGAGGGAAGTCATCCTTCGGGCTGGCCTTGTTGAGATCCCGATAATCCACGCACACTCGTATCTTTCCATCTTTCTTTGCCACCGGTACAATGTTGGCCAACCAAGTGGGGTATCTTGTGACTCGAATGACCTTTGCATCGAATTGCTTGGACACCTCTTCCTTGACCCTTAAGCTCAAATCAGGCTTGATTTTCCTTGGTTTTTGTTTCACCGGAGGGTAGGATGGATCGATAGGCAATCTATGCGAAACAATATCCGTGCTCAACCCTGGCATCTCGTCATAACACCAAGCAAATACGTCGATATATTGTCTCAAAAGATCCGTCGGTTCTTTCCTTTGTGGGGCGTTCAGATGGACGCTGATTCTTGTCTCTTTCACATTTTCTGCATCCCCCAAATTTATTGCCTCAGTTTCTTCTAAATTTGGCTTTGGTTTATTCTCAAAATGTTCCAATTCCTCTGTCAATTCTTCTGGTTGCGAGTCTTCCTCATACTCTTCGAAGTCCTGTTCATTGTTTGGATTTTGTTTGTTTGTTTCATTACATGTCACATTCACATTATCGACAGATTTATTAGTTTGCATGCTGAAAGAGAAAAGAAAATTAGTAAACAAAACAAATTTTTAAATAGCAAAAGCAATGTGGATTTGTCATTTAAGCTTTCAAAAGAGGGAGGCAAAACACATTAAAATGCATAGATGCGATTCAAGCCTCAATTAGAATCGCATTGTTTCAAAAAGTACTAAGGTAGTTTCTACCAAGCTTCCCGGAGAAACAGGGCCGGGGCACAGGTCCAATTTTTCAAATTATCTCCACGTTCTGCGACCCAAATAGTTGGGCCTTCATCAAAATCATCCAGAATTACATTGCATTCCATTTCTTCTTCTGCAATGAAAAGGCTTTTGAGTCCTTCCGCGAGGTCGTCTGCATCATCTTCATTCGACTCCTGAGCGGCATGTGCTTTGACAAATGACTGATTCAAAGGTGGAACAGGCTTTGGCAAGGGAGTGTCCCTCTTCTTTCGGAGGTTGACTGATAAGACTTCTTTAGAAGTGGGTTTGTATCCGAGACCGAAAGTATCCTTCTTACTGAGCAAGTGAACAGGCTCCACCATACCTTCTAAATTCAATCTGAGGCCTCGACCGGGCTTAAAGCCATTCTTCAACATTTCCTGGGCCACCATTGTGAGGACCCGGGGTAACTTCAATATTTCAGCTTTGGAGGCACATGTAATTTCTCTGACATGGAAGACAGACCCATCCAGTGTATCTACGCTTTCAACAACAGGGATCTGTCCTTCGGGACATATTGAATTGCTCCCTTCTCCGTGTACCACGACCTCGTGATGATCCCAGACAAACTTCAAACTCTGATGTAGGGTAGAAGGAACTGCACCAGCCACATGGATCCAAGGTCTTCCCATTAGTAGGTTATAACCGGTAGATATGTCTAACACTTGGAATTCCACGACGAACTCTACGGGCCCCACTTGTAATGTTAAATCCATTTCTCCCATAACGCTCCTTTGGGCTCCATCAAAACCTTTAACTCTCACATGACTTTTGCGAATTTTTCCAATGTTAATTCCCAAGGCTCGGAGAGTCGCCGCGGGACAAATATTGACGGCTGAGCCTCCATCAATCAATACCTTAGAAATGAACTTGTTCATGCACTTTACTGTTATGTTCAAAGCTTTGTTGTGGCCCAAACCCTCGGGTGGCAATTCTTTGTCATGAAAAGAGACTTTATGGGCCTCTAAAATCTGTCCGACCAAAGCCGAGAGTTTCTCGCCCGTGGTCTCTCTCGGAACATAAGCTTCTTTGAGTACTTCCAATAAAGCGCGTCCGTGGTCCGGAGAATTCATCAACAATGATAGCAAAGAAATCTGAGCCGGTGTTTTCTTCAATTGCTCTACAACGGAATACTCCTTGGTTGACATTTTCCTCCAGAACTCTTCCACTTCAGTCTCTGTTACAACCCTTTTTGGATTGTCTGCAGGGTCATAACATCGTCCGGATCTTGTCATACCAGCGACGACAACTTCTACAATTTGTTTCTCCTTTCCCTTGCTCCTTTCCCCAATCGAATAGCTCCAAGGGGCGATTTTGGTATCAACAGACGGCGTCACCATCCGCGATTTCGGAGGAAGTACTTCCACTTCAAACGGTGCCCTCACTTGAACTGTAATTATAGGGGTGATCAAAGCCGATGATTCAACCATTTCCTCTGTTCGGACCGGCACAATGGTCCCTTCCAAACTGCTTTCTTCATCAACGGTAATCATGTTTATATTGGCATTGTCATGATTTGGCAAAGGGTTATTATTTACATTAGGGGGAGGTCCTTTCAGTTGGATAATTCCCTCTTTGATCAAAGCCTCGATCTTGTCTTTGAGGGCAAAGCAAACTCCAGTGTCATGTCCGGTGATCCACGAGTGGTACGCACAATGCTTAGTTTCATCATACGATCTGGGAATAGGATTGGGGATATGCCCTGGGATGGGTTGGAGTATTCCTGCGGTCCTCAATCTTTCGTATAGTTGGGCTAGAGGTTCGGCTAAAGGTGTATATGTTTTGGTAGCCTTCTTTCGTAATTTGCCCGAGTGCAGGAGTATTTGGTGGATGGGCTTTGCGGTGAGGCGGATGTGTGGGTTGATACTGTGGGGAATTTCTATAGGTAGGTGCTCGTGGTGGGCTATATATTGGTTGGGTATGATAGACAGGGTAGGGAGTAGGCGAGTGTTGATAATAAGGCTGAGGGCTTTGTGTGCTTTGGCTATAGTAGAAGGGCTGATGATATTGGGTATTTTGATTATAGTAGGGAGGCTGGGATGATGGGCTTTGGTAGGTTGGCATTTGGTTGGACCTATGTTCCTGGACTGCCATGACAGGGGACGCTCCATCCCTCCTCTTCTTAATTGCTCCCCCGAATGAGTCTGACTGAATGGCCTTACTTGTCGCCTGCAATGCTGCTAAGTTCGTGATTCTCCCTGTTTTGATACCTTCTTCTATGAAATCTCCCATCCTAACCACTTCAGAGAAATTCCGTCCAATGACGCTTATCATTTTTTCATAATAAGTTGCATCCTTCATAGATTGCACAAAGAGCGTGGTCATTTCACTTTCTGCCATCGGAGGTTGAACCTTTGCTGCTTCCGCCCTCCACCTCATGGCATATTCCCTGAAAGTTTCTGTAGATTTTTTTTCCAATTTCATTAAATAAAATCTATCCAAGACTGTGTCGGTGTTAAACCTGAACCTGTCCACAAAATCCTGTGCCATTGTGCCCCAATTATGCCATTTTCGGGTCCTGGCTTGTGTACCGGTCGGCGCTTCTCCTGTCAAACTTCTTATGAACAACTTCATTATTATGGCCTGGTCCTTACCCACTCCAACCAGCTTGTCACAATACGATCTCAAATGAGCGCGAGGATTTCCCTTTCCATCGAATAAGTCAAATTTTGGCACCTTATACCCGATAGGCAACTGAACGTCGGGATGCATGCAGAGATCTTCATACTCGAGTCCTTCATGCCCCTTGCTGGTCTGAATGTTTTTAAATGCTTCTTTTAGGCTATGAATTTCCCTTGCCATACTTTCATCATTTCTAATCCTTGCTTGCCTTTCTATCTCTTCATATTGGTCTATCTCCTGATGATGTATGTTTGGTATGGTAGAAGTGGAAGGTTGGGCTTCCGTTGCATATCTGGTGGCACATCTTTGCTTGTTAGTGATGTGTGCCATTGGTATTTGTTGGGTTACTGGTAATTTAGTGTGGGATGGATATTTTGGACAAGTGGGGTAGTTTGGGTAAGTGGAGCTTGATGTATATATGGAGTCGTGAAGGATCTTGGGTCATTTTGTAGCGGGCTTTGTTGTGGGTAGCTGCGGGTTGATAGGATGCGGATTGGTACGTTGTGGGTGGCGAGTTGAGGATTGGTTACGCTTGGTAAGGGATTTGGGGGCGGTTACGGGGAATGATGGTTCGTGAGATGGAAAGGTGTGTGGTGCGATTGCGCTCGTCTCTTGTTCAGCAAAGTGGAGTGTTGATGCTGATGGAAAGATTGGTAAGATTAGAGCCGTTCGATCTCGGTTTGCATAGTTGCCATTTCTTTGCGATAGTTGGGCGAGGTATTCATCCGACGGAAGTATTTCTCATTTCCGATGTCTCTGGTTCACCTCCGGAAGAGCGACAAGTCCCAAACCGGTTTGTTAATTTGCCCTGAATCAGTCATTTTGTCGGATGATTGTGCCTTGGATCTCGTGAAGTAATGGTGTTCCGCCGCTTCAATCAACGCGAATCAACTTTTGGAAAATAAAGCGAGCAAAATAAACCTTCTCTAAAAAATGAAACAAACCAAGTTAGTATGAGACGAATAATTATTGCTTTGAATAACATGTATAGAGTGGAAAAGCAGTAAACAAGTAGCGCATGAGTTATATGGAAATTAAATGCGCGTCCTAATGTGCATGGGGCCTCCTTTATCTTGGGAGGTGGGCTTAAACGCAAAAATATGCAAGATCTTGATAAATTGATCCAAGCCAAAGATTGTGATGCCTTTTGTCGGAAATAAAGGTTGACTTTTACTGAAATAATAATGCGTACAATAATAAAGCTGATAACATAAGATATTTATGCTCAAGTTCTAAATCTTGCTTTTGATCACCGAGATGAAGATGGAACCCTAACATTGCTGGGTCCGACTCCTGCGTCCTCTAGATATTGCACTATATTTTGCATTTGCTGCCACATTTCGGGGGTAACGACTGTGTCTCTGAGCCGGAAATTCCTTACCCAAATTGTCGTGCCGATATCTTCAAACCCTTGCTCGCCATCAGGACTATGGGCTGTACTACTGCAATCCTCTCGTAGCCACGCTTGATATTCGGGGGTACCTCCTGCCTGACTACCTCCAATGTCTATTGTGTCAATATCGTTCCATTCATCGAAGACTTGCCTAGCTCTGGGGATAATGAAATTCGGCCCGAATGGAATTTCAGAAATCCTCATATTTGCTCGGAGGGGGATTATCTGCTCTTGTCCCAACTGTCGGAGTACGCGGAGTGGAGAGTAAGGTTGGAGGCCTTTCAACCCGATAAGCTCAATATAATAAAGCCTTTTGCATCTTATGTAGGCTTTTTTGGCATTCGGGAGCAGAGGGTATTTCCATTGGATCATTCACAAAAGTGCGGGACGCCAAAAACCCATACCAATCATTCACGCCGACAAAGTATACGAATCGCTTCGTCTGCCGTCAGAAAGCTGACGATTTTGTTCGACTCGCTGAAGCATATGTCGACCATATTCGGGCGCTGATAGAAGTGTTCCATTGCCCATATCTGCAAAATAAGGTTGCAGCCTTCGAAGAAACCTGTTTCACCTCTTTTACATTTCCCTAAAGCCCGAAACATTTCTGCTAAGATCATAGGGGCCAAAGTAAGTTGTGCTCTGTTTGCTCCTTCGAAAAGTGCCCGTGCTACGGAACATATGCAGGTACTGATCTTTCCATACTCAAGCGGGAATATCAGAGACCCTAGAAAGACGACAGTAAATGCAATGGGTCGTTTGGTCCGCCAATGATCGGGGGTGCAGGAAAATTCATTTTTGAATGTCTTGTAACCGTCTCGACAACCGTACCTCTCATAAAGATAATCCATCGAGACCCAGTTGTTTTCAAAGCATAGGAGTTTCTTAGTGTTCTTTAGCCCTAAGTAGCGGAGAAATTTCTTTCCGGATTGACAGTGCGGGATAATTTGTCCTCTACCCTGGTAGATCAAGTTGGTGAAATAGTTGATTTCTTCCAAAGTAGGAGTCATCTCAAAATCTTCGAATCTGAAGACAACCCGATCCGGATCCCAAAAATGGATTAGTGCTCTGACCAAATGTTGATCGGGGAAGATGTCGAACAACGAAACGAGGCAACCTAATCTTCTCCTAATTGCCATTTGGCTGCCAAGGTCAAAGTTTGTCCACCATATTTTCAGTTTGCTCGGAATCCCACTCACCATCCTGACTTACGGCACAGACTCCATCTATAACAAAATAAATAAAATAAATAAAATAAATATACATTTTCCGATTTTGGCATACTGTTTAGGCTTGGATCCGTCCATCAATATTTTGCTACACATAATATGCTGATTGGTCGTTGGGTTGTGAGACCCGTCGACAATTTGGTGGTTTTCTTAATTGTGAAGTTGATGCCAAGGATCAACTCACCTAAGATGTATGCATGCATGACTTAAAATAAAGGGTGGTATAGCTCTATCTTAAATTTTCTAAGATTTGGCTGACTAGACACAAGGTTCCCGAGCGGACTACTCGAGTGAGAAGGCTACGCGGCCACCGGATGGTCCGGTCACTCCGCGCATACGCCAACTCTCCTAAAATTTGGTAGATTGAAAGAAATTTGCGGGTGCGCAAAACACACCTCGCGTGTAGTGTGTGATAGTGTCAATTTTCCATAGTGGAAGAAATATGAGCGAAATGCCAATTTAAGAAAAGCAGTAAGAGAATATAATATTTAAAGCATATGCAAAATCTCATAAATGAAACATATCAAAGCATTAAATTAAATAAGGAACAAAAGTAAAGCAATAATTAATCCGAACTTGTTATGGTTAAGAACCTGAAGTCCCCAGCGGAGTCGCCATGCTGTCGCGCCCTATTTTGACCCGCTTGGGTCAAAGCGGAGCACGGACGTGTTCGGTGATTCCTGGGTAAAGAATTGAGGAGTCGCCACCTAATTATCTTTTACGGTGAATTAGGACACCTAAATATTAAACTAAGTGCTGCAATGTAAACTCCAATTTTAAGGTGTGCGAAACTAGCGAGATTCTAGGTAAGGGTTCTTTACTATCCTAAAGGGAAGGGGTTAGGCATCCTTTAAGATCCGCTAACTTACGGTTATCCGGTCAAACTCAGTTTAATTATTGCTAAAAAAAAGCATGTTTTACAAGTATAATAGATTAAAAGATGTTTGCAAATAATTAGTAAATGATGCATTTTATACAAGTACGTATTCAGATGACATAAAAAGAAAGATACATGTAAAGTTTTGGAAAATATACATTTGTGACAATAAATTATTTATACTACCAAAGAAGTAAAATTTTGGGAATCATTGAATTGACAAAAGATAAACTTATTCGGAATGATTAATAAAGCGAATAAAAGATGACAAAAGTTGTTTTTGAAAATCTTGAATACGCGTGACGAGCCTAAAATAAATAAACTAGCGAAGGATTTCTAAGTTTGAATTCAACCGAGCCTACAAATAAATAAGCTAGCGACGGGTTTCAAATCTTAAACTACCCTATGAATAAATCCTAAGCTTGCCTATTCTAAGCATTTCAATAGTTATATAAGTGCGATAAATAATATTACAATACAAAGCGGGATAAAAGCTGAATTAAAAAAAGATATAAAATAAATAAACTCCGAGGAATAATTCGCCGTTATTTACTTTAATCCCTGCAAGCTGTCAAGAACAAACGGTTAGAAACAGTTAAATGTAAATAACTTCATATCCGTATTCAAAACAGTGAATATTTTGATCACGGAGGGCTCAGACTTAAAATTTTGAAAAGAACATTCCAATCACGTCGTGGCTGCAAACATATGACTAATGTGGTTATTTTGATTGCCTCGCCTACTAAACGTGTTGGTCTCTCGGGTGAAATAGAAAAGATCACTATAATCACGTCGTGGCTGCGAATATATAACTTGTTGGTTATTTTAGTCACCTCGCCTACTAAACATGTTGATCTTGAAAAAAGGTTTAAGCCTCATCATTGCCCAGAAGTTATATTTCCGTCTTTGCAACTGTGGAGGCCTCAAAATCGACGGATATTTTTCACCGGCCAGTGTAGTATCGTGTTCAAATCAGTAAAATTAAAATGAAACAAAGAATGGCAGATAGCGAAAGCAGAGGCGATAGCGATAAAGAACAGAGGCAATTTCCGAAAAAGACGCGATGTTTAGTTTAAAACAAGAAAGCGATAAATCGGATATTTGAATCTTTGAAACGAGGGTGAAAACAGAAAGCAATGTCCGAAAGGTGCGGTGTTTATTTTAAAAGCAGTAAAACGGTAAAAATAGTAAAACAATAATCTGAATCCGAGCGATGGCAAACAGAAACAATACCGAACAGACGCGGTATTTGTTCAAAGCAGAAACAATGATATCCGTCGCAAGAAATTTAAAACAAGAAACTTAATAAAGCAATAAGATATCCGTTGCGGATGTTTAAAACAGTTAAACTAAAAAACAGAGAAGCGAAACGAAAGAAAAGTGCGGCCTCGAATTCAATTCCATCGGCCTTAATGCAATATTAATAAAGCGAAAAAGCGATTGCCAAAGAAGCGAGCGATGAGCAATTTAAAATACCCGACCTGAAGTTCAAATTGCGGAAATATCCAAATCGGGTCGACCGGCCGAATCAATGATTCAAATCCAAATCGATTTGATGCAGCTTTGAGATAACCAACAACAAGAATATGAAAATGCAAGAATTACGAAAATATCCAAATCGGGTCGACCGACCGGATCGATGATCCAAACTCGAATCGATTTCAACACCAAATTCGGATAGCCAATAACAACAACAAAGAATAATGCAAGAAATTTAGAAATTCAAACCGGTCGATTCGACCGAATTGAAGATTCAACCCGACATCAAATAATTCCATCAATTCCAGATAATCAACATACAAAAATATGAAATGCAAGAATTACGAAAATATTACTCAATCGTCGAGATTCGACCCAGGTCGATGACCGACCGAATCGGTAAAAATCCGAAATTGAATAATTCCATCAAATTCCGGATAACCAACATACATGAATATAAAAATGCAAGAGTTTTGAAATGTTACCCAAGCCAAGATTCGACCAGAATCGAAAATTCAACCCAAATCAAATATTCACCAAATTCGGATAACCAACATACAGGAATATAAAAATGCAAGAGTTTTGAAATGTTACCCAAACCAAGGTCGACCAGGCAGATCGATGACCCAACCCGAATCAGAAATTCAACCCAAAATCAAATATTCACCAAATTCAGATAACCAACATACAGGAATATAAAATGCAAGAGTTTTGAAATGTTACCCAAATCGGGTCGACCCGAATCAGAAATTCAACCCGAAATCAAATATTCACCAAATTCAGATAACCAACATACAGGAATATAAAAAATGCAAGAGTTTTGAAATGTTACCCAAACTGTCGACCGAGGCAAGTCGATGTTTAAACCAGAATCAGAAATTCAACCCGAAATCAAATATTCACCAAATTCAGATAACCAACATACATGAATATAAAAATGCAAGAGTTTTGAAATGTTACCCAAACCGGGTCGACCCGAATCAGAAATTCAACCCGAAATCAAATATTCACCAAATTCAGATAACCAACATACAGGAATATGAGCATGCAAGAATTCTGAAAATAATACCCAAACCGGGTCGACCCGGGTCGGGTCGACCCGACCCGAAATCAGTGAAGAACAACAAAAATGCAAACAGATTTTCGGACTCAAGTTCAAGAACGAAACTCACCTCCTTTCTTTCGAATCTTGGACCTATTTCGGACTTGTATCTTGAACAACAAAGACAGCAAATGATTTAAAATCTAGAACACAATAAATATTTTATGTATATATGGAATAGTCTTCCGAAAAATCCTTCGAAAATTTGTTTTTATCCCCGAAAAATCCTCCTCCAAAATGAAGAACAACATGGGGTATTTATAGGTGGATTTCCCCCCCCCCCCAAGAACGAGTTTGAAATTCGAATTAAAGGTAAAGATTTCTGAATTTTGGAAGCGGATTTTAGGGGGTTAGGGGCGTGGGTCGAAGTGACGGGAGGGGTGTGGTGGTGTCAGGGTTGGTGGCAGGGAGTGGGTGGTGGCAGTGGGCGAGGTGACCGGTCGGATGGGGTGCAGGGTGGCGATTTGTGAGGGGTTAGGGTTTTTTTGGTTTTTGGGATTTTTGTTTTATGTTTGGACGATGGGGGTTTTTAATTTGGGTTTGGGCCGGTTCGGTTGGGGAGTGGTGGGCTGGTCCGGTTGGGAGAGAATGGGTGGTCAGGTCATTGTTTGGGTTTTGGAGATTAAGGAATGGGTTGTGGGTTGAGGCAGTTGGGCTCGCGGGTAGGCTGTTTGGTTGGGTTAATTTTTAGGGAATTTGGGCTTGGTAGAGGGCGACCGGTTGGGCTTGGGAGATAAGGGAAATAGAGGGGAATGCATTTGGGTATTGGGAATGAGTTTGGGCTTGTGAATTTTGTTTGGGTAGAATTGTATTGGGTTGAGAAAATGGAATGGGTTAGAAATTGTTTTGGGTTGGGAAATGAAATGGGTTTTAGTTTGGGTAGAAATTATTTTGGGTTAGGAAATAAAAAATGGGTTATGGGTTTAAAACATAAAAGGGGTTTAATATTAAAATGTTATTTTTTTTTTTTTTTTGTAAAAGATGTGAATTATTTAAAATAACATAACGACGTGATAATAATAAAATATAATATTTTGCAAAATATTTAATGCTTAATAAAAGGAAAATGCGATGCAATTTTGCGAGAATAAGATAACATAGAATTTCGGATAAAACTTATGATTATTATAAAAATGCAAATGATATAAAAAATGCGAATAATAATAATAATAAGAGGATATACACATATATGCCTATATTTTAAAATTATTTTAAAAGTGTAAAATATTAAAAATTACAAATAAAATCGTAAAAGATGGGACAAAATTGGGTGTCAACATAAGGGAATTCAACATATACTATGTATACATAAAAAATATTTTTAACCTTATATATGCAGTATAATTTTCCACCGAAGGATGTTCGATGAACTCCCTTGTCCCTACCTGGCTCACCCCTAGTACCAAGAGTGTACTTTTAGACTTTTTTTTTTTGCATTTGTTTAACATATAAAGAAATTTTACGGATAGAATATTTGGTCCAATTTGATACAGTTTTTATACGTGTGATATATTTTTTCTATACATATATAGTAGTGATATATATTCTATACAACAACGATACAATTTCTATACGCATGATACATTTATACACATATATTTTTCTATACAATATATATGTATATATATATATATATATATATATATATATATATATATATTGATACATATTCTATACAACGATGATACAATTTCTATATACATATTGTAGGATACATATTCTATTTATCAATGATACCTTTTTATACATATACAATAGTGATACATATTCTATACTACAACGATACAATTTCTATACATATGCTGGAAAAAAACGAGATAGAGAGAATGTGTGGTAACGTGATGTAGGGGTTTCAAGAAGAGAGATTAGGATTTTGGTTTTTGGCGGGTTGAATTGTACAAAAAGAATACCATTGATAAACTATTACATTATCAGAGAAGGTTCAAATTTTTAAAATGTTTAGTTTATTAACACTTTTACCACACTTCTATTTAATATACAATAAAAATTATTAAAGAAATCAATAAATAGAGCTTAAGTTTAATTTTGATATTTTTATATTATGTTTAGCAAATTATAAAAATAATTACAAAAAAATTGAGTCATATTTTAGATACATATAACTTTTATCTCTTATATCTCCATTCTTAGAGTCTCCTTTCATCTTTGACTTTCTTTTTGTGGTGAATCGTTATTCAGTGCAATGATACACATAACCTCTTGATCAATGCTTTCTTTGAAGAGGGTGAATTATATTTTAACTGAACAATGATAATTAAACTCAATCAAATTAATCACAACAAATACAGGTTTAAGTAAAATCACAATTGAACAACAACTACTATGTTATATCTGTTAAATAATTAAGAAATACAACTACAATAATTACATAAATCAAGAACACCTATAATATAGTGAAATACGCAAAAAAGAAAGTGCGTACCTTTGTCCACTATAGCAACGCGCAACTGAAGACGAATTAGGCTGTCTTCCTCTCCCTTAGCTTATGACGGCTGGCACCTTATGTGAATATATCTTAGGTTAAGCTGAGGGGATCTAGCCTCATATTTATAAGTTTAAAAGCCTTAACCTAGTGGGCCTTCTCATTACAGGCTCACTTGTCTCCAACAAGCATACACTATTGCCAGCCCACACGTATTACATGAAATGACACGGGCCCATCATGAAATTCACATAAATAAAAGGCCCCTGACTTATCCACTAACTATTAACATTCATCGCGTTTTAAACATAATAATAAGTTAATGGTAAGTCCACATTTAATAAATAATTCCAACATTCTCCCATTTGGACAACATTAACTTAATCATGAATTTTTTTAAAATTGTGTTTTACAAAAATGACTCTCAGGCTAAATAGACAGTGGCCATAAACAAATAGTGGTGGAACATCATTTCTTTCATGGTCAAGTCAAACAAAACTATCAATGTCAAAATGCATCAGTAATTGCTTCACTCAACGATACAAGACCAATCCACAATCACTAACACTGAAGTTCTGTAGACATAAATCCAATGGTGTGGTAATGTAGCAACAAATAGCCAACAAGGACTCCAAATCGAGGCTATTTCATTGTCAGTTCTTCAAATGATTTTTTCATAACAATATGTACGCTTTAAATCAACATGCGCACTACCGAAAAACTGTCACCGCGATTTTCTGTTACAACATGTGATCCACCAGAAAATCATGATTTTAAGGCTCAACATGTGCAACATCCAAAAAAAATTCATAAAGCGTGAATCATATACTGTGTATGACTCGGTTGCACGACTACATCACAGAAATATTTCAGAAACAAAGTCCATCAACCCGTCCTCCCGATCCCCTGCAACCCTCATGTGCACCTTATCCTTTAGTTAATTATATATCCTATGATAATTTTTTCTCCTAATGCCAAAAGTTTCTTGCAGCAATTACTACATGAACCGAACAAAAAACCTTAGCGGAGACAATGAAAAAGGAACATTAAAAAATAGCCATGCATCAAGAGATTCAAGCATTGGAGGATAATGGAACATGGACACTAAAAAATTTGTCACCGGATAAGAAATCACTTGGATGTAGATGGGTGTACAAAATCAATTACAACTCTAACAACATAATTGAGCGTTATAAAGCTCGTTTGGTCATCTTCGAAAATAAACATGAGAAAGGAATTGACTACAACGAAACTCTTGCTCCGGTTGCTAAGATAGTAATTGTTCGGATCTTCCTAACTATTGCGGCTGCACGAAATTGGAAGTTGCATCACAATGATGTGCATAATGCTTTCTTACACGGCGAGCTTACCGAGGAAGTTTATATGAAATTGCTACCGGGATTCCGTGTTCCTAATATGGGGCAAGTATGTCGACTCTGAAAATCTTTATATGGTTTGAAGCAAGCTCCAAGGTATTAGTTTGCGAAATTGGTAGGTGCTTTGATAAAATATAGGTTCAAATAGTCGTACTCGGATTATTACTATTCAATGGGGAGGTATGCAGCTTAACATCTTAGTCTATGTGGATGACTTGATTATATCCGAAAATGACCATAGTTCCATTAAACGATTCAAAGACTATCTCCACACATATTTTCACATGAAGGATTTGGGCCCTCTGAAGTATTTTCTGGGAGTTGAAGTTGCACGTTGACCAACTGGTTATTTCTATGTCAACAAAAATATATGCTGGATATAATCTCCGAGTCCGGATTATTGGGAGCTAAACCAATCAATACTCCCATGGAACAAAATCATGGTTTGGCGTTGGCTGGAGGAGCCAATTTGAGTGATCCGGAACTATATCGGTATTTGGTCGGTCAATTAATATTCATCAGTTTTACGCGATTCGAGTTGTCATATTGTGTGCATGTTCTATCCCAATTCATGCAGTAACCGAAGAAAGCACACTGCTATGCGGCTATCCGTGTGGTGCGTCACTTGAAGAAGAACCCAGGACAAGACATAATGATGAGAAAAAATTGTGATGTCCAGTTTTATGGATGGTGTGATTCGGACTGGGCCGGATGTCCGTTGACTCAGAAATCACTTACATGTTGGTTTATCTCCCTCGAGAATTCACCCTATTATGGAAAATCAAGAAACAACATATTGTCTCCTGCTCGTCAACATAGGCTGAATACAGATCGATGACAATGACCGCTTGTGAATTGAAATATTTAAAGAGAATTTTGTATAGTTTGGGCGCTGAACACAAGTCTCCGGTTAAAATGTATTTTGACAATCAAGCAACTTTGTATATTGCTCGAAATTCGGTGTTTCGTGAACGAACTAAACACATTGAAGTGCACTGTACACAATTCAATCGGTGCAATATTTCACAGTCATGTGTCAACTAGTGAGCAATTGGCCGATGTGTTTACAAAAGTTTTGGAAAAATCGCAGCATGGATATTTACTTGGCAAGTTGGACATTCGAGACCCTCATGCTCCAACTTGAGGGGTATTAAAGACCCTATACCCTATTTTAGTCTAATTATAATAATTTAGTCTATTTATGGTACAATTATAATTATGGTAAATATAGAATTTGTAGTCCTATTGGAATAAGATTATCTTATAAGACTAGGAGAAGGAGAACCTTACTTCTATATAAGGAAGTCATTATGATGAATACAAAGCAGAAAGAATTTTCTCATTATTCTTGTCTTTCTAAATTTCCGTTTCTGTCTCGATTTTAACAATTTCTCTCAAATGGGCTCTACACATCGCAAATTTAAATATAATCGTGCTCCAATATAAGTACCAGACACCGCATGAAAAACTCAAATAAAAGAGAATATAGTAGTAGAAGACAAATCCCTGATCCCAGAATCTCTATGGTGGCTGTCAATATTCCTCCCTACGCCTACAAATAGTTGGGTTGGAATCTCCCTCTTAAAATAAATATTTAGACTTTGATCATAGCTTGTATTCTAGATTATATACTAAAAGGGCCTGGTTTATTAATCCATATGGTGATTCTGAGCCGTCTTTTGGGATTTGCCGGCGGATGCGAGTATTATATTAATTCAATCAACATTATTAGGATATATATCACACTTTCATTGAAGTATCTACTCTGCTATTGTTATGTATTATTGTAGCTTAGTCAATAGTAGCTATTAATTAATGGTTCGACTCTGTAGCCTGTAGCATATACATCATGTTGATGCTTAGTCTTTTTATCAATTAATGAAAGATCAACTTGGACACTAATGTTTTCCCAGCTTCCAAGTGAATGACAGTTGAGCCACTCTGAATTTGTTGCACTTCACTCTTTTTACCTTTAGTGAGATTTCTGGACTATTAGAGCACCACCTAAGTCCT